>JAKSZT010054017.1:6326828-6377425 GCA_026826555.1 Tolypeutes matacus | reverse complement strand
AGTTTAGCGGTTGCTCAGAAAGTTGTAAATAGAAATACCATATGACCCAGCAATCCACTTCTTGGGATTGAAAGCAGAGACTCAAACAGGTATTTGTATACCAATGTTTATAACCATATTATTCACAATAGCCAAAAGGTAGAAGCGACCCAAGTGTCCATCAACAGATGAATGGATAAACAAAATATGGTACATAGATGAACAGAATATTATTCAGGTATAAACAGAATGAAGTTCTGATGCATGCTACAACGTGGATGAACCTTGAAGACAGCAAGTTGAGTGAAATAAGCTAGGCACAAAAAAGACAAATATTGTGTGATTTCATATGAAATACCTGAAAGAAGTAAAATTCATAGAGACAGGTAGTAGATTATAGGTTACTAGAGGTCGGGGTGTGGGGAAGTGGAAGAGGGAGTTATTGCTTAAGTGGAAGAGGGAAGTGATGTGGAGTTTTTTTGTTTTTTTTTTTTAAGATTTTATTTATTTATTCATTTATCCCCCCCCCCCTGCCGCCTGTGCTCCCTGGGTCAGCCAACCACGCCGCGCGGGGGGGCCGCCCTCACCAGGAGGCCCCCGGAACCGAACCCCGGGCCTCCCACACGGCAAACGGGAGCCCCACTGATTGAGCCACAGCCGCCTCTCTGGATGTGGAGTTTTTGTTTGAGGTGATGAAAAAGTAGGGGTAATAGATATTGGTGATGGTAGCATAATATCATGAATATAATTGATACTAATGAATTGTGCACTTGAAAGTGGTTAAAATAGAAAATTTTGAATTGGATATATGTTATAAGAAAAAAAATTTTAAATTATCTTGGAAATTTAATTCAAGGCAACAAAAAAGTTACAGACTGTGGGACACACTGTACATATTTAAAAAACAACAACAACAACAAAAAAACTATTTCAGATGATGTTTCTACCAGACTTAAAATTTTGATAAATCGGGAAGCGGCTGTGGCTCAATCAGTAGGGCTCCTGTTTACCATAAGGGAGGCCCCGGGTTTGGTTCCCGGGGCCTCCTGGTGAAGGCAGGCCGGCCCTCACGGCGTGGTTAGCTGACCCAGCGAGCACAAGCAGCAAGGGGGGGATAAATGAATAAATAAATAAAATCTTTAAAAAAAATTTTTTTTTTGATAAATCAGATATATTCCTAGAATATAACCTCTCAGCTGAAAATTCAAAATCTGAAGATATTCTTTTTAAACTTTTCATACCTTCATTTCAAATGTGAACTCAAGCCATCTATAATCTCCTTAATTTCTACTTACTCTGTGCTTTTCCCATAATAATTGATATTCTCATTAGGTGATCTGTACATTTCCAATTTCTTTATTTTTTGTCTTCATTTCAAGGAATAATCTCTTCTTTTCAAATTCAGGAAGCACATTCATATCTCTTGCTAAAGTTTTGCTTTCAAAGTCATTTTCTCTCATTTGTTGTAAGCAAAATGATACGAATGTATTAAGTGTGCACTTTCATATATAGTCATTTTTTAACTGTAAGCATTAACTTTTTCCACTTGGTTCAAAATATCATCCTAGGGAAGCGTCTGTGGCTCAATAGGTTGGGCTCCCGTTTACCATATGGGAGGTCCCAGGTTCAATTCCCAGGGCCTCCTGGTGAAGGTGAGCCGGCCCGCGCGGCAGGATGCGCTGACTGCCTGCGCAGCGTGGTGAGCTGACGGCTTTGAGCCTGGCGCAGCAAGTTGACACAACAAAGGCAGACAAGCAGACAAAGAAAAACGCAAAGCAAATGGACACAGCGAGCACAAGCAGCAAGGGGGGACACACACACACACAAAAAAAAATCTTTAAAAAAAAAAATATATATATCATCCCACACAGATAAGCTACATAAAATTTTTACCAAGATGTTTTCAATCTCAGCATAATGTGGTTATCATTTGGTATATTTTAATAGTTAATGAACACCTTTAATTCGTGTGTGAAATGCCTTGATTGCATTTTTTTTAAAGATTTAATTTTTTTCTCCCCCACCTCATTGTTTGCACTCGCTGTCTGCTCTCTGTGTCTGTTCATTGTGTGCTGGTCTTCTTTTTAGGAAGCAGCAGGAGCCAAACCCCAGACCTCCCATGTGTGAGGGAGGTATCCAGTCACTTGAGCCACCTCTGCTCCCTGCTTGTTCTGTCTCTTCATTGCATCATCTTGTTGAGTTAGGCTTGCCGTGCCAGCCAATTGCGTCAGCTTGCTGTCTTGCACATCTTCTTTAGGAGGCACCAGGAACTGAACCCAGGACCTCCCATGAGGTAGGCAGGCACCCAACTGCTTGAGCCACATCTGCTTCCCCCTTGATTTCATTTGATCTTGATTTCTATAGGGTATTTCTATGTGTTTTTTTAAATTTTTTATCCCCACCCCTGCCCAAGATGGCTCCCTTGTCTGTTTGCTCATTGTTTTCGCTCGTTGTCTGCTCATTGTCTGTTTTTTCTTTAGGAGGCACTGGGAACCGAACCCAGGACCTCTCTATGTGGGAGGCAGGCACTCAACTGCTTGAGCCACATCCGCTCCCCTCTATGTGGTTTTTTTTCTTCTTTTCTATGTGGTTTTAATGTAGTTTTTAGAACTGACACCAGAATATCTCATCTTCTTGTTGAATTCATTAAAAAGTATAAGATCTTTCTACAATGTTAAAAAAAAGTTATATTTGAATTTACGAAAGTACTATTTTTGCAGATTAAGACAGTGAGCTGAGAGAGGCATATTTAGTCATCGTGTCCTTTTCTCCTCCAATCTGTAGCAGTGGCTCAATAACTCCTTGTTTTTCATGACCTTGATACTTGGCTTTGTCTGATGTTTTCTCATGATTAGAATGGGGTGATGGTGACAAATTCTCACAGCTTTTGTTTGTCTGAAGATGTATTTATTTTCCCTTCTTTTTTTTTTTAATACAGGATTTCCAATTACCACTCTATTGTTTTTGTTTTTTTTTTTTAAGATTTTATTTATTTATTCATTTATCCCCCCCTTGCTGCTCGTGCTCGCTGGGTCAGCTAACCACGCCGTGCGGGCGGGCTTGCCTTCACCAGGAGGCCCCGGGAACTGAACCCGGGGCCTCCCATATGGTAAACGGGAGCCCTACTGATTGAGCCACAGCCGCTTCCCATACCACTCTATTGTTAACACCTTGCATTAGTGTGATATATTTGTTATAGCTGATGAAAGCACATTTTTATAATTGTACTATTTACTATAGTCCATGGTTTAATTTAGGATTCACTGCTTGTGCTGTGTAGTTCCATGGATTTTTTTTTTTTTTTTTTTTTTTTTTTTTACCGGGAGGTACCGGGGATCGAACCCCGGTCTCTCCATATGGTAGACGGACGCCGAACCTCTTGAGCCACATCCGTTTCCAGGATTTTTTTTTTTTAATTAAAAAAATTTTATTCTAGTAAAATATATACAACCTAAATTTCCCCTTTTAACTACGTTCAAATATATACTTCAGTACAGTTAATTACATTCACAGTGTCCTTTCATTTTTTAAGAATATTTTCATGTGCACAGAATTCAACATTGGTAGTTATTTTTATTCATCAGGTTAAAGATACCATCCCACTGTCTGCAGGTTTCCATTATCCCTGCTGAAAATCCAGTTGGCAGTTTTATTGTTGCTCCTCAAATTAATGTGATTTAAACAAAAACCTGCTTTTAAGAGAATCTATTTTTTTAATTTTTATTTTTTTGCAGTCTGACTTTGAAGTGCACAGTTTAGGGTTATAATGAAGAGTGCTGCTATAAATATTACTTCATATGCCTTTTGGGGGAACATACACATGCATTTCTGTTAGATATATACCTGGGGTGAAACTGTTGAGGCATGGGATATGCATAGACTATTTGTATTAACTATATTTTTATTAGCCATGACCTCTTATTAGCAGATTTATTTATTATTATTAGCTGTCCCTATTAGTATTAGCTCTTAATATTAGCAATTATTATTGCAGTTGCTATTAGCCATAGGGGGGTAGGAAAGGGTGGTTGCCTAAGACGCCATCTGGAAGTAGTTTCTGGCAATAGCCTGGAAATAACCTAAGTAACTTCTGGAAGAGGAAATCCCTGAGGGGCAGATGAGTGGGTGGGCCCACATCAAGACAGCCCAGCTATTGGAGGGCCCATGTCCCATTATGTGGCCTGGCATTCTGGGCTCTGTCCAAAGAGCAACAAAGGTCATTCAAGATCCAGGCAGGACATTTGGGAAGATGGCAGACTAGAAAGACATGGGACTTTCTCCTCTCCCAGAAAAATAGCTATAGGACAGCAGACGCAGCCTGGGGAAAAAATGTTCTAGGGTTTAGGGCATCAGAGGAAGGCTAGACACCACCCAGAAGAGGGACAAAGGAAAAGAATCTTGATGGCAAAAGTGTGAGTTAAACCTGCAGCTGCAGCTGCCCTTGCCATTCCCCTCCCGACAGACAATTTTGAATTCTCAGGCCTCAGGCCGGTGGCTGCAGACAAAGAGGGCAGCCGGGATCCACCTCTCCAGGAAACCGGAGAGAGAGGGACACAGCCTAAGGCTGACTCAGCTTTTGACCCACAAATTTAGTCAGCTGTGTCCCACAAGCCCTTCCAGGCTGGGAGGGGCCACACCATTGTTTGCCCTGGGAGCCAGCACAGGACTAAAGAGATCTGACCCTCTCATTCACCCACCCTACTGAAAAAGAGGGCGCTACCAGCAAAGGTTAGAGGATATCCTCTGAGCAAGTTTTAAATACGAGGCCCTTAACCTCCAAGCAGGATCCTCTATCACACTGATCCAGCCCATGTTGCAGCAAACACACCAACCAGATTTTGAACTGAGAGGGCAGCTGAAGAGCACCATCTGCTGGCAGACGGATGTGCACGTGAGGAAATTAAAAGTAAATAAGTCAGAGAGGCTTTTCCAGACCTTTTCAGACTCCCTCCCCAAGGTCTTTAGAAGCAGGTCTGCAACCTATTACTGGACACTCAGATTTGAGCAATTAACAGGGACAATCTTAAAGACCCAGAGCAGGTTGAGCCAAGAATCAAACAACAGCAATAACACACAGCCTCCCCCTACTAAATCCCTATGAAAGAGAGAGAGAAATTGAGCATCTGAGTAAACTCACCATCATCAGATGCCTAGACATCAGCAAAAAATTATGAGCCATACTAAAAAAATGGACCAAGCAAAGGAATATATCAAAGCCCCAGGTGAGACACAGGATTTGAGAAAACTAATCAAGTTCATACAAATTTCCAAAATCAAATTAATGAGTTAAAAGACAATATGGCTAAAGATATTAAGGACATCAATAAGACACTGAGCAAGCTCAAAGAAGAATTTGAAAACTGTATAGAGAACTTGAACAATATGATCAACGAGCTAGACCTAACAGACATATACAGAACGTTGCATCCCAAATCAGCAGGTTATACATTCTTCTCAAGTGCTCATCGATCTTTCTCCAGGATAGACCACATGTTAGGTCACAAGGCAATTGTATTAGTCAGCCTAAGGGGTGCTAATGTGATATACCAAAAATGAGTTGGTCTTTATAAAGGGTATTTATTTGGAGTAGAAGTCCACAGATACCAGGCCATAAAGTGTTAAGTTTCTTCTTTCACCACAGTCCATTGCCACGTGTTAGAGCAAGACAGCTGCCAGCATTTGCCAGAGTTCAGGCTTCTTGGGTTCCTCTCTTCCCGGGGCTGCGTTTCTCTCCGGGCTTAGCTCCTATTTCCTCCACAAGGTCAGCTGTGATCAGGTGAACGGCTCGCTTCTCTTCTCCTGGGGCCTTCTTTCCAACATCAAAGCTGCTTCTCAAAAGACTGCTTCAACTCTGTTCTTGCCATGCCTTTTATATTTGATTCCCCACCCACCAAGGGGTGGGACTCAACGCCCTACTGACTTGGCCCAGTCAACGCCCTAATAATAACTTAATCATGCCCAGATTTACAGATCAGTTTACAAGCATGATCCAATTATATTTTTGGAATTCATAATTACATTAAATAGGCCAACGGCTACTGCAGGTGTCAAGAAATATAAAAAGAACGAAATTATACAAAACACCTCACATCATAATGAAATGAAACTGGAAATCAATAATAGACAGGAAAGGAGAAAATTTGCAAAGGTGTAGAGGCTAAAAAACACATTCCTAAATAACTAGTAGGTCAAAGAAGAAACTGTAAGTGAAATTAGTAAATATATGGAGACAAATGAAAATGAGAACACAACTTATCAAAACATATGGGATACAGCAAAGGCAGTGCTGAAAGGGAAATTTATAGCTTAAGCACCTATAAAAAGAAAGAGCTAAAAATCAAAACTCTAACTGAATAACTGGAGAAACTAGAAAAAGAATAGCAAACCATTCCCAAAGCAAGCAGAAGGAAAGAAATAATAAAGATTAGAGTAGAAATAAATGAAATTGAGAACAACAACAACAACAAAACAAACCCTAAAAGAACAGAGAAAGTCAACAAAACCAAAAGCTGGTTTTTTAGAAGATTAACAAAATTGACAAAACTTTAGCTAGACTAACAAAGAAAAAAAGAGAGAAGATGTGAATAAATACTATCAGAAATGAAAAGGGAGAAGTTACAATTGACCCTACAAAAATAAAAAGGATCATAAGAGGATATTATAACCTAGATGAAATGGACAAATTCCTAGAAATGCACAAACAACCTACACTGACACCACAAGAAATAAATACAAGAACTTAACAAACCAATCACATTTAAAGAGATTGAATCAGTCATCAAAATCTCCCAGCAAAGAAAAGACCAGGATCAGATGGCTTTACAGGTGCATTCTACCAAGCATTTCATAAAGAATTAACACCAATCCTGTTTAAAGTCTTCCAAAAAATTAAAGAGGAGGGAGAATTACCCAGTACATTTTATGAAGGCAAAATCACCCTAATACCAAAGATTTGCCACGTGACCCTGCAATACCACTACTGAGTATATACCCAGAAGAACTGAGAGCAGTGACATGAACAGACATCTGCACACCGATGTTCACAGCGGCATTATTCACGAGTGCCAAAAGTTGTAAACAACACAGGTGTCTATCAACTGATGAATGGAGAAACAAACTGTGGTGTATACACATGATGGAATATTATTTAGCTATAAGAAGAAATTAAGTCATAAACCATATAACATGGATGAACCTGGAGGACTTTATGTTGAGTGAAGCAAGCCAGACACAAAAGGACAAATACAGTATGATTGCACTATTATCAACTAAATATATTGTGTAAACTCATGGAGTTAATAATTCGAATGTGGGTCACCGGAAAATAGAATGAAAGCTGAGGGTTAACTTGTGCAGAATTGGTAAAAAGGATGTGTGTTAATCTTTGGAAATGAGTAGAAAAGGTGAAAGCACAACATAATGTTTGTAACTAGCAGTACTATTATGTGGGTATTATAGTGATTTAAAGGAAAAGTCTAAGGCCATGTATATTAATAAAAGGAAAGCTAAAAAATGTAACATGGGACTGTAAGGCATAGTAAAACTGCATGTGAATTATGAATATAGATAGAATTGCATATATGACTGTTTTTTAAAAGACTGAACTAATATATATTAGTACTACAAGATGTTAATATCAGACAAAAACATGCTAAATGAAAGAAACAAGACACAAAGTACTGCATATTGTATGATTCCATTTATATAAAATGTAAATATAAATCAATTTATACAGACAAAATTAGATTAGTGGTTATGTAGGGCTGGGGAAGGATAGAGGGATTGAGAGGTGACTGCTAAAGTGTGTGGAGTTTTTCTTTTAGGAATAATGAAATTGTTCTAAAATTTTTTGTGGTGATGAATGCACAACATTGTGATTATACTAAAAGCCATTGATTGTTCACTTTGGATAGATTGTATGGTATGTGAATATATCTCAATAAAACTACTTTAAAAATAAATAAATAAATGTGCAAGAATAGCCAGAAATAGCAGCTATGTATGGCAGCGGAAGCACAGAGAGATTGAGAGGTGAACAATTTTCTTGTTTGTCTGTTTTTTGTATATTATTATAATTATTGAAATAATGAAAATTCTCTAATAATGATTGTAGTGATGAATGCACAACTATGTGATTATACCAAACACCACTGAGTATACACTTTGGATGGATTGTATGCTTTATTAATATGTATCAATAAAATTGATTAAAAAAAAAAAAAAGGTACAGACAGGTTCCTTTGCTGGGAATCTGAACCAGAAAGCCTTGAGAGATCCCCAGTTGGTGGTCAGTGGGTCAGGATGTGGCCTGAGGTAAGCTACTCACAGGGACACGGAGTAGGGCCCACTCTCCCGCAGCCAGACCCACCCACCCAGCAGGGTCTGCACCCAGTGCTGAGCCCAACCACTTGGCCACGGCCAACGGGCCTTCCTTCAGCAACGGGTGGCTGAACTGCAGTGTCCCCTGTTCCCACAAGACCCCACCACATCTGGCAGGACTGAGTGGGTCACCAGAGCCACAGAATGAGGACTGGGAGGGTAGCGACAACTGTGAAGGCCACATGGGGACAGTATTTTGAGAGTGACCACTTGGGTGACAACCTGGCTGTTCAATGTGTTGGAGTCTCGGTTAGTTTCTGGTCAGGAGCCAAATACTTTCTCTAATGTAGACGTGCCAGGACAGAGCGGCAAGAACTGCTCAGCTGCTCATCAGGGAACTCGTCCTCCAAGGGGCTTTGCCATTTGTTTTCCTCCCATACCTGGGGGTGGCAGTGGGTGGTTAGCAGCTTTCACAGCTCCCCCCACTCCAGCTCAGACACCTGAGCTACTCCTTTGCCACACACAGCATACCTGTTCTACCTGTCTGAAGACCCGCAGCAGGTTTCCACGAAGGACACCCTGAAGTTCCTCCTCACTCCAGCCGCGACGCAGCAATTCCTCTAGAAGCACTGGATATGTGGACACATCCTCCAGCCCCTGAGGGAAGCTGTGTGGCCACCAGCCAGCCAGCCAGCCAGAGGGCCTCAGGCTTGGATCCTGACTCAGGCATAGCCCTATGTCCAGGGCCCACTGAGCCCCAGCACGGATATGGGAACGGAGACTCGGAGAGTGGGTGGAATTTATCTCTGCTCTTCATTCTTTAGAATGAGGCCTCAAAACCTCCTTGAATATTTGTCAGAATTCATTAATTGCTCTATTAAGTCCTATGCCTTTCACTGAATGCAAATTTTTCTTTGATTAAAAAATAAAAATGAATAGCATATTAAGAACCGGGGCGACCCCCTGCATGTGCAGACCCAGCTGCAGCCAGGGAACATGGTCAGCCCACAAGAGACCTGGCTAATAGTCTGCTCTGAATAAGTGGGTCTGCTGGGGCTGGGGCTGGGGCTGGGTGAGCTTTAGTGATGACCTGGAGTGGGGTCCTGGGCCACAGGAGGGACAAGGAGAGCCCAGGAAACAGACCCTGGGAGTGGGGCGGTACCAGCTGGGCCAGCAGACCCAAGGCTGTGGTCAAAGCCTGAAGGTCGTGAGACCCACAGTGTGGAGGCCCCACTGCCACACACGTAGCCCCAGACAAGGCACAGGGCAGCACTCACCGACCGGCCCCATCATAATCTCCGCCAATCCCGATGAACTCGGATCCAATAACTGCCCTGATGTGGTCGAAGTGATCTGGGGGTGGGGAGTCAGCAGTGTGGACAGCTGTGGGGGTGGGGCTGGACTCTGCCTGTTCTCCTTCTTACAGCCTGCAGGCCAGGCAGGCCAATTTCTCCAGGGCTTGGCACCCAGTCTGACCTGAACTGATCCCAGCTGGCTCTAGAATAGACTTCAGATTTGCAGTGGAACCCAGAGCCACCCCTATGGGCCAGGTCCCATCCAGGCTCCCCTCTGCCTCCTATCCCCTTGAGAACCTTGTGGGGGCTCCTTTCCAGGGGTGTGGAAGATGAGAGATAGACAGAGTAGAACTGAGAAGGACCCCAGAGACCTGAGGGGCTGTCCAGTCCCTTGGGCAAAGGCAGGGGCAGGGCACTTTGGGATCCCCTGCAGAGGAGCAGATGGTCAGCACCTGGGCTCTATGCCTGCTGTCTCCCTTACACCCATAAGTATTGCAGTATTGACTCTGTGGTCCAAGTGCCCTGTGGCACCAAGGTATTGTGTGGTGTCTATCACTGGATTTTTGGAACTATGTCTACTGCTTATGGGTGGGTCAAACTGCTGGGGCTATTCTGAGGTCCCAGACTTCAGATCCAAGCCAGAGCTGTTCAGAAAGCCCAGGATGGGGCTCACTTGCCACGGTGGACACATTGGCTAACAGGTTACACTGTAGCACCCCCATGGACAAGGATACCATCATGATGCCGCCATTCTTCTTCTGCTGATGGACAAATGGACACTCAGCTTGGCCCCTCAGCCCAACCACCTGCGTGCTCACCCTCTGGGCCCCTCCAGGGGTGTTCAGCCCTGGCTTAGAGGGTCAAAAGAGACTTCACCTCTCCCAGTTTGTGAGACTGGAACAGTCACATGGGTTTGAGGGACAGAGGAGTATTTACCACCTAGAATCTCTGATTCAAGAGTTCAGAGGCTGTGGACTGTGGGTTTGTGGGGCAGATGATGTTCAGCCTGGAGTCTGAGAAAGAGGAGGGCCCAGGGGCTCAGGTTGAAGGGCTCCTGGTTTGAGCCTCTGGCTTTAGGTTCGAGGGCCAGGGCAGTTTCTCACCAGAAGCCGCAGGATGTCATCAGGAACATTCCGAGGGTTCCTGCATACACCCCAGGCAGCCGAGTGGGAGAAAATCACAGATGCCCGTGACACCTCCAGCACCCTCTGTGCCACGGTATCTGAGACATGGGACAAGTCCACCATCATGCCCAGGCGGTTCATTTCTGCCACCACCCTCTGCAGGAACAGGTTGGGGGGAAGGCATTGGGGTACACATGTGCACATATCTGTAGGGAGTAGGTGGGACACATGTGGGGTATTTGAGTGGGGTGGGGTATGGAACCAAGGTGCTCACCTCACCGAAGCTGGTCAGCCCGCTGACATTGTTGTAGAAGGAGTGGATGCCCTTAGCTGAGCTTTCTGCCCTGCAGGATGGCCAGGAGGCAGTCTGATTGGCCACAGAGCCTAGAGACCCTGCTGAATGAACTCTATCCCTGCAACCCCCTGGAGCAAAAGCAGGGACCCAAGGTGAGCTGTGCCTGGCAGTCAGAGGGCCTTGCTGGGATTCAGTCTTCCTCTGCAAATCTCAGCTCCCCTCCCTACTCCAGGGTCAGTGCCAGGTCCCAGGGAGAAAGCTTGGTCTGGGCCCACAGCATGACCTCTGGCGGATCCCTGGCTCAGTGGGTCCACATCACCTGAACTACGCTCACCAGGGCGTGTTGCAGGTGTGGGTGAGTGTCAGGTAGCGCACTCCCAGCACATAGAAGGTGCACAAGATGGAGAGGCTACTGTCCAGTGAGTGGCCGCCCTCCACACCAATGAGGCAGGCCAACTTCCGGGTGTTGTTCAGAGCTGGGGGCAGGTAGGTCAAGTGGTCACGTTCAGGGGTTGGAGCAGCTCAGTCAAGTCCCTAACCCCCTCCCCCACCAGCCCACCTACCTTTAGCGGAGGTCACGAGCTCCAGCTCTGAGTAGAAGGCACACATGCGGTGGATGAGGTCAATTTGCTCCAGCGTGAGGCGCACGGCGTCCCGGCCCTGGGTCTGGCATGGCACGTAGGCCGACCAGAACTGGGGGAATGCTCCTTTGTCATAGCCTCCACGGCCATCCCACACTCAGGGGACCTAGAGGCTTGTTCTTGCAGTAACCCAACGCCCATCACAGCACCCAGTGTAGTGCTTTGATGCCCACCCAGTTGGCTCACTGTAGCCCCCGCAGCCTCCATTGTCCGTGCCAGGGTACTTTTCGTATTGCTGTGGTAACTGAGTTCCCAGTCTCTAACCTCTTGCCATCTCTGGCCCCCACACTCCCCAACAGCAGCCGTGCCATGGTGCCCTGCGTGTCCCTGTAGTACCTGGGCTCCTACGAGGCCATCTCTAAGCCTGTCCAGGCTGGTCTGGCCGCGGCTGAAATTGCGCAGGTTTGGGAAGCGGCTGTGGCTCAATCAGTAGGGCTCCCGTTTACCATATGGGAGGCCCGGGTTTGGTTCCCGGGGCCTCCTGGTGAAGGCAAGCCCGCCCGCATGGCGTGGTTAGCTGACCCAGCGAGCACAAGCAGCAAGGGGGGGATAAATGAATAAATAAATAAAATCTTTATTAAAAAAAAAAAAAAAAAAAAAGAAATTGCGCAGGTTAACCTCCTGCAGTCTGTTCTGGTGAAACTGCCTCAGGATCCAGCTCCTTGGGCCTCCAGGTCAGGCAGGACATGGCACTTAGGCCTAGGCCAGCCCTGGGGGATCCCCATCCCACATCCTCACACAGACTAAGGCTCCAGCTGGGGGTTCCCACTGAGGAGGGGTAACGGGAGGGAAAAGGGTACCCATGTGTAATAGGGGAGGGGGACACCCAGACGTGGTGTGAGGGAGCCTCCTCACTAGCCCTATACACTCAGGGCCCCTTTTCCTGCCCAAGGGTGAGCTCAGCCACCAAAAGCCTCCTCCCCGCACCTACGCACCCGTCCACCAGTGGGAATGCCCGCATCAGGGCCCGCGCGCGCTCCCGCAGGCCGGGGCCACTAGGGGCGTTGGAGGGGCCCGGGGTGGTCGAGCCGCTGGCGGGGTCCGGGGTGGCCCCGGGGCCGGGAGCGCTGGGCGTGGCGTGGGCGCAGGTTATAGACGCGGGCGGCGGCAGCAGCAGTAGGAGCAGCAGGAGCAGCAGACCCACCATGGGCCGCCCGCCGAGCGCGGCGCGACCCTTGAAGCACGCGGGCCACATGCTGCTCAGCGTCGGGTAGGCGGGCGGGGACAAGTCGTGGGAGCCTGGAAGGGACGGGCGAGGGTAGCGGGCGACGATGGGGACCTGACCCTCGATTCAGGCGACCCAGCGGCGCGGCCTTGCCAGGAGGGGTCTGTTATAGTGAGATCCTGCGACTAATGCGCGGGGACCCGCGGCGCTGCGGGGTCTACCATAGGGGGCTCCACCATAGGGGGTGCCTCTGCCCCTTACGGGTCTCTCTGGGCCACCTCATCCCTCTGCACCGAGGGGCCCGACCCAGGTTGCTCTTTACCCCTTGTCCCCCTGGCTTGTTCTCCCAGAGAGGACCCTCTGCTCCAGGCTTCTCCTAACCACATTATGTCCCCGTCTGTCCACGGCCTGCCCTGGGCACTCTGAGGGCTGCAAGTAGGTGTCTCTGAGCCCACAGGGCCCTGGGCTGTGGGTCTCCTGGAGCTGGGTCATGTGGGGGGTGGGGGAGGAGACAGTCTCTGGAAATAAGGGATTAACTTTGTTGACCCTGGAGTCAAGAAAGGTCCTGGGCCCCTTACTTAGGGACTGGATGCCAGACTTCTCTCTCCCCTACCTTACCCCCATGCCAGGGTGTCCATGCCCTGGGGACCCAAGCCAAGAACTGGGAACAGTCAGGAGGCATCCTCCCCATCTTCCCCAATCAGCCTCAGGAAAGCCCTTGGTGGAGGAGATGCTCCACCTTCCTAGGACCTGAATGGACGGACATTTGGAATGAAAACTCATCAAACAACTGGAGAGGCTCAGGGAACATTTACTCAACAGAGCAGGAAGCCAGTCAGCTTTTTTGGGGGGAAGGAAATGAGGTCACCAGGACAGCAGAGTCCCCCACCCCAGCACCTTCCTCACAGAGCTGCTGGCTGACCTCCTGGCCAGGATCTCTCCTACCTCAGCTGTGGAAGCCCTGGCCTCCTCCAGATCAAAAGTCCTTCAGAAAGACCTGACAATGGGGTTCTGTGGGCTCCACTTGCCTTATCTCACGGTTCCTGTGGCTCTTGCTCTCTCAGAAACCTCCAGGGCTGAGTTCCCTCCTGGCTGGGCAGGTCCCACCCCATTCCCAGCCTCAGGCCCTCGCCCTAGCTGCCTCTTCCAAAGCACCCCCCTCACCCATCCCCTTCCACCAACACAGAGGCTCCTTCACCTGAGAGGGTCCAAGATCTGTACCCAAATTCCATCATCCCCAGCGACCTTCTCCTACTCCTGCCCCTCAGCCTCTCAAAATTCTTCCCTGAACTTTGGCATCCCCTGAAGCCACCCACCTCTGGAATCATTCTCAGGTTGCAGAACTGACCAGTGAGTGGGTAGTCACCTAAGTCTGAGGACTGGAGACCCAAGAAGGCCCCCAAGAAGGAAATGAGCAAAACTCTTCCAAAGGGACTGGGAGCCCCAGGATACCAGGAGGGGAAAGGTTTCCAGCTTGGATGTATATGAGGGATGGTGCACTTGATGTTGCCTAGTGTCTGCTGGCAGAAGGAAGGGCAAACCAACAGCACTGTGCTGGAGGTGGGTCTACTCCCTACTTAAGGTGGCTGGAGGGTCCTCTAGTCAGACCCACTGCCAAGCATGAGTCCCCTAGGGCTCTGCCTCAGAGGACAGGAGGTGTGTCCCTGCCCTGGGTAGCTTGGGTGCCCCAACCCAGGTTTGACTTCCTTCTCTCCTGCACCACCCACTGCTGGTCAGCAGTCCCCCACACCCACCTACACAGAGCTGGGTGCTGAGAGGCTCCAGAAGCTCTTCGATCCACTGGCTTCTGAGGCAAGGATGAGGGTTTTAGGGGATAAACAGCTTGACTGTTCCACTCCTGCCCCCCAGGAAGTGCAAGTATAAAGAGTGGGGAAGAGGTGGGTAGAAAGTCCCAGCCAATAAACAGCAGCTGCCAACCAAGGGCTGGGCGGGGAGAATGTTGGTTTCTGAGTTTTTTGCCAGAGGCCTCTAAACCTGTAGAGACAGGCTGAGCTGAGCCAGAGAAGGTGGGCACCATCTCTCTAGATGCTCGGCCAGGTAGCACAATTTTCCATAGCATTCAACTTCAGTCCTCAAACAGGCCAGCACTGCTGGCTTCAGCCTTTCAGTGCCCGAGCAAAGCCAATCATGAAAATGCAGACACACCCAGACCCTTACACACCCAGGGGCATGTGCACACTCAAGCCCAGGTAGGAAGCAGATTTTAGTCAACAGGGTGGGCTATACCTTAACCTCACCCGAGGTCATCTCTGTGTGCAGGGAAGATAAGCACACAGTCACTTCTTGTCCTCCAGGACAGGAGCCCCCAGAGTCAGTAGCACAGACCTGCACAGGGACAATTTGGAGACAGAAGCCCTGATGGAAGTTATTCAGATGCTGGTGACAAGCAGAAGCTGAAACAGGGTGGAGGCAGGTTGAACCTGAGTGCCACTAGGATGAGTCCCTCTCCTCAGAACCCCGCTCCAGGCCAAATCCAAATCTTGCTGGTTCAACCTCCAAAAATCTCCCAGATGTGTCCCTCTCCATCCCCACTGCCTCTTCCCTAGTACAGGCCACTTTTATCTCTCACCTCCCCCCTGGTCTCCCTGCCTCCAGGCCATTCCCCACAGAGCAGCCATACCTCTCTGTCTTTTCAAAACTCTGATGTTATGTCCTGCCTAAAGCTCTTCCATGGCTTCCCACTGCTGTTAGGATAACCAAATAATTGCTTTCTTTGACTTTGAAATCCTGGGGAGTCTGCTCCCACTTTTCAGCCTCAGGAAATAGCACAGACTCACTCACCCACTAATCTCTGAGCATACCAGCCATGTTGCCTACTACCACAGGGCCTTGGCATATGCTGTCCTCCAATTATGGAGCTATTGAGGCAGGACCGGGACAGGAAATCCTGCCACCAGGAAGGGGCAGGTGACCAAGCAGCCTTTCCCTCTAACTCCTCACCTATGCATTGTTTACATAAATCAAGACCTGCAGAGGAGGCAGTGGGAGAAATAGGCTTCTCCCAGAACCAAGTATATTCTGGGGGCAGACCCAACTCACCCCCATTAGCCTCCAGTATGTTGCAAGAATACGTATGGAAGTCAGGCTGGTATAAGTACAGAGTCCACCTCCCATGCTCAGAGTGTAGAGTGGAAGTGGGGACTTACTCAGCATCCAGTGTCTCCCTCTCAGTGCCCCATAGTCTGGGAGATTCATGCTGCCCCTGCTTCCTTCTGGGTATTCCTCCGGTTCTGCTCCCATGACTGAAAGGCACAGTCAAATTCCCAAGAAACAACAGTTTCCCCAACCAGAAGACAGCCTGGCTACCGCAGATATGTGTCCTCCAGTCACAAAGCTGAGAACACACTTCCTGAAGTGGCAAACAGCAAGCACATTTTTCTTCCTCAAAAGGCAGTCATCGTTTATATCACAAGGAGAAGCCTAACAATAACTAACATGACGCTGGCTCCTGCTTCCCAGCCGCCAACCCCAACCCCAGCTTTTCTCCTCTGCGCCCTCCCTCACTAGTCTCACTGCCTGACATTCCTGGGCTGCTTTTCGATGCGCATGACTGAGGACTGCACCACCTGCATGTTGAGCTCTGCTTGCCGTCGGGCTCAGCCTGATTTCAGGCAGTAGGAAAAATCTGGGGTCTCCAAAGCCAAGCTACTTGTGGTACCTGACAGGCTTGACGTGTCTGACTGGAGACCAGATGATCTGGTTACCAGGTGTGAGGTCCACGGATTGCATGCTGACCCAAGTACCTGAAGTAGTGCTGGCACTCTGGGGAAGGCTAGAGGGATCTGGGGAGCAAGAGCGGCACACTGAGAGCCCTCAAGGGGGTCTCTGGGATTCACATGGCACCCCCTGACCTGTGATATTCAGTTGCCTAGAGAGGGGGGCATGTCATGGAGAATGCTGCCAAAGCCAAACCTTCTCTGGTGACTTTTGTGCTCTAAGAACAGGGACCTGGGTAAGCCTCTCCACTCTCTCAGGTCTCTGGTTTTTCTGGAAGTTCTCCTTCCTTCTTCCTCCCTCTCCCCACCCCCCCTCCTCCTCATGGTAGTCTGTAGTGGTTGCCTCGCTGAAGTTGGCAGCTGAACTCAACGAGGCCACAACCGCCTTATTCTAGGTTCTGGCACCATACCGGCATACAGTGAATGCTCAAACATTGGAAGAGTGAGTTGACATGGAGCTCAGGGGACTGCCAGAACAAGGGCATGTGGTAATGTGGACAAGAGCAGCCAGTTACTGTGTGCCTGGAGCTGTGCTACAGTTTGACCCTCATTAGCTCATTTTATTCCTCACAGAAGCCCATGAGGTATGGTTTTTCCTAGCCTTGTTTTCTAGGTGAAAAAAAAAATAAAGGGTCAGCTAGATGAACTTAACTTTCACAACCCAAAGCTGGCAAGTAGAGATGGGCTCTGAAACCAAAGTCCTGTGGTCCCCAGATTTTACTAGCATTGTTTCCCCTTGTTCTGCTTTCCTTCTGACACCACCCCAGGCACAAAGCAGTTGCCTCCCTCCCAGATGATGAATGCTGTTTCCTGACCTTTGTGCTCCTCTGTCTGGAGACCACATTGAATCCAAATCCAGAACACAGGGTACGGAAATCCCTGAATTTGGGAGCAGATTGTGGGGATAATGGTACTGAGAGTTTGTGGGAGAAACTTAGTTGTCCTGGGTTCAGGGTCTTTGTCTTTTTTGACTCTCCCTCTGTAGGTGCTTCAGCTTAAGTTCTGCCCAGTCCACTGCTGCCCATCACTTCCTCCTGTTCACCACTGCTCGGCTCACCAGAATGGGGAGGCAAATGGCCATAGCATGCCCTCCTGGTCAGGTCAGACAGGGGCTCGTCCAATCCCTCCACTTCTGGCTGCTGAATTCCTTATTGGGCACTGGCCCTTTGCTGGGAATGTGCAGTTTGGTAGCTGGACAAGTCACCAGTTATCACATGTGGTGATGCACATAGGGGGTGGGCCATGGGGGCACCACTATGGGGAGCCAGCCCTTACCAAACAAACATCTACCATGAGACTTCTTGTTTAGCCTCAGGTTCAGACTTGCTGTCTCTTTTGTTCAGTCTAGCCTGTTCTTCTTTGAGGCCTGTCAGACCTGTCTTCCACAACAAGCTGTTCTATGCACACTCTGCCCCAGAGCCCTCCTGTTTTTGTGCAGGAAGCCTTCCTCTGCCTGGCTTCCATGCCTCCTACAAGCTAGTTTGCCCCATCAAGCTGCCCACCAAGGTCTTCACTGACTCTAAGTCTGGCTGAATATCAGGCTACATCTGAGAGGCTTTTATTATTTTTTAAAAAACTTTTTATTAGGGAAAATTTCAAACGTATAAAAAACCACAGAGAAAAGTATATGGAACCCCTAAGCACCCATCACCCAGCTTCAGCAATTATCAACTAATGACCCATCTTGTTTCATTTACCCACTTCTCCAGAATATTTTAAAGAAATCACAGGTATTACTTCACCCACAAGTATTTAAATATGCATCTCTAAAAGATAAGGGCTCTTTTGGAAAATACATACATTAACATTATTGCACCTAAAAATGGTTAACAATAATTTCTTAATATATCTATCATATTCAGATTTTACTGATTGCCTTTTTTTTTTCACAGTTGGTTTGTTTGAATTAAAATGTAGAAGAGAATCCCCACATTGCATTTGGTTGTTTTCTCTTAAATTTAGTATGTAGATTCCTCTTCCCTTTTTACTTCCTTGCAATTTATCTGTTTTTTTTTTTTTTTTTTTAAAGATTTTATTTATTTATTCATTTATCCCCCGCTTGCTGCTTGTGCTCGCTGGGTCAGCTAACCACGCCGTGCGGGCGGGCTTGCCTTCACCAGGAGGCCCCGGGAACCGAACCCAGGGCCTCCCATATGGTAAACGGGAGCCCTACTGATTGAGCCACAGCCGCTTCCCTGCAATTTATCTGTTGAAAAGAAAATCATGTCCTTTGTCCTGCAGAGTTTTCCATACTTGGGAATTTGCTGATTGAATCTTGACATGGTGTCATTTAATATGTTCCTTGGTCCCTTGTATTACTTATAAGCTAATAAAAATAGTATATTAGTATGAGAAGCTTTTAAAACTGTAAATTTCCAGGTTCCACCTAAAGACTTGTTCAGTAGGACTGGTGTGGGTGCTGGTGTGGGTATGTCACAGGAGCCCCAGGTGAGTGTTTACTTCATGTTTGGGAATTGCCCACCTATCCGACCCCTCTCGTAACCACAAGTCTGCCTCGGTCTCATGAAGTAGCAGAGAAAAACTTGTGTGGGTTAACTGAGGCTCACAGTGGGAGCTCTCTAGGAGCCCCAGGGCCTGTGCCTCCTTCCTCTAACCAAGCTAGGGAGACTTCTCCAGTTATCAAAACCTCTTCTGGCCTTCCAAGTGTGTGTTAGGAGGTAGAGCAACAGTCTTACTGCCGTGGCCCCTGAGAAGAAGCTGTGCTGTCCTCAGGGTGAGGCTTAGTACTCCCAGCTGCTCTTAGCAACCCCCTGGGCCCCAGGTTGCTGAGGCCCAAACCCTAAGCTGTTTCTTCTCTGCTGGCTGCCTCCCACCCCCACTCCCCAGGACCAACTGTCTCCTTAACTGTTGAGACATTCCACCGGTACCAGCCTCACTGCCATGGGACACAGCAGTCAGAGAGGTCTACGTCAGGTCACTTCACCACACTCTTCAAATCCCTTACGGTTCCTATTACACTTAAAACAAGATCCACACTCCTGGCCATGGCTGATAGTTGGGCTGGTTCCTACTTCTCCATCCACATCTTTCATTCTTCTCAATCAGTCCCCAGCCATACTGGCCTTTCTGCTGGTCCTAGAACATTCTTACCTCAGTGTCTTTAAGCTTGTCTTTTCCTCTGCCAGGAATGCTCTCCCTGGCCCCTTACATAACTCCCTAACTCACATCTCTGCTAAAATATCACCTCCTCAAAGAAGCCTTCTCTGACTACCTTGTGTAACATAGCACCCCCTCATCACTCTATCCCCCTTTTCTGCCTTATTTCTTTTTTTTTTTAAAGATTTTATTTATTTATTCATTTATCCCCCCCTTGCTGCTTGTGCTCGCTGGGTCAGCTAACCACGCTGTGCGGGCGGGCTTGCCTTCACCAGGAGGCCCCGGGAACCGAACCTGGGGCCTCCCATATGGTAAACGGGAGCCCTACTGATTGAGCCACAGCCGCTTCCCTGCCTTATTTCTTTATAGCAATTATAACTACCTGAAATTATTTACTTTTGTCTCTTCCCTTAGTTTGTGGGTATCTTGAGGAGAATAGCTTTGATCATCTCATTCATCAATATATCCCAAGCAACTAGCGCAGTAATTGGTATGTAACAGGTATGCAATAAATATTTGTTGAATAAATGGATAGATGAATGGATTGCTAAGACAGATCTTCTCACCTGCCTCTCTTCTACACACACACACACACACACACACACAGAAGCACTCACCAGGCTTTCCATTTCATAAGAACTGCCCCATTTCGCAGAGTTATCAGTGAGGAAGCCATGTAGTCAGAAGCTGAACCCAAGGGTCCTTCCTGGAGACAAAAGGACCAGGTCCCACATGTGGGGATGTACTTTGAGGGAACAGGGAGGTTAGGAGCCTGGCCTTATTATACAGGCTGGATTTCAAGTCAAACATTGTTATAGGAAATCATTTTATTGAGCAGTAGGGACCCCACTGGGGCCAGAAAGGGCCAGAAGGAGCATGTGAGCCTCAGGGGAATACTGCTCGACTCTCTCCATTCTCACCCTGCTCCAGGGAGCAGGTCTCCATGAGTCTCTCTTTTCTGCCTCCTAGGATCTCAGATGGAAGGCTCCCTTGGTAGCCACAGATTGCTTCTTCCTGGTCTCCTCCAGTTTCAGGAAGCCCAGCCCCTCCTGGGTTCCGCTGGCGGCCACTGGCAATGAACAGCTCAGAGCAGGAGGCCCTTTACTAGACCTGGCCCTCTCTCTGCACCTGGTTCTTCCTTGGCTAGCAGAGCACAGACCCCTCTTTCTTCTGCCCAAAAAGGGCCTCTAGGGGACTGAGCAGAGGAACACTTGGTTTTCTTCCAGGTCAGCTTTAGTGCCTAAGATGTTCAAAGCAGCCTCTCATCCAAACCTCAGTTTCTGTGGTTCCTTGCCAATGGCCGGTTGGTATGGAAGGCGGCTCCTGGCTGGGGAAGGCTCAGGCAGAAAGGCTCAGATTCTATCTCCAGTGGTGGGCAGTGGGGGTCACTGCAGCAAGAGGCACTAGAGGTCTTAGGCAGTTAAACGTCTGTCCTCTCCATAGAGTGGCTCAGCCAGTGAGCTTCTGGGGGGTCAGCCTCCTGCCACCATGCTGCAAACGTTGAATTTTGGGGCTGGAGCAGCTCGGGTCTTGGTCCGACTGTGCCAGGACTCGGCGTCTCTTGGGACCCCGGCTGGGGCCTGGCTTCTCTGCTTCTGCCTTTGCTGGGGTGGCCACAGGAGCATCCCCATAGACTCGGTAGCCTCCAACCAGGCAGTATGTCTCCCCATGCCAGCCCACCTGGGTTTCACCACACCCTCGGTAGAGGACATGGTAGTGACCAGGTGTAGGAGGAGAAATGGGAGCCACTGCTGCTGGGAAAAAAAACAGAACTGATCAGTTACTTTTGCTTTCCAGAGCGCTGCCAGGACCTCCCCTCTATCACTGTTTCTTTCTTTTTTTTTTTAAGATTTTATTTATTTATTCATTTATCCCCCTCTTGCTGCCTGCGCTCGCTGGGTCTGCTAACCACGCCGTGCAGGCGGGCTTGCCCTCACCAGGAGGCCCTGGGAACCGAACCCGGGGCCTCCCATATGGTAAACGGGAGCCCCACTGATTGAGCCACAGCCGCTTCCCTCACTGTTTCTGGTAGAAGCCCTCTTATCTGTTTGGCAACACAGCTTTGGCCCATCACCTCCATGGGTTCCCTTGAGAAAGGATATTGGCTGCAAAAGCAATTCTGTGGAGATTATGGCAGCACCAGACTAGATCTGTTTCTCATTCCCAAAGAGAACAGTAGAACCCCCAAAATGATTGTGATCAGGGCCCCCTTCATGTCACCCTTCTACAACCCAGGAAACATTTCTTAAGGCCTGTCACTTCTGAGGCTTTTAATAGAAAGTTTCCAAGTTTTGGAAAAAAAAAATCTCACATAAATTAGTTAAGAACCACCCCCACCCGCTCCTCTTGGGCCCCATTCATGCTGGCTCTTTCAACCACACTGAACTCTAGCCCTCTGATACTTTTATCTAGATTAGGAAAAGGCAAAAGTACTGAGGCAGAGTGACTAGGAGGTTCAGAGCCAAATTCTGAGTACCAAGTTTGGGCTCAAGGAGCTTCTCACATTAACTCAACCTCCTGGGACCCTTTCTCTGACCTCCAGTCTCAGTACCACTTCATCTCTCCCTTGGTTCTTCTGTTCCTCCCAGCTCTATGATACCACCCGTTCCCCCAGTATCAGTGGCTCAGCCTGGCATGTGTTTGAGGGGACCCGTGAGTGTTTTGACATGACAGCATGGTAAACTGCCTGGGTCTGACAAGAGTGGCTCTCAACAGCTCTTCCTCAGACTGCTCCGTGTATCACTTGCCAACAAAAACAACATTCAGGAAAGGATGTGAATGGCAGCATCCTATAGCCCAAGGCTAGACTTGTAAAGATTAGGACTTTCTGAACACTTGCCCAGGGATGGCACTTCACTTGCCCTCAGCAGGAAGCAAGAACACTGCAGGACCCTGAAGGGGCCTCTGACTCCAAGCCATTGGTACTACTTATGGCTGGGCAAGTTCTGAGGTGTGGCAGGCAAGCCCAAAGAGACATGTGGCAGCCTGATGAGGTTGTGTGTACACAAATGCCTCTTGGACTGATGCCCAGACTAGGCCTACCTGCTGTGCTGCCCTCCCAGGGGACAGAAGACAAGTTAGAGTGAATATAGAAGATCCGGTCAGACATTCTCTCTCAGGCAACCAAATGGATTGGTATCGCGTAGAGAACTGGTAGGGAAGTTTCCCCGAGGCACTACGTTTGTATAGTTACCCTTCCATGGAAACTGTGAGAAGGCCTGTGAGGTCATCACTAACCAATGAGGTCACATAGGAATCTGTGACTTGAGGGGCAGGCTTCAGGCTCTCGGGGTTTCATGAAGGAGAGCAGGGTAGAGATAGAGAGGTACCCAGCCTGGATCCTCACACCTGGCCCTCTCCACCCATACCCAAGTCAAGTAGTCACTCCTTGTGGAGCACACCTGTGGGGCTGGCACAGCCCCAGCGACCCAAACAAGAGAAACTCAAACCCTAAGACTGCCTTGAGGGGTATAAGATTAACCCAAGAGATAGCTAGGTTGTACAGCACTGACCCTATTCAACACTTGAAGAGGCAGAGATTTGTGTGGACTGGGCAAATAGGGAAGGCTTCTCAGAGGTGGGCCTGAAGCGTGAGATTTGGATGTGTGTAGAGGAGAGAGAGGATGTTTCAGATGGGAAAAATAAAAGCAAGGACAGACTGTGTTCTCTATCTTGTCCTGCTCCAAATATAAATTCATATATCAGGACTTGAGAACCAAGAGTTTAAGGGGCCTACCCAAGATCACACAGGTGGGGGAGAGGTGTTCTGCTCAACAGCAGTGGGTCACTGAAAGCTTCATGTTTGTATCCGACAGGGATATGACAACTAGCTTATTATGTTTAAAGGTGACATGACACTGGCAGAATGAAGGTCCCGAACGACTTCACAAAGTGGGAACGCCCATTTTAGCATGAAATTAAGAACTGACAACCTTATTATTATACTCCCCCCCCTTCCTTCCAAAAAAGACAATGGCAGTAAACCTCAGCCCATGGAAGGATGAGAGGATGAGATGGTGTTCAGTGGCAACCCAGGTGAAAAATAAGGTTAACACTGTGAAGAGGTACTAATGAAAGACAATTTGGTCCTATAGAGTCCTCAGAAGAGGAGGAAATAGACAACCCTGCCTTTAGACTAATGAGGCCTACACTGGGGGACCACATTTGGCTCAGCATGGCCAAGAACTTCCTGGCATTGAGATCTCCAAAGATGGAACAGCCTTCCTTTGGAGGGAACTCCCTGTAGCTGTCCTTGAGTAAACAGAGATTTGGGACATTTGCTCACTGGAGAGGGGATGTACCCAGGAGGTAGAGACCGACTGGATTGTTTTGGATGTTGGGCAGCCCTGCTTCAGAACCATAGCACCTCCTATCTCCCAAGTTCCTTGAGTTATGTGTGGTACAGATGGAAGTGAAGCCTAACTAGAACAGATTGCCTGTGGGGAGTGGTAGGAGGTAAAGTGTGAAGGGGAGGGTCCTAGGGAGGTTTTGTCCTGGCAGGAGGGCCACCATGAGGCCATTCAGATATCCAAGGAGAGAGTACTGGGACAATCTGGGAGCTTCTGATCTGGTGGGGAAGTGATACTATACTAGGACCCGGATGGGACTTTGGAAGGCAGTGCAGCATGGACAAATGGTTTATCAATTTAAGAGGGTCATGTAATCACCCAAGGAATTTGCAAAACATGGATTTATGGGCCAGTCCTTGGATCTGGAATGGGCCCAAGAATGTGTACCTCTAACAAGCTTCCTGAGTTCTGCAGCAATGGTCCATGGCTAGAGTGACCAAATTACTGTCTAAACTGGGACACTTTTTTTTTTTTTTTTACATTTTAAATTCAACTAATATTTATTAGCTCCTATTATGCATCAGGCACATCATAAAAATTCAAAAACTTCTGTAGGGAAAACAAACTTAAAAGTCAAATAAATTAAGAAAAATATTTGCATTGTATATAACAAAGCGGTGATATCATTAATTTATAGAGCTTGAAAAATCAGTAAGACAATGATAAGCACTGCAATTAAAATGGGAAAGGATGTGAATAGGCAATCCATAAAAAAATACAAGTGAGCTGTATACATCTGAAAAGATGCTCAACCTTACTAGTAATCAAAGAAATGCAAATTAAAATGATAGTGGAATGTTATTTTCCACTGTGACAATGGAGATAAAGGGTGATAATACCTGATGTGGGCAGAAAAATAAGGAAATGGTAAGAATGTATATTATTTTAAACTTCCCAGAGGGCACTTTACCAGTATGTACCTACATTTTAAATCCATATACCCTATCTTAATCAACTTTCCCACAGGATGGCTTTTTGGAAACTGACAGTGATTCTAAAGACCATCTTCAAGGATAAATCTGTGAGAACTGACAGAAAACTTCAGAAAAGGAAGAGCAAAGAGGATAATTATCCTTCCAGATCTTAAGATAGTTAAAGCTGCATAAACTGGGACACTTTTGAGAGTCAGAACTGGAGATATAAAAACTACACCAGGAGGGGACGGATGTGGCTCAAACGGTTGAGTGTCTGTCTCCCATATGGAGGGACCCGGGTTCGATCCCCAGGACCTTCCGGTAAAAAAAAAAAAAAAAAAAAAATACACCGAGTGGATGTGGCTCAAGCAGTTGGGTGCCCGCCTTCCATACAGGAGGTCCAGGTTTGGTTCCTGGTGCCTCCTAAAGAAGATAAATAAGGAGACAATGAGCAAAAACAATGAGTAAACAGTCAAGGGAGCCATCTTGGGGGGTGGGGGGTTAAAAAACAAAACAAAAAAACTACACCAATCAACAGATATAAACAAGGAATATCCCAGGAAAACAGTTGGCATGATGCTTAATACAACCTTTGGTGCAGACAGACCATGTTCTGCCCTATCTACTCAGGCAAATTCTTTTATCTTTTACCTCAATTTCTTTATCTGGAAACGAGCTATGGTTGTACATTTACTATGTATTCTCTTTTAGTAAGGCTTGTTCAGGGCCCATTGATGTACTTTGCAACTCTGCAAGTATTTTAAAGTAATTTTGCAAAATAGTATATTTGACTCTCAAATATTCTTTACTTCAGGCAAAGCTTTTATAATACTGCAGAGTCCAGAGCCCAGGAGATGAGGTTAGTTTGCTAATTTTGTAAAAGTTTAATCCTTCGCCACTGAGAGATGGGATAGAAGAGCTTGGAAATGTACACCAAGCAATACTTCCATGCCAAGCTACTTTTTTCTGCCAGTATTTCCTGAGAGATCTCAACAGGGCCAAGCTTGCCTTGGGCATTGTTAGTGCAGAAAAACTCACTCTAAAGCTACTCATATTCCCTTTGTCCTGCCCCTGAAGGTTTAATGGATACTTTTGGGAGGCCAGGAAATAAAATCTTTTTTTTTTTTTTTTTTAAAGATTTTATTTATTTATTCATTTATACCCCCTTGCTGTTTGCGCTTGCTGGGTCAGCCAACCACGCCGTGCGGGCGGGCCCGCCCTCACTAGGAAGCCCCGGGAACCGAACCCAGGGCCCCCCACATGGCAAACGGGAGCCCTACAGATTGAGCCACAGCCGCTTCCCAGGAAATAAAATCTTAATAGTTATTAAAACACCAACAGAAAGTCTTTGTCCTACATGTCATAGTTTGGGATCTGAATCTTCTCAGAATCCACTCAATTCTGCCCTCATGGTAATTATTATTAGGGGAGACCCATATATTATTATGCATACAATTACTTATTGTTAGAAATCATGACACTATATAAATAAAATCCACTTTATTTCTCACATGGTATGTGGAAGACAAGAGAGACATGTAACAGTGGCTCATCGTCCAATGCTGGCCAGCAGCTTACCTTCTGAAGGCAGACAGCAGCTCAATAGGCCCTCAGGGAGGTGACATGGTGACACGACAGCCTAGCACTTCCTATGGACAAGTGAACTCTCTGCCCTACCTCCCCGACCCTGTTCTGGCATCACATTTTAGCCAGCCCAAATCAGGTATGCTGAGGCAAAGGCTCTCTCATTGAGGACTCTAGTCCTGGAAGACTTCTCCTCTGGCGAGCTGCCAGCTCAATCTTCTGAACCAGGCTCACATCCCAGGGATGGGTCACAAAGCTGACAACAGTGCCTGGCACCTCACTCCCCACACGACCAACCCTCCCTGCTCTGTGGATGTAGTCTTGCAGAGTGAGGGGAAAATCATAATTGACAACCAGTTCCACACGAGTGCTGTCCAGGCCCCGAGAGGCTATGTCTGTGCAGAGAAGTATGTTTTGAGAACCCTTCTGGAAGCACTGAAAGATGCCTACCCTCATTGAGGCTGGCATTTGCCCCTGCAGCCTTAGGTGTTGGATTTTGTGGTCATCCAGAATATATCCCAGCCAGTTCACAGTGCTGGAGCTATTACAGAAAACAAGAACAGTTCCTGAGGGGCCAGTCCTATCAGCTCTATCATGCTGCTTGAGAATCTGCACCAACTCAGTCACCTTCTCTGCTCCCTTCAGTCTCATAAATGTCTGCTTGATATGAGGCATGATGCAGTGGAGTTTGGAGGTAGTGATGGTTGTGAGAGAGTCTAGGCTAGTGACTTTACTCAGCAGCTGGCCCATACCTCCGGGAACTGTGGCCCCCACCAGCACCAGCTGAGCTCTGGGATCCAAGGGGTCTTCTAAGTCAGCTGGGTCTTCGGCTATATTGCTCTTCTCCAAAATGTACTGCGCTAGTTCCAGGAAGCTTTCATCCAACAGTGTATCTGCCTCATCCAACACCAAAAAGGAGAGCTGCTCCAGGCAGAGCAGGCGACTTTTCAGGGCTTTCCACAGGGCCCCCGGAGTGGCCACCAGCATATCTGCTGGAGGTTGTTTGGACAGTTGCAGCCTGATCCTCCTCATGCCGTGGCCTCCCCCTAGTTCCCGCACCTGCAGGCCCAAGGAGCTGCCCAAGGGCTGGGCCACTGCCCGCACTTGTTGGGCCAGTTCTCGGGAAGGCACAAGGACCAGGCCCCGGGGAGCAGGTACACGGCGAGAGCCCAGGCTGGGTCGGGCCAAGAGCCTTTGAAGCAGAGGTAGCAGGTAACTCAGAGTCTTGCCACTGCCGGTTTCCGCGGCGCAAAGGACGTGGCGGCCGCGAAGTAGCTGGGGGATAGTGCTCAACTGTACCGTCGTAGGCCGAACGACTTCCGGCGCAGCCTCCTGCAGTGCACGCAACACCCGAGGCTCCAGGCCCAATTGCGCGAAGCTACCCTCGGACGCGACTTTCGGGAACGCGGGCACTTCGTGTTGCGCGCGCTCAATGGAGAAGTAGTCCCCGCTCGCGCGCCGATTCCTCCAGCCACGCGAAGCGAGAGGCGCACACTCCCAACGCCCCAGAGTGAGGCGCACTGGCTGGCTCAACTCCGGCCGCCGCGCCGAGATCAGCAGCCGGCCAGGTCGCACTAGCACTGGCCGCAGAGCGCTCCGCCGCCCGTTCTGCCGCTGTTCTTGCCGCCGCTGTAGGGCCTGCGGAATGCGCACCACCGGCAGGGCCTCTGCGGAACCGCGGGTTGCTAGATTCCGCCGGGACGCCAAGAGTAACCGGGGTGTGAGCGACAAGAAGGCCATCCGCTGCAACAGAGCCATCCTCCTCTGGGTATGGGAGGGACGCACGACAGTGGCGTCACGACGCGCCGGGGCCTCAAGTACGGTGGCCGGCTCGGCTCAGTAAGGATTGCGGAGCAGGCGAGCTGGTGAGAAGGGGCGATTTCGTGAAGTTCAGTGGCCCCGAGGTCTGTTGGTTCTTAAAGGGTAGTGCGACGTGCAGGTCTGGGCAGTCTTTGGCGGAAGGGCGCGTGATAGAGGCAGGGCTGAGGGCCGGCACCCGAAGCGGCGGTGGGGCCCTGGTCTTATGGTCCAGGAGGGCTTCTATCAGGAGTCGGGCTCTGCGATTCTCTTCGCCGCTGTGGCGGCTTGTCTAATGTCGACCTCTCGTTAACTCCGAGAGTGTGAAGAGATTTCCCCAGATGTTGAGAGTCTGAATGAATGGTCAGGCTTAGGGCCCGAGACAAGGGCCGGGAGTCATAGATGTAAGTTCAACTCGCTCGAGGTAACCCAGAGGGCAGACCTTTAGCTTATTCTCGCTGTGAAGTGAGAGATAAAGTCTTCAGGCTTTATTTTAAGCGGACCCATCTCTTCTTCACACCTTTTTCCTTTCTTTTCAGTCGAGGTTCACGCTCCACTTTTTAAATTTTTATTTTTATTTTTTTCACTCTCCACTTTCTTGTCATTCCTCCTTCAACTCATCCCCCTTTGGCCCATTCCCTTCAGGTCTTAACTTGCTTGAATGCTAATAGTCCTACTGCCATATTGAGTGATCAATTGGTTGATACGTGGCTTTTGGCACATAGCCATGGCAGGCAGAATATTTTACTTTAATTCAGATATTCAAGTTGGAAAAACAAAACAAATGAAAAAAACACTACCTCATTTATACTTCTTGAATGAACAGGTCTGGAAAATGGGCAACAGATATTTTCTGTAGTCCACAGTGCCTGGCATGGGAGATGAGGTAATGTTTGTGAACTAACCACCTAGGAGGTTCTTAACATCTGGAGAAAGTGTTTTAATTTCATTAAATACCGTTAAAAATATAATGACTTGAAATTTCAAATACCATTTTGATACATGAGTAGACTTTCTGGAGAGTCATCAGTTAAACCAGGAGAAGAGAGAGTTTTGAGGAGTGACAGGTGAACAGTCATTGGATAGAGCAGTGGTTCCCAAGTGGACATTTGAGAATGGCTGGGGACATTTTTAGTTGTCACATCTGGGAAGCTGCTACTGGCATGTAGTAGGTAGAGGCTAGGGGTGCTGTTAAACATTGCACAGTGCACTGGACAGTCGCAACAACAATTACCTTATTAGTGCTGGATTGAGAAACCCTGGGATAAAGAATGAGGGCTGGGGAAGCGGCTGTGGCTCAATCAGTAGGGCTCCCGTTTAACATATGGGAGGCCCTGGGTTCGGTTCCTGGGGCCTCCTGGTGAAGGCAAGCCCGCCCGCACAGCGTGGTTAGCTGACCCAGCGAGCACAAGCAGCAAGGGGGGGATAAATGAATAAATAAATAAAATCTTAAAAAAAAAAAAAAAAAAAAAAAAAGAATGAGGGCTGAAGAGAGGCTAGAGTTAGCTATATGTACTCTTACTTTAGGTGAACACATTTGCCAAACTCTTGTGCTGGCCCTGCCCCATTGCCAGAACCTGTAGCACTCTGATACCATTACTTGTAGTGACCTTGGAGCCCCTGAACGTCATAAACATAGGGAAGGAGTGGTTTAACAGGATGAAGCTGGAGAAGAGAAATTTAGGGAGATTCAAACCATCCCCATTTGTATTTAGGGGAAAGTGTCATATGGAAGAGAGCTGAGATGTGCTGTGGGGTGCACTATTCCCAAAGGCAGAACTGTGACCCATGGATGACAGGAAGGCAGATTCTGAACTTTTTAGAAAGAACTGCTGTAATAACTAGGCTTGCCTAGATCTGTCTTGTGGTTACCGAGTTTCCGAGTTTCCTGTCATTGAAAGAGTCACATACAGGCTGGATGACCACTCACTGGTAATGTGATAAGTGGGAGTTGGTCTTAAGGATACCCCAAGATTTTGTGACTCTGTGATATATATATATTTTTTGAGTCCATTAATTGTATTTTGACAATTCCCATCTTTGTGTCTATAGTACAGTCTTTCTCCATACTAAAATAAATTAAAACTATTTAGGCAACTAATGGGTCAACAATGATTAATAGAATTAGTGTTATTAACAACAAAACTCAAGCAATAGAAAAAATGATAGTAACATTTATAATTTTACTAATGACAAATCAGTATTCTTTACAAAGAGTATTTTCAGTTTGTTTAAATTTTGAAAATTTGCTTTTAAAGGAAAATAATTGTCTTTATGCTCTGGCAAGTTTTACATTAAAGTTTTAAGGTTTCATATTTGCTTATGTAGTATTTTGGCTTATCAAGATGGATAACATTTTATTAATAACTTTATGTGGTATCTGCATATAGATAAATAAGTTCTTTTAATTGTGCATAGAGGAGTGTGGGTCCTGTTTTATAAGAGTGTAGGGACTTAGGTATGGTTTTCTTATTTTGAGATAGACCTAGAATTCATTTTAGTTGGTGTAAGTAACTGCTCTAAGCTTCAGGAATTTAAGTAATTTAAGGAAATGTGAATAGCGATCATGTGTAAAAATATTTAGACATTGATTTTCTGAGTTTGGTAATATTGAACAATTCAAATGTAAAATTCAGATTGATTTGTCTTTCTTATAGATTACTAGAGTAAAAATGTTGATATTTAACCAATAAATGAACACTGGTTAATTTTAGCAAATTTTTGTAAATTTATGATTTATTGTATTTGTGTAATGAGAAGAACAAGCAGAGTAGGGGTCTTGATATTTTAGAGGCACCATGTGATACAGAGGACAGACTCTGGGGGATCATGTAAACTGGTCACTTAGCTATGACCTAGTCAGGTTCCTTAGCTTCTCTGGGCTTCAAGTTGCTAATCTGTAAAGTGAGGATGATGAAGCATAAGGGAGAATGGAGGTAGTGCATGCAAAGTGCTTGGCACGTAGTAATAATTCAATATTATTCTAATGTTATTACTTTTCTAATTTCATATTGCCATCTGGGTAACATCCTCACTCTCCTCTTCTTTTTCATAGCCAAACTCTTCAGAATTGTTGGTATTTTCTCCACAGTTTCCATTAACTGCCCTCATATTCACTTCTCAAGTCACTTTATTTTTGACCTCTATTTCTGTCATTTCAATAGCTCTTTATAAGGTTAAAACTGACTTCCATGACATCCATTCCAATAAATACATTTTACACTTAATCTTTGTTGTCTCAGGAACACTCCACAGTCATCTTTCATTTCAAGTGTCTCAATGTTCTCCCCTTGCTCTGGACAACACTTCCTCAGTTCTATGATTTTTTTAATGATTCTTTCCAAGACCTCATGGCTCAGTGTTCCCTAGCTAAGTATTTAGCTCCTTGGATGTTTGACCTGACAGGTTTCATCCATTTCCATGTGCCATTATCTTTAAATGTAAAAGAAAGATTTGCTTTGCACCAAGCCAGAATGGATTTATTAAAGAATTATCAGAAAAGAATAATATATAGGTATATAGGTATGTTTTTACTTTGGGGGGTTGTCCAAATATTTTTTTTTTTTAACAATTTATTGAAGTATACCATTCATATATGAATATACATAAACAATAAGTGTTCAGTAAATATCGTGAACTTACAAAACAAACATGCATAACATCATACAGAGCTCCCACACATCACCCCACCACAAATACTTTGCATTGCTGTGAAACATTTGTTAACAAATTATGAAAGAGCATCGTTAAAGTATTACTACTGACTATAGTCCATATCTTCCTCCCCTATACATTTTTTTAAGGATTTATTTATTTATTTACTTTTGTCCATATTTACCTGCCCCCCCCCAGTTTTGCTGTTTTTGTCCCTTCATTGGGCAACTCTCTGTGTCCGTTTTCTGTCCTCTCTTCTCATCCTTCTCCTCCTGTCTTCACTGGGATTTGATCCTCGGAAACTGCGATGTGGGAGAGAGGAGTCTTACTGCCTGTACCATCTGGTTTTTTGGCACGTTTCGTCTTGGCTTTCCCTTGTGTCACTCTCCTGTTACGTCATCATCTTGCTGCGTGGCTCACGGGACCTGGCAGTGCACCCGCTCACAGGCCCTGATGGTGCACCCACACACAGGGCCTGGTGGCCCATACGCCTTCTATATTTTCCTTTTTTTTCTTTTTACTGGGAGGTCCCGGGGATTGAACCTGGGTCCCTACATATGGGAGACAGACGACCAACCATTTGAGCCACATCTGTCCCCCTGCTATATCTATTAAGGTTGACCAAAGATACCTACAGTTACAGTCATTTCCCGTACAGGATGGTCATATAATAAATCAGGCTTAGTTTATCACCAGCATTCTAAAAACCAGACGTAGGGAGAAAAACTAGGTCTGGGGACACATGCATGGTTTCTAATATAGTGAATGTTTAGCTTACCCTGATTATCACAAAATCAGGACAGCAAGAATATTCGCACTGTACAAATATTTGAGGCAGGATAGTTGTTTAGTAGATGGCTGCTTTCTCCTCATGCTTGTGCCTTTACAATATGATTACCTCAAAGTCTTATAGGTGCTAGAGCCTGTTTGCCCATGACCCCTGATTTCTTCCTGTCACTCATCAGACACTGCCTAAGACCCCTCTCTTTTCCTCCTATCCACAGAAGACATTGGGTAACCTCTAGTTGTTATTGATACACAAATTTCGTGATATAGTGCTTTAGAAGTAGGAAGGGTTTACTTATTGTACCAAAAGTTGTAAGTTCCTTGGGGCAGTGACTTAACTTAGTATTTTTTTTTTCCCCAGGGCTTCTACGGTAACTCAAGTTGCCTGGTAACCCCATAAGTTTTAAAAACTAGTATTCCTTGGACCTCAGGTGATAATAGCACAGAGTCATTCATTCATTCAACAAATATTTACTGAGGACCTCATATGTGCTAGGCATTGTTCAGACAGTGAGCAAAACAGGCAAAATCCCTGCCTCTTGTAGTTTACATTTTAATTTGATTAGTTTGGGGTGAGGCCTGGACATTGGTATTGTAAAGAACCTCTTTGGATGATTATAAATGTGCTCCCAGGGTTGAGAACCAGTATTATAAATGAAAGACTTTGGGAATTGTAAGGCATTGCAAAAAAAAAAAGTGGTTATTATTCCTTCACTATTCCTACATGTTCCTACCTCCATCAGGACTATTGTGCAAATGCTGACCATTCATTTTCGCAACATTCTATTGCCATTACCTTGATCTCAGCCCTCGTCCCCTTGTCGTCGTATGCCAGATCCTTTCACTATCTTTCTAACCTGACTTGCTACTTCCTTCCTACTTTTCACCCGCCAGTCCATCATCTGCTGCCTGAGTGATCTTACTAAGGCACAGCCAGGCCATGTCACCCCTTGACTCAAAAGCCATCAAGGGATCTCCATTGCCTACAGATTATCTTCTAATCACTGTCCAGAATATGGCCCCAACTTCATCTCCTGCTGCTTCCTTTCCTGAATCTTGTTCACGCAAGTGGTGGTTTCCACGCAAATTGGATAAAGGGCTTATAGTCCTCTGTGGGGTAAGCAGGGGAACGGGGTGGTAATTCATCTGCTCTGTAACCAAACTGAGGTCTGGCAAGACACTTTAAATGCAGTTTGGTTATGATAGAAATCATCTGTGGCTGAAGCATGAACTGCATTGTTGCTCCTGTTGCCACTTGACCTGTTAGTTTCTTTTTACAGCAAACACTAAGCTGCTTCCTAATGCTAGGTTGCAGTGCTCTGTGGTGAGGACCTGCATGTTTGGTATGCTCCTAGGCCCTAAGACTGACAGATTGTTACAAGAGTATATTATGTACCAGCACAGGTTTGCACTCAGAGGAGGAGCCCTTACCCTGTGTTTGGGAGATGGGGGTCAGGGAAGGTTTCCCAGAGGAGGTGTATTAGTCAGCCAAAGGGGTGCTGATGCAAATTACCAGAAATCTGTTGGCATTTATAAAAGGGTATTTATTTGGGGTAGACGCTTACAGTTACCAGGCCGTAAAACATAAATTACTTCCCTCATCAAAGTTTGTTGCCATGTGTTCAGGCTTCCTGGGTTCCTCTTTTCCCAGGGCTTGCTTGTCTCTGGGCTCAGCTCCTCTGCTATCTCCACAAGGTCAACTGTAGACTATGAGGCTCTCTAGGCTTTGCCTTTCTCCACAAGGCCAGCTGTAGACTATCAGGTGAATGTCTCTGTATCTTTTCCTGAGGCCTTCTCTCCTTCCTCATGACCAAGCTCCTCTGTGTGCTTATTTCCTGAAGCTTCAGTTCAAAACTCAGTATCAGAACTCCAGCATCAAAACTCCAACTAATTCCTCTGTTCTGCCATGTAGTTTTATCTCAGAGTCCCCACCCACCAAGGGGTGGGGACTCAATCATGTCCAGAGGAACAGACCAGTTTACAAGCATAATCCAATATCTATTTTTGGAATTCATAAATAATACCAAACTGCTGCAGGAGGTGATATCTGTGCTGAGTTCTGAAAGGCTAGTGGAATTCAGCTGGGTGGAGGAATAGGGATGTGACTCTTAGGCAGGGATATCTTGTTCAGACACTCCAAACAGAGAGAGCAGACCAGTTTGGGGAACTAAAAAGACTTCAGAATAGCTGAGGCTCCCAGGAGGGGAGTTAATTGAGCAGAGGGCAAGTGAAGAAAGATAAGTCTTCCATGGAAGGCAGGGGTCAGTCTTTATTTGCTATCTTAAGGAGTGTGGACTTAATTGTAAGGGCAGTCGGGAAGGCTTCCAAGGATGGGAATGCCATCTCCTGATTTGTATTTAGAAAGACCCTTGTGTCTGCTGGAAGGAGCATTGATGGAAGAGATGAGCCTGGAAGCAGAGAGACTGGTTTGGAGGTTGTTGCCATGCATGGTTCAGTTGAGAAATGATGGCTGTGGCAGGGCCTAAGAGCTCCTTGAGGTCATTTTTTTTACCATCAACACCTTGCATGGTGCCCTGAAACTAAGAGCTAGTGGATGCTTGCTGGTTTAACAATAGATATGAGAGCATGTTGAAAGTGTAAAAGCATGCTGGGAAATGTTATACTAAATACTTTACGTGCATTATCAAGTTTACTCTCCACAGCACCCCTCTGACCTAGGTTTTATTGGAGCTTCATCTTCCAGAAGGCAGAGCTAAGGCCAGACTGGGCTAATTAATTGTCTCAGAGGGCAGAACTGGAATTCAAATGCAGGTCTGACTGATTCCAGAACTCAGGAACGGAACCACGATATCCTAAATCGCTGCTTTCTCTTATAATGTAATATATCATTTTAGTTTTTCCTCATTTATGCATTTTAAAGTGGTAAATAGGATAATTCTCTATTTGATCCCTTGACTTTCATTTTAATTTTAAATTTGTATTTTAAAGACCTTTACTTTAGGTCTTAGTTTTTAGGAAAATTGACATGGAAGGGACTAGTGTAGTTTTTGCATTCACTGACTGGTGTTACATTCAATCTGAAAGGCTGTTAATTAATAGGATATTGTATCTACCCAACTGAAGTTAAGGTTACTGTCTGAGAAAGAAATTGGGAGTACTCAAAATGTAATAGAGGAGACCAATCCTCAGAAGGCATGGTATAGGAGATTGAGAATGTGTGTCCGAAATCGTGATCTGGATGTGACTTCAGGGTGTGATGAGTGGTTGTGACAGTAATTGTGACAGGGGTGGGAGCTTCTTTGCTTCTCTTTGGAGGCAGGGCAAGTTAGGCACCTTTGGCATTGTGCCACAAGAGTTCCTAGACCAACCACTCTATAAGAGGGCATCCTCTTGGTCACCACAGAGGAGTGTTCAGTCACAACTGATGAAGCAGCTGCTAAAGGCCAGCTACTGGGCTCAGCACCACAGACCTGGCAGCGAATTAGGCAGCCATGCTCCCTGTCCTCCTGGAGCTTGTTGTCCTGGTGGCCTAGAAGAGGAACTGGGAGTTAAATAAGAAACCACACCAATAAGTGTGGCCGCATGGATTATAACTGAGCTGTAGAGAAGCACAGGGTATTGTGAACTTATGCATCCTGAAGCTAGATTGCATGGTCAGGGAAGCATCTCTCCAAAAAGGCAATATTCAAGGTGAGACCTGAAGGACAAGGACAATGAGGCCTTAGTATGGGTGTGCATGAGTGAGTTGGGGAGAGTGTTCCTGAGAGAACTGCAAATGGGCAGGCCCCAGGGTAGCAGAGAGCTTGGTGTGGTTGACTTTAAAAGGAAAGCAGGGTGGCCAGAGCAGAGAGTGAGGCGGAGAGAGGTACAAGGTGAGGCTGGAGAGGTGGCCAGGGACAGATCATGCAGAGTCATTAGAAGGCTTGGAGATTTATCCTAAACTTAATGGGAAGCCTTTGAAAGGTATAAATGGGGGAGTGATATCAGCGTTGCCTTTTTAAAATGCCATGCTGGTAATTGTGAGGAAAGTGAATAGGAAGGGGCAAGAATAGATTTGGGGAGAAACAGTCTGAGGCTGTGTTGAAGTCCTGGCAAGAGATGAGGGTGGCTTGGTCCACGTTTGTGGCAATGAGATGGAGAAAAGCTGGAGGACTAGAGTTATATTTTGAAGGTGATTTTACCAGGAGGTGGTGATGGGTTGGGTGTGGGTCATGAAGGTTAAGGATGAAAAAGTGAGAGAGTGGAGGTGCCACTTACTGAAAAGGGAAAGGTTTTGTCCCCCATACACTGGTCTGGTTTACACCTTTTCCCTTTAGACTTTGAATCAGAGATTATTCCTTAAGGGGAGCTCTCCTCAATTCCCACCAGTCCCTTTCCTGCTGAGGTGGACTCCCATAATCTCGTGTAACTGCTCCTTCAAAGCATTTTGCCCAGCTGTAATTTCACACATATCTGTAAGTTCCTTTTTATTGCTCCTTTCTTCCACAGTCCTCTCTTTTTTTCCCCTCCTCACCATTTTATCTCTTGTGCCAACCACTGTGCTGGCATATTGTAGGGGCTCAGGAAATATTTGTTGAATGCATAATTGAAGAACAGAGGAGGAGACTTGGGATGGAAGTTGAAAATTTCAGTTTTGTACGTATTTAGTATGAGATGCCCATGAGACATCTGAGTGGGGATATGTATTAGGTAGATAGTATGAGATAGAGATACTTTTGGGGATCACCAGCATTTAGATGATATTTTAAGCCATGGGATTAAATGAGTTTGCAAGGGAGAGTATTTGGAATTAGAAGGGAAGAGGACCCAAGACTAAGAAGCAACCTCAACATGTGAGTAGAGAAGATGGAAACCAGCAAAGGAGACTGAAAAGGAGGGGCCAGAGAGTTGGGAGGGATACCAGGGGTGTGCAGGGTCAGGGAGGCCCAGGGAGGAGAGCAAGGAAGAAGAAAGGGTCAACCATGCCACATGCTGTTAGTGAAGTAAGATGAGAAGAGGTAAGTATCCAGTAGATTGGGCAACTTTGAAGGAATTGGTCACATTAATCAGAGAAGTTTTGGCAGAGTGGCAGAGGTGAAAGCCAGGCTGGAGTAGGCTGAGGAGTGAACAGAAAGTGGAGACAGTGAGTATCCATTTCTCTGAGCAGAGCACACTGTGCCAGCTTCATGGCTTTTCAGAGGAGACCATATTTTGTTAGAATGAAGAAAGTAATGTTAACAGTAGTTATCTCTGAGACATGGGATTTTGCCTTTCTTCTTTTTCACTCCTACTGCCTCTATCTCTAAAGTATTTCTAGAATGGGCCCACTTCTCACCACTTTCACTACAAGCTTCCTGGTCTATGCCACCTTCACCTCTCACGCTGATTGCTGAATCGTCTTCTAGGTTGGTCTCCCTGCCTCTACCTGTGCCCCCTTAACAGTCTGCTCTTAATACAACAAAGTTATAATGGAAAAACATGAGTCAGATCATGCCACTCCTCTACTTAAAACCTTTTATTGGTTCCTATTTCATGGGAGTAAACAAAGTCCTTAGAATGTCCTACAAGTGGTCTGACCACTGGCCCCCTATCTTCTTCTGGCTGTTATTTCATAAATCTGCTGTCTGTTAATCTCTCTTCCTTCTCTCTGCTCCAGCCAAGTTGGTCTCCTTGCAGTTCCTCTAATACACCAGGCAAGCTCCTACCTTGGGGCTGTTTCCTCTGTTGTGCCCTCTTCCACCAGATACCAACTTGACTAACTGCTTAATCTCCTTGAAATCTTCACTCAAATGTCAACTTCTCAATGGGGCCTATCTCGACCCTATTTAAAATTGTAACCCATTCCCAGCATTATCAATCTCCCTTCTCCTTTCTCTTCTTTTTATTTTTTAGCACTACTAACTTTCCAATTTACTATGTAAGTTTATTTATTTATTCATTATGTTTATTGTCTTTTTGTTTGTGCTCCCCTACTGGAGTGAAAGCTCTACTAGAGCAGAGAGTTTTGTCTGTTTTGTCTCTAATGTATCTCAAGAGACTAGAACAATAATTGGCACAGATTAGGCACTTAATCTGTGAATGAATGAGCATGTATTATTTTTATGATCAGAGTAAAAGAAAACAAAATATGTATTGAAAGGAAACAGGAAAGCCTATCCTGGATAATGGAAGAACTTTTCTTCATTTGAATTTCTGTTTCCCCTTCTTCAGCCCCTAGCAGAGGAAGAATGATTGTGAACAGCCTCTCTCTGTGCTACCACAACAAAGTCATCTTAGCCCCTATGGTAAGGGTAGGGACTCTTCCGATGCGGCTGCTGGCCCTGGATTATGGAGCGGACATTGTTTACTGTGAGGTAAGATGCTCCTAATTTTCCTGGAGAGCTTTTGCACAAGTACAGTCTCCCCATTTGTGTGTGGGAGTAGCCAGGAGTTGGAGAGCAGTGTGATGAAGGCAGAATAGGAATTCATTTCTCAGGTGCTGACTGAAGGCAGGAGGAGATAAACATGCATGAGTTCTGTGAGCCCAGGGAAGGGCCAGGAGCCTGGACAAAATGGAGGCATCGTGGGACATCCTAGACTAGGTGGATGGGTGAGCATGGTGTGGGTCACTGCCCTGGTCACCTCTAGGAATTAATTTGTGAATGAACTCAAGTGTCAGGAGGAAGAGGAAAAGGACCAGAGTCAGGTCAGGGGAGCTAGAGGAGTTTGGTTTGGGGAGCTGTATTAGTCAGCCAAAGGGGTGCTGATGCAAAGTACCATAAATCTGTTGTCTTTTATAAAGGATATTTATATGGGGTAAAAGCTTACAATTATATGGCCCTAAAGAGTCCAACTCAAGGTACCATAAGAGGTACTTCCTCACCAAATGTCTGTTGCCACATGTTGAAGCAAGATGGCTGCTGATATCTGCAAGGGTTCAGCCTTCCTCTTTTAAGGCACCATGGGCCCAGCTTCTTCCGATCTCAGCTGTAGGCTGGAGGGCTCGTTTCTTTCCAGGCCTGCTCAGGTGTTCAGGGCTCTGGTTTCTTCAGCTGCAAACTATCAGGCGAATGGCTCATCTCTCTTCCTGGGGCCTCTGCCATGTATAAGGAGCTGTTTTTCTTCCACTGTGTTCTCCTGTTGTGTTCTCCTTGAGTGAGTGTCTGTTAATATATCCCACCAAGGGGGCAGGAACTCAACCCTGCATGCCCTGATGCTGTGGTGGAATCAAAGCCCTAATCTTGATTTAATCAAGTAAACATAAAGCCTTTGAATTTAAATCAATCAAAGGGTATTATCATGCCCAGAGAAACAGACCAGTTTACAAACATAATCAATATCTCTTTTTGGAATTCATAGTAATATCAAACTGCCACAGTAGCCATAGGATTTTCTGGTGGTAGTAGGTAGGGGCTGGTAGATATACTTGTCGGCTGCTCTGGAGAATATTAAGAATATGCTTAGAAAACATTTCCTATGAAAAACAGTTACAGGATTAGCTGATATTGGAGGGTGAGGGAGTGTGAGCAGTGACTCTCAGCTGGGCATATATCAGAATTATCTGGGGAGCTCTCCCAGTTCCCAATTCTGATATATCCCCCTAGTGGGTATGAGAAGTTTAAAAAGAAGCTACCCATGTGCTTCTGATAGTTCCAGACCACTAAGTTTAAAAGCCACTGTGGTGGGGTGGGATGGAGAGGTGAGTGTAGCTGTAAAAAGGCAACACTAGGGATCCTTGGGATGATAGACTTGTTCTGTGTCTTGATTGATCAATGTCAGTATCCTGGTTGTGATGTTGACTATAGTTTTGCAAGATGTTACCTTTGGGGAAAACTGGGTAAAGAATATGTGGAATCTCACATTCTTATAACCATATGTGAATCTACAATTATCTAAAAAAAAAAAAAAATTAACAATTTTTAAAAAGTCATGGGAGGCGGCAGTGGCTCAATCAGTGGGGCTCCTGTTTACCATATGGGAGGCTCCGGTTTGGTTCCCGGGGCCTCCTGGTGAGGGCAGGCCCGCCCGCGCGGTGTGGTTGGCTGACCCGGCGAGCGCAAGCAGCAAGGGGGGGATAAATGAATAAATAAATAAAATCTTAAAAAAAAAAAAATAAATAAATAAAAAAATAAAAAGTCACTGGCGTAGAGAGAAGGAAGCGATTAGGAGGGACCTTGGAGGAATACCCTTAGGCACTAGGTATGGAGGGGACAGAAATCAAGGATAGAAAAGGTAAAAGAGGGAGAAAAATCAGCTGACTAAAAGGGGTGTAGTGTCAGGGAATGCAAAAGTCAGGTCTGATAACTATTCAGATGATGTAGAGAAATCAGATTGCAAAAAGACTAATATAGTGAGTAAGATAGGCCTGACCCTTATTCCAAGGAATTTATAAATTCTAATTACAAACTTTAATTCCCACAGGGACCAAACATATCATAAAGGAAAAAACGTTCTATCAGGGAGACAGCGGAAAGTGGGGATTATGGGAAACTGGAATGTACATACCTCTTTTAAAGGGAATTGGGCCATGAAGGTATGTGGCCCAGTACAGACAAATCTGTGGATTTTTTAGGGATTTCAAGTCTTTGTTTTGCTTTTTTATTTTTTAAAGAGTTATTTATTTATTTATTTACTTTCATCCATTTTTAACCCCCCCCCCTTTTGCTGTTTTTGTGTACATTCGCTGGGCATTTCTCTGTGTCTGTTTTCTGCACTCTTTTCTCATCCTTCTCCTTCTATCTTCACCAGGATTCAATCCTGGGAACCTCCGATGTGGGAGAAAGGCTTCCTACCACCTGTGCCACCTTAGTTCCTGTTTTTTTGGTGCATCTCATCTTGGCTCTCCCTTGTGTCACTTTCCTATTATGTTATCATCTTGCTGCGTGGCTCAGCAGGGCCTGATGGCGCACCCATGCGTGAGGCCTGGGGGGATCACCTGCGCATGGGGCCTGATGGCCTGCGCACCTTCTCTATTTTCCTTTTTTCTTTTTACTGGGAGGTTCTGGGGATTGAATCCAGGTCCCTCCATATGGGAGACGGACGCCCAACCATTTGAGTCACATCCGCCCCCCATATCTTGTTTTGTTTTTTAAACAAAGGGTAGCTGTGGCACAGTGTGAATACTTGTGGAGTTGATAGATTGAGATGTGAACAGCAAATGAGGAAGTAGAACTAAGGCTGCTGATGACCCCTTCAGGAATTTAAGAGGTTAAGGAAGGAAGGGAAGTACAGGCGGGTAGCTTGAGGTGAAGGAATTGCGTTTCTAGGATAATAGGAAAGAGCAGTGAGGAGAGTCCTGAAGATTCGGAGGTTAGGGGTGAGGTGGTGGTAATGGTAAGGCCAGGTCTAGGAGGGGTAAGATTCTTGATGAGGTGGCTGGAAGCTACCTGCCTTCCTTTGAGATAGGGCAAGGAAGAGAGGAGGATGTGATGGAAGGGAGGAAGCTGAGGAGTTTCATGCCTGAGAAACTTGCTTTACAAGATGTAGGAGGCTAGTATTCTTTTGGAAATGAGAGTGGCAGGAGTGGGGTAGGGACTTAAGGAAAACAAAGACGTTTTGGTCCATTCCTGTGGGGAATGAGGATGATGGGGAGGTGTGCCTGGCAGCCAGGTATGCATGGTAATGCTGGTTTGCAATATTACAGGAAAGAAAGGGAGAAGCCTGGCAAGGGTGGAATGCCCATGACTGGAGATTGGCTTGCCGGGACCTGCAGCAGGGCAGGGCAGAGGCATCTGATGTGCTGGCAAGGTGAAACGGGAGGGAAGGGAGCAGTATGTGTTGTCCAAAGGTACAGGGTGGGGATCAGAAAGGGAAGTTCCAGAGCTCAGGATCACAGACGTCCCAGACCTGACTTCCAAGTGGTTTGTCAAAGTAGAGGAGAGGAGGTCCAAGAAATGTCAGAAGGGCTATTAGTGTGCTGCTATAACACCCAGTGTTCCAGGTTGCTAGAATGTGCCTAGGCCAGGGTCCAGTCCCTGGGGAATGTGTGGTAGCACACTGAGCATTAGTTATCTGGTCACTCATCCCTTGAGACAGCACGCAAGGCTCTGGGTGGTCAGCCATGGGTTAGGTACTGCTTTCCCTGGCCCACACCCTCCTTGCCCTCCAGAAAAATCTCTTGAGTTTAGAAGGGGATGGTGAGAAATCATTGACTCTGAGCTTAAGGATTGGGAACCAAAAAGGTGAAATCTCAGAGAACTTACTCTGTGGTTACTTATCTTTCCTGTGGTTACCTCTCCCCCTCACCCCTCCACCCCTTCCTCTCTCTCTCTTACACACACACACACACACACACACACACACAGGGCAATAACTGGGAAGGATATGCTAGCCCTTCATCCATTTATTCCATATTTACCAACAGGGTCCTGTGGGATGACTAAGACCCCTGCCTTTTACCTGCTATCCCACTCCAAATGCATCTCTCCATTTCTGTCCAGTGGAACCCTTCTCATGATCACCTCCAGGCCAGGGTAAATGGTGTCCCTCTCCTTTCCACCTGTGCTTTGTATACTGTCATCATCGATTATTTGCCTATTCTGGTGGCCTACCATGTCCTCTCTCCCCGCCAGCCCTGTGCCTTTAGTAAAGGTAAGAGGTGTTCCACTGAGTGCTACCCCATCATTTTGAAATTAATTTCAACCCTACCAGGCCTATAGAGCCATCAGCTCACCAGGGCTTAAACCTGTTCTGGGGAAAGATTCTGGTGGCTGATAAAATTGACCCCACTTGGCCTTTACATTTTTCTGGGACCCCAAAAACTTAGGTGGTATTCCCTGGGAAACATATGGGGTGAAAGACCACATGGCAGTGAGTGATTCTACTGCAGCCCAGTATCTGTTCCAGATGGCCACTCTGTGTTTTCAGCCCTGGGAGAATGAGTCTGTGCTGATGGAGCCATGGAACCTGGGCAGTGGAGCAGGATTGCCTTGAAACAGCTGACCTGCCAGGTTTTGGATTTTCCACCAGCCACTTCTTTGAGAATTCTTAGGGTTGTTTTTAAACCCTTTGGGAGTTAGGACGCAGGCTTTATATGATGACTCAGAATATGGCTCTTCTAATTGGTCAAAACTTGGTTTTCCTAGTGAACATGACCACCAGAGCCATTCTTTCCCTTCAGGACCCTGCTTGAGTTTGGAGCAGAGGAAATACTGATTAAAACCCTTTGGCTTTGTTTAATGCACTCTTATACTGAAAGAGTCAATGTGGCTTACAAACAAAGGGGCCTCTGACCAAGAAGACCGTAGGCCCTCTACCCAGGCCTAACCTCTGTGGAGAGCAGAGTTGGGCCAGGCAGGCAGGCAGGCAGTCTCTTGCTTGTTTGGGGTAGATGGTGGGGAATGGGTCTTGAGTCCCTGGCATTGCACAGTGTGGTGTCTGGTATCCCCTGGGGGAGAAGTGGCCTGGCCAGCATTGGAGTACATGTACCAGCTGCCTGGATGATCTTGTCTGGTTCCTGGGAGGTGGCCCGTCTGTGGGATTAGATAGGAAATCATCCCACCTGCCTCACAGGACCTAGCATAGGACCTAGGGACATATCAAACATGCAGGTACTGTCTTAAAAGCCTTGCAAAGCCTTCAGCACTTGGATGAGCCAGTCTAACAAAAGTAGAGGGATGGTAGTCCTAATTTTCCACCGGGGTCTGCTCTATTGATAGGAGTTCACCAGGACTGCCCAGAGGACATAAGAACAATGGGCCATCCAGTGGCCCACCTTAAAATACTGAGGGGGAGCCCCATGGATGTCATGGGGGCCCGTTGGCTACTATAGCCCTAGATGCACCCATGAGAGTGAACAAGGGCCACCCTGCCCGTGTGGTTGGAGTTGTGGCTTGCTGAAGCTCACTCATAGGGAGTCAGTATGGGGATGAGCACTAGGGGTGAGAGGTATTTCCTGTCTCCTTCTGAACCCACAGAATCCCTGGGCATGAGCTTCTGGGCAGTGTGACAGTTTCCTGGCTCTTCTGATTTGTCTCCCATGTCTACTGAAACAATCACTGACAAAAACAGGACAGTCTTGTCTCCTACCAGGAGTTACAGAATTTCAGTCCTTCAGGCAACATGAGCTTTCCCTCTATTTTCATCATACTGATTTTGAAGAAATCCCTCTCTCCTTTCTTTCCTAAGTCTGTTTGGCTACCTCCAGAGTAGGGGATCTTTCATTTCCCCACAGTGTGATCCATGTGGGATAGGAGTTTTAACTATTTCTTCCCTGTGCTGCTCTCAAATCTTCCTCCCTCTGCTCCTATTCAGTGGTCCCAGTTTTGTCCTTGGGCATTTCCTGGGAACCCTTCACTGCCTATCCTTTGCCTTGGGATGAGGAGGGAGGCTCTTCGAGGGAGTAGGCTTGTGCTGAGACTAGTAGGTAAGGGAAGTGTCCAGGCATTCATTCTCTGAGCCATTATCTTCTCTCTGGCTCCCTCAGTGGCTCTCCGTTTCTGGGCCCTAAAGATCGCTATTTCTGGGAAGAATGGCTGATTGCTCACACAGGCCCCTCCTCACCATGCTTGCATGAGGAGGATGTACTACATGTCCCCAGAGCTGTGAATTGTTGTTAGTAATAGGATGACAGGCCAAGAGGTCCCCATCAGCAGTGCCATGAAGGTTCTCTGCCCTGGGGCTGGGGTCCTACATGCTCAGAACTGACAAGTGCCCTGTGATTCCTCCTCAGGAGCTGATTGACCTCAAGATGCTTCAGTGCAAGAGAGTTGTCAATGGTGAGTGCATCTCTCGCCTCAGGAGTCTGTGTGGGGCTGGCTGTGCCCAAGCACATGCCCACTGCCTGTGCCTGGGAGTGACAGTATCCTGTCGGGCTCTTTCCTTGTGTGTATCATGTGGTTTTGTGGATCACGTGCTCCCTTGAGAGCAGTCAGTGCACTCTGCGTATTATGACAAAAAGCCAGATGGGCAGCAGGCTTAGAATGCCTTCCATCCTCAGGCTTACAGGATAGGAGCCTTGGAGTCAGGATGGCTACAGACTGGTTCTGGCTTTGCCACTCTCTATCCATGTGACTTTGGGCAAGTCGTATGACCCCTCTCTGCTTCAGTTTCTTTATATGTGGATGAAAATCATAATCCCTGCTTTACTTAAATCATGGGGTAGGAGTGAGGGTCAAATAAGGTGAAGTACATGTAAAGTACATGGGAGTACTTTGTACACCTTAAGCTCTGTGCACATTGAAGTGGTAGTGATGAATTGTGGTTTTGTTTATACTTTATTGATGAGGCTGATTCTGCTTTGATTAGAGTTGTGGCATTATTTTATATACATTTGTATGTATTTAATAATTTGTATACATTTGTGTACCTTGGATTCCTTACTGCCAGCCACAAGCCCTCTCTGCTGTGGGAGGATCACTTCTTTACCTTTCCCAACATATCAACGCCTTTTCCCCACCATTTTTAACCTCTGATTTAGGTGCATTAAGATCTCATTTAATTTTCAAAATGGCTTCTGAGGTAGGCATGTTCTTCGTCTGCCATGTCTATCACTTTCATGCAGTACTCATCTTTGAGTGCTGGTGTAGAGCATCCTTATGAAGAGCAAGTGAGATAATATAGTAAATGTAAATGTCTGCTAATGGTACCTTGCGCATGGTAAGTAATTAAGAAATAGTACCTTTGCTGAGTTTTGGAGTGACATCTTCAAGGAAAATTGGGGCAAAATCTGTGACATAGACAAGAATCACTGTATGCTCACTTTTTTCTGACTTTTTAAGGATTGCAAAATATAATAATCGTGCAGAAAAAGTGCATAAAACACAAACACACAGTTTAACAATAATTGTAGAATGAACAACCCTATATCAGCATCACCCATGTCAAGAAATAGATCATCATCTGCGCCTCAGATGCCTTCCATGTGCATACAGATTTCTCTGAGAATGGTGTACTTCTAGGATCGCTTTCTCCCCATCAAGGTGATACTTAGGCCGTGTTTTCTTTCAGGAATTAGGCTAGGTTGGACTTGCTTCATAATCGGGTGGCCTGCGTGTTTGTATTTTCTTGCAGAGGTGCTCAGCACAGTGGACTTTGTTGCCCCTGATGACAGAGTTGTCTTCCGCACCTGTGAAAGAGAACAGAGCAAGGTTGTTTTCCAGATGGTAAGAGATCCCGTCATTGAGTGCCCACCCTAGTGCACTCATCCCCTGGGGTTTCCTAACTGAGTGCCCTGCTCCAGTCCAAACATTAATGACTCTGCTTTGATGTTTTTCAAAGGCCTGCTGTGGAGTGATTACACTGTTGGAGACAGTTTGTGGGAATGAAGCTACAGCAGTCTACTACATGCCTCCAGTCTCCAATTTAATTTACCTAATTATAGGAATATCTTTTTGGCACTATTTATGTTTCTTTTTTTTTAATCCCTACCATTGGTTATTATTCAGATCATGGTCTTTGTTTCTGTATAGTGGGTATGTTTCCTGTAGATTGAAATTATGTTTCCCCAAGAAATGTTAGGATTTATGTTAGGGTTGTGATAATTCCATTGCCCTTTTCTCTTTATCCTTTGCCTGATCCTCTACTTAGGCATTTCTTGGTATTTTTCAGAAGTAGCTCCTGAATGATATTTAGGCTTTAAAAAATTTAGTGACAATGGGTAGACATGTGATAAAGCAAATATAACAAAATGTTGTAGAATCTGAGTCGTAGGTATATGAATGTTCACTATAAAATTCTTTCAACTTTTTTGTATGTTTGAAAATTTCAAAATAAAATTATGTAGGAAAATTCAGTAGTAATTGTAGCACTGATGACATTTTCTAGGCTGCCAAGGTCCACCTTTTTTCCTCTGGTAGGTACACTAGTGCAGTGGGCTGGCCATTTAAGAGAATGCCGGCTGAACTCCATTTGCTGACTGTGAGTGTCTGTGTGTGGCTTGCATGGGTGAGTGTTTGTCTGTGCATGTGTACCTATATCAGGGTGGTGGTTGATGCAGCCTTTTGTGTCCCCAGGGGACTTCAGATGCAGAGCGAGCCCTTGCTGTGGCCAGACTTGTGTAAGTTCTGCTCTCTTTGAGACTACCTTTGCCTTTCCTGTGGTGACCTTGGAGATGACCCACTCTTCTGTGTCCCGGTTCCTCACCTGCTTCCAGGATAAGAATGTCTGGCTTCTTCCTCTGTTTTTGGGATCTGAGGGCTGGCATGGGATCCTGTGTACCTGGAACCTTTCTGTGGGGGCCTGTTTTTCAGTGTTTAGTCATGAGGCTGCCTTCCCAGGGACTCTCATGTTTATGAGTCTTGAAATCTCATGAAGTGTAGGTAAGATTTGCTCTCTAAATCAAGGCAGGGTAGTGTAGTGGCTAAGAAGATGGGCTTTGGAGTTAGAGCTGGCCTGGAATTCTGGCTTTGCTACTTGCAAACTGTGTGACCTTGGGCAAGTTACTTACCCTCGCAGACAGCTTGGTTTCCTCATCTATAAAATGAGAACAATAATAATATCTGCTCTGGCATTATGGGGAAGAATAAATAAGATAATACATTTAAACATCTTGCAGTGTGTGGCACATTGTAAGTGCTTACAAAGTGTAGGTATTGCTATCAATTACGGTAAGCACAAGAGAGAACTCAGTAAATACTGCTGATCACAGCCTGTTAACTGTGTACCTACCACAGGCTGTGGGGCAGGTGCTTTATACATCTGAGAATTGTTTGGAGTAGGCCAACTGTACAGCCCTGAATATAGAGACAGTAATGTTAGCCAGAAGCAATGCCTTGGAAAAGGGCTCTCATGTTCATTTCTCTTTTCCACATTCACAAATGGCTTTTACTTACCCAGTCAGAACTGAAACTCTGGGGTCAAGTTCAATGCCCCTGTTGTTTGGTTTTTGAGTTATCTGATACAACTCTGAAATTCTTGAGCTCTGCTCAGATGAGGCAGTTGCACATTTTAGGGAAAGTTTTTTTTAAATTTTTTATCCAGTTCTCCAGCTTCTGTCATCGAGGGTTGGTGTGTCTTATAAGGCCACAGACACAATAAGAAAGTCATGGGCACACACCCATGCCTTTGATTCTACCTTCTTCCCTCAAGTTGAATATTTATTACCTTTCATCCTTCAAATTTTTTCCAGAGAAAATGATGTAGCTGGTATTGATGTCAACATGGGCTGTCCAAAGGAGTATTCCACTAAGGTAAACTGGTTTCTTTATACTTCTCATAGGGTGTAGAGTAAAGGAGGCTAAATAAAACATGGTGACTAAGTACAATACCTGACTCTGGACTGGATCCTGTCCTAGATGGGGAAAATGCTCTAAAGGATGTTATTAGGTAAACTGGAAAAATTGGAATAAAGACCATGGTAGATTAGATAAAAGTACTGTATCAATGTAAATTTATGAAGTTGATAAATCTTCTGCAGTTATGTAAGAGAATATCCCTATTCTTAGAGAAAATATACATTGAAGTATTCAAAGGTAAAGGGCTATGATGTATGTAATTTAGCTTGAAAAAGTATATATAAACATACGCATACACGCACACACACACACAGAAAGAGTGAATCCACTGGAACATAAATAATAAAACAAATGGTGTAAATGTTATTTAAAAAGAGTGTGAACAAGGCTTGGTCTTTCCATGAATAAAACTAGGACATACACTGAAAAAAAAAAGGTTGCAATGCATGTGTCCCCATTGTCATATGAGAAGACATCAGACCAGAGGGTTTATGGTAGCCCAGAGAAAGGAGAGGAAAGGAAGCCCTTAAACTCAGGATCTTATTGGGAGATGTAGTCCTCAGTTAGGAGATTTGGGACCATATGAGCAGAGGGGATGGCACCAGCAGGAACCTGGTGGTCACTATGAGGTTGAGACAGAGAACTGTGAGTAGATTTGACCAGAAGCCTGGGGGAGTGGGAGATGCAGAGAAGCAGAGGAGCATAGGATTGAAAACCTCTGCTGGAACCAGATCAGGTGAACTGTACTTCAGGTATCTCTGACCTTTTTTGAACAGAAGAGGTATGTGATGAGGAACTATGCTTTAGAAACATAGCAAATGTCCACCTGGCCCACTGCCCAGAGTCAGCCACTCTATGCTCATGAGTTTCCCAGCTTGGGGACCTTTGATTTGGGACACGAGGCTGTGAACTGAGGGAAAAGACCCTTTGGGTGCTTGAAAATCAGGGCAGACAGCTGCCTCAAGGAACTGTGATGGTTTAAAATTTTCTGTGAGGGGAGGCGGCTGTGGCTCAGTCAGTAGGGCTCCCGTTTGCCATATGGGAGGCCCCGGGTTTGGTTCCCGGGGCCTCCTGGTGAGGGCAGGCCCGCCCGCACGGCGTGGTTGGCTGACCTGGCGAGCACGGGCAGCAAGGGGGGGATAAATGAATAAATAAATAAAATCTTAAAAAAAAAAAAAAAAAAATTTCTATGAGGATTTGAAAACTTCAGGCTCTATTTTACTCTGTTCCAATTACTCCTTTATGTTCCTGAGTTACATAAGGAGCAGAGTTGAAATTAGTTGGAATGATTTTCCTGATACATTGTAAAAAAAGCAAAGAGCAGAATTAGATATGGTGTACCATCCTTTATATAACTGGGGCGAGGAATAGGAATTTACATATATTTACTTTTTTATTCATAGACTATTTTGAAAGATACGTAATAAACTAGTAATGGTGGTTTCCTCAGGGGAAGAAACTGACTGGGCAGATGGAACAGAGGTGGGAGGGGAGACCTTTTTGGTTTTCGTTCTGTATTTTTATTTGGCTTTGCATAGGTCATAAATTCCTACTGCAGGGCGATAATTAACAAGTGGCATGGCACCAGCACCAGTCTCACACAACTGTCAGAACAGATGCCAACCATTATTTATTCAAAAAAGCAAGTAAGTTAAATAAGAGGAGGGAGGAAGGAAGGGAAGGAAGGAAGGGAAAGAAGGAAGGGAAGGAAGGAAGGAAGGAAGGAAGGAAGGAAGGAAGGAAGGAAGGA
>JAKSZT010054017.1:6006732-6326818 GCA_026826555.1 Tolypeutes matacus | reverse complement strand
GGAAGGAAGGAAGGAAGGAAGGAAGGAAGGAAGGAAGGAAGGAAGGACGGAGGGAGTGAGGGAGGGAGGAAGGAAGGAAGGAAGGAGGAAAGGAAGGAAGGAAGGAAGGAAAGAAATATTAATTGAGAAAACCATTGTTGTGGAAGGGGCAGTGAGACTGAATTTTAGATCCTATGATTTCAAAGGAGGGGCTGGATTGTGTGTGAGGTAAAGGACAGCCAGAGCTGGGCTGAGTGGCCAGATTTAAGGCTTCCAAGGTTTGTACCTGTGGCCAAAAGATAGACCAGGGCTGGCAACTTCTCTGCTCTACCTTTTCTCCTATAAAATGCAGGTTCAGCCTGCCTGAGTCTGTGGTGGTTTAATGTTCTTTCTGATTCTAATCTGTCATCCTTAAAGATGAAATTAAATTGTAATATCTGAACTTAAACCTTCTGAGCACATCCTGTGAGAATTCATTGTATATGCACCTATATGCTGACACATATTTATTGGATTTGTTTTTCTCCTCTTTTTTTTTTTTTTTTTTTTTTACTGGATACATATAATTTTTTTTTTGAATCATACTATATGTTACACAATATATTTGGTTCATAGTAACGCATTCATACAGTATTTGTCCTTTTGTGTCTGGCTTGCTTCGCTCAACATAATGTCCTCCAGGTTCATCCATGTTGTCATATGCTTTATGACTTCATTTCTTCTTACAGCTGCATAATATTCCATCATGTGAATACACCAGTTTGTTTATCCACTTGTCTGTTGATGGATACCTGGATTGTTTCCAACTTTTGGCAATGGTGAATAATGTTGCTATGAACATCAGTGTGCAGATGTCTGTTCATGTCACTGCTCTCAGTTCTTCGGGGTATATACCGAGTAGTGGTATTGCAGGGTCACATGGCAAGTCTATATTCAACTTCTTTAGGAACTGCCAAACAGTCCTCCATAGTGGCTGTACCATTCTGCATTCCCACCAACAGTGAAGAAGTGTTCCTATCTCTCCACATCCTCTCCAACACTTGTAGTTCTCTTTTTAATAGTGGCCATTCTGATAGGTGTGAAATGATATCTCATTGTAGTTTTGATTTGCATTTCCCTAATCATGAGTGATGTTGAGCATTTCTTCATGTGTTTTTTTGCCATTTGTATTTCTTCTTTGGAGAAATGTCTATTCAAGTCTTTTGCCCATTTTTTAATTGGGTCGTTGTCTTTCTGTTGTTGAATTGTAACATATCTTTATATATCCTGGATATTAAACCCTTATCAGATATGTGATTTCCAAATATTTTTTCCCATTGAGTTGGCTGCCTTTTCGCTCTTATGACAAAGTCCTGTGTGGTACAAAAGTGTTTAATTTTGAGGAGGTCCCATTTATCGATTTTTTTCCTTTCGTTGCATGTGCTTTGGGTATAAGGTCCAAGAAACCACTACCTACTACAAGGTCTTGAAGATGTTTCCCTACATTTTCTTCTAGTAGTTTTATGGTCCTGTCTTTTATGTGTAGATCTTGGATCCATTTTGAGTTGATTCTTGTATAGGGAGTGAGATAGGGGTCCTCTTTCATTCTTTTGGTTAGTTATAGATATTCTGTTTTCCCAGCACCATTTATTGAAGAGACTGTTTTGTCCCATTAACATTAACTTGGTAGGTTTGTCAAAACCAGTTGAGGGAGACGGATGTGGCTCAAATGGTTGGGCGTCCGTCTCCCATATGGAGGGACCCGGGTTCGATACCCGGGACCTCCCGTTAAAAAAAAACAAAAACCAGTTGACTGCATAGGTGAGGGTTTATTTCTGGGTTCTCAGTTCTATTCCACTGATCGATGTGTCTATCTTTATGCTAGTACCATGCTCTTTTGACCACTGTAGCTTTGTAATATGTTTTAAGGTCAGGCAGTGAAATTCCTCCCACGTTGCTCTTCTTTTTTAGAATGCTTTTGGCTATTCGGGTGCATTTTCCCTTCCAAATGAATTTGATAATTGCCTTCTCTAATTCTGTAAAGTAAGCTGTTGGGATTTTGATTGGTATTGCATTGAATCTATAAATCAGTTTGGGTAAAATTGACATTTTCATGATATTTATTCTTCCAATCCATGAACACAAAATGTCTTTCCATTTGTTTAGGTCTTTTAAAATTTCTTTTAGGGAAGCGGCTGTGGCTCAATCGGTGGGGCTCCCGTTTGCCATGTGGGGGCCCCGGGTTCGGTTCCCGGGGCCTCCTGGTGGGGGTGGGCCCGCCTGCATGGCGTGGTTGGCTGACCCAGCGAGCACAAGCAGCAGGGGGGGGATAAATGAATAAATAAAATCTTAAAAAAAAAAAAAAAATAAATAAATAAATAAAATTTCTTTTAGCATTGTCTTATAGTTTTCTGCATATAGGTCCTATACTTCTTTGGTTAAATTAATTCCTAGATATTTGAGTATTTTTGTTGCTATTGAAAATGGAATTTTCCCCTAATTTCCCCCTCAGATTGTTCAGTACTAGTGTACAAAAACATTACTGATTTTTGCGTGTTGATCTTGTATCCTGCTACTTTGCTGAACTTACTTATTAGCTCAAGTAGCTTTGTCATGGATACTTCAGGATTTTCTAAGTATAGGATCATGTCATCTGCAAACAGTGAGAGTTTTACTTCCTCTTTTCCTATTTGGATGCTTTTAATTTTTTTTTCTTGTCTAATTGCCCTAGCTAGAACTTCTAGTACAATATTGAGTAACAATGTTGACACTGGGCATACTTGTCTTGTTCGCGATCTTAGAGGGAAAGCTTTCAACCTTTCCCCATTGAGTATGATGTTGACTGTGGGTTTTTCATATATTCCTTTTATCATACTGAGGAATTATCCTTGTATTCCTATTTTTTGAAGTGTTTTTATGAAAAACAATGCTGGATTTTATCGAATGCCTTTTCTGCCTCTATTGAGATTATCGTGTGTTTTTTTTCCTTTGTGTTAATGTGGTGTGTTACATTGATTGATTTTCTTATGTTGAACCAGCCTTGCGTACCAGGAATAAATCCCACTTGGTCGTGATGTATAAGTCTTTTGATATGCTGTTGGATTCAATTTGCAAGTATTTTGTTGAGAATTTTTGCATCTGTATTCATTAGAAAGATTGGTCTGTAATTTTCATTTCTTATAGTATTTTTTTTTTTTAAGATTTTATTTATTTATTCATTTATCCCCCCCTTGCTGCTTGTGCTTGCTGGGTCAGCTAACCACGCCGTGCGGGCGGGCTTGCCTTCACCAGGAGGCCCCGGGAACTGAACCCAGGGCCTCCCATATGGTAAACGGAAGCCCTACTGATTGAGCCACAACCGCTTCCCATTTCTTTTAGTATTTTTATATGGCTTTGGTATTAGGGTGATGTTGGCTTCATAAAATGTGCTGGGTAATTTTCCCTCCTCTTCAATTATTTTTGGAAGAGTTTAAACATGATTGGTGTTAATTCTTTTTGAAATGCTTGGTAGAATTCACCTGTCAAGCCATTTGGTCTTGGACTTCTCTTTGCTGGGAGATTTTTGATGACAGATTCAATCTCCTTAACTGTGACTGGTTTGTTAAGTTCTTGTATTTCTCGTAGTGTCAGTGTAGGTTGTTTGTGCATTTCTAGGAATTTGTCCATTTCATCTAGGTTGTCTAGTTTGTTGGTATACAGTTTCTCATATCCTGTTGTGATTCCTTTTATTTCTGTGGGATCAGTTGTAACTTTCCCCCTTTCATTTCTGATTGTAATATTTGTATCTTCTCTCTTTTTTTCTTTGTTAGTCTAGCTAGGGGTTTGTCAATTTTATTGATCTCCTCAAAGAACCAGCTTTTGGTTTTGTTGATATTCTCTATTTTTTTGTTCTCAATTTCATTTGTTTCTTCTCTAATCTTTTTAGGCTCAAACCCATCTTTATTAATCAAAATAAGAACGATTATAATCAACAGATTTTTGCCAACGAGAAATAAGTTTATTTTTTCGTGTAGTAAAATAATCTGTGCTACAGGATTCAATGAACTCTTGGAAAGCATTTTCTGTATCCTGCTGGTTGTGGAAGCATTTTCCTTGCAAAAAGTTGTCAAGATGCTTGAAGAAGTGGTAGTCAATTGGCAAGAGGTCAGGTGAATATGGTGGTTGAGGCAAAACTTCGTAGCCCAATTTGTTCAACTTTTGAAGCATTGGTTGTGCGGTGTGCGGTCAGACATTGTCATGGAGAAGAATTGGTCCATTTCTGTTGACTGCCAGCTACAGGCATTGCAATTTTCAGTGCATCTCATTGATTTGCTGAGCATACTTATCAGATGTAATGGTTTCGCCGGGATTCAAAAAGCTGTAGTGGATGAGAGCAGCAGCAGACCACCAAACAGTGACCATGGCCTTTTTTTGGTGCAAGTTTGGCTTTGGGAATTGTTTGGAGCTTCATCTTGGTCCAGCCACTGAGCTGGTCGTCACCGGTTGTCATATAAACTCCACTTTTCATCGCACATCACAATCCGATAGAGAAATGGTTTGTCGTTGTTATGTAGAATAAGAGAAGGTGACACTTCAAAACGATGATATTTTTGATTTTCCGTCAGCTCATGAGGCACCCACTTATCAAGCTTTTTCACCTTTCCAGTTTGTTTCAAATGCAGAACGCCTGTATCTTCTCTAATCTTTATTATTTCTTTTCTTCTGCTTGCTTTGGGATTGGTTTGCTGTTCTTTTTCTAGTTTCTCTAGTTGTTCAGTTAAGTCTTTGTTTAGCTCTTTCTTCTTTTTTAATATAGGCATTTAGCGCTATAAATTTCCCCCTCAAGACTGCCTTTGCTGTATCACATAGTTTTTGATAAGTTGTGTTCTTGTTTTCATTTGTCTCTATATATTTACTGATTTCACTTGCAATTTCTTCTTTGACCCACTGATTATTTAGGAGTGTGTTGTTCAGCCTCCACACATTTGCGAATTTACTTTTTTCCTGGCTATTATTGTTTTCCTGTTTCATTCTATTATGATCTGAGAAGGTACTTTGTATAATTTCAGTCTTTTTATATTTATTGAGAGCTGCATTGTGCCCTAACATGTGGCCTATCCTGAAGAAAGATCCATGGCACTTGAGAAGAATGTATAACCTGCTGAGTTGGGATGCAACGTTCTATATATGTCTTTTATTTATTTATTTATTTATTTATTTTTTTTTTTAAGATTTTATTTATTTATTCATTTATCCCCCCCTTGCTGCTTGTGCTCACCGGGTCAGCCAACCACGCCACACGGGCGGGCCTGCCTTCACCAGGAGGTCCCGGGAACCGAACCCAGGTCCTCCCATATGGTAAACGGGAGCCCCACTGATTGAGCCACAGCCGCCTCCCTATATATGTCTTTTAGGTCTAACTTGTTTATCATATTGTTCAGGTTCTCTGTTTCCTTGTTTATCTTTTGTCTAGTTGCTCCATCTAATGATGTGAGTGGGGTATTGAATTCTCCAACTATTATTGTAGAGACGTCTTTCTCCCTTCATTTTTCCCAGAGTTTGTCTCATGTATTTTGGGGTACCCTGGTTAGGTGCATAGATATTTATGACTGTTATATCTTCCTGGTAGATTGCCCCTTTTATTAATATATAATGGTCTTCTGTCTCTCTTATAACTTTTTTTGCATTTAAAGGCTGTTTTTGTCTTATATTAGTATAGCTAATCCTTTTTTTTTTTTTTTAGATTTTATTTATTTATTCATTTATCCCCCCCTTGCTGCCCGCGCTCGCTGGGTCAGCCAACCACGCCCTGCGGGCGGGCCTGCCTTCACCAGGAGGCCCCGGGAACCGAACCCGGGGCCTCCCATATGGTAAACGGGAGCCCTACTGATTGAGCCACAGCCGCTTCCCGTCATTTATCTCTTTAACCATATTGTCTTTCAACTCTTTAATTTGATTTAGGAAATTTGTGTACATCTCACTGATTAGTTCTCTCAAATTCTGTATCTCTTCTGGGACTTTGATATATTCCTTTTCTTGGGCCATGTCTTCTATTTTCTTAGTATGGCTCGTAATTTTTTGCTGATATCTCAGCATCTGATTAGTATGTAGTTTACTCAGATGCTCAATTTCTTTCCCTTTTGTAGGGATTTAGTGGCAGGAGTCTGTGTGACCACTGCTTTTTGATTCTTGGCTCGACCTGGATTATTAGAATTGTCTTGTTGGTTGTTCAAAACTGGGCCCTGGACTCTGGCTCAGTAATTAGTTGTAGAGTTGCTTACTAGGGCCTTGGGGAGGGAGGCTATAGGGACCGGAAAAAACCTCTCCTACTTATTTTTTTTTTAAACAATTAATTGAAGTATATTATTCATACATGAACATACATAAACAGTAAGTGTTCGGTAAACATTTTGAACTTACAAAACAAACATGCATAACATCATACAGGGTTCCCACACATAACCCCACCACAAATACTTTGCATTGTTGTGAAACATTTGTTAACAAATTATGAAAGAGCATCATCAAAGTATTACTACTAACTATAGTCTGTATCTTACTCCCCTACACCTTTTTTTTTTTTGAAGATTTTATTTATTTATTCATCTATTCCCCCCCGCTGCCTGCGCTCGCTGGGTCAGCCAACCACGCTGCGCGGGCGGGCCTACCCCCAGCAGGAGGCCCCGGGAACCGAACCCGGGGCCCCCCACATGGCAAACGGGAGCCCCACTGACTGAGCCACAGCCGCCTCCCTACACCTTTTTTTTTATTTAAGGATTTATTTATTTACTTTTATCCATTTTTACACCCCCCCCACCCCCCGCCGTTTTTGCTGTTTTTGTGTCCATTCCCTGGGCAATTCTTGGTGACTGTTTTTTGCCCTCTCTTCTCATCCTTCTCCTCCTGTCTTCACTGGGATTCGATCCTTGGAATCTCCGATGTGGGTGAGAGACTTCCTACCACCTGCGCTACCTTAATTCCTGTTTTTTTTTTTGGTGTGTCTCGTCTTAGCTCTCCCTTGAGTCACTCTCCTGTTACATCATCATCTTGCTGCGTGGTTCGCAGGGCCTGGTGGTCCGCGCGCCTTCTATATTTTTCTTTTTTTAAATTTTCACTGGGAGGTCCCAGGGATCGAACCCAGGTCCCTCCATATGGGAGACTGACACCAACCATTTGAGCCACATCCACCCCCCTGCTATATCTCTTAAGGTTGACCAAAGATACCTAGAGTTACAGTCTTTTCCCATACAGGATATTCATATAATAAATCAGGCTTAGTTTATCACCAGCATTCTAAAAACCAGACCTAGGAAGAAAAACTAGGTCTGGGGACACATGCATGGTTTCTAATATAGCGAATGTTTAGCTTACCCTGATTATCACAAAATCAGGACAGTGAGACTATTTGCATTCCTGCTTATTTTTAATTTTCTTGCATGCAATTCCTTGGTCTGCCAGCAGATGGCGCTCTTTGGCAGCTCTCTGTTCAATGCCTGGTTGGAGTGTATTTGTTGCAACACAGACTCCATCAAAGTGATAGAGCTCCCTCTCTGGAGGCTATGAGCCTTGTAATTCAAACTTTCTCTGAGACAGTTCTCCAGCCTTTTCTGGCAGCCCCCTTCCTTTTTCTGGGTCAGAAATATTTTCCCTTACCTCTGAGTCCTCAACAATCAGTCCCTGTTAGTAGAGGAGGAGATGGGGTGGGTTGTGTATCTGTAGCCCCTTGCAGGCTCCCAAGGCAAACAATGGCGCAGCCCCACTGGCCTGGAAGGGCTCCTGGGACACAGCAGACCAAATTTGTGAGTCAAAAGCTGAGTCGTCCTTAGGTTGTATGTCTCTCTCTCCCCTTTCCTGGGGCATCCTAGTTAGAAGAGAGGGAGATTGTGAGGGTCGGGTTTCTCCAGTTCTTAGTGGTCTCCCAGGGCAAACCACTGTGTGGTCCCACCTGGCCTCGAAGGGCTCGTGGGACACAGCAGACCAAATCTGTGGGTCAGAAGCTGAGTCTGCCTTAGGCTGTGTCCCTCTCTTTTCCCTTTCCGGGGGTGGTAGATCCCTGGAGCCCCCTTTGTCTGTAGTCGCAGGCCCAGAGGCCCAAGAATTCTAGTGTCTTTAGTGTGGGGAAGGGTGCCAGCAGCAGCAGCGGCTGGTTTCAACTTACGGTTCTGTCGTCGTGAGTTACCTCCTTTGTCCCTCTCTCCTCCGGGTGGTGTCCAGCCTTTGCCTGGTGTCCTAAACCCTAGAAGATCTTTTTCTAGGCTGTTTCAGCCTGTCCTCTAGCTATTTTTCTGGAGAAGAGAGTCCCATGTCTTTCTAGTCCACCATCTTCCTGGAAGTCCCATCTGTTTTTATCTTTATCTCACTGTTAACATCTTAAAAAATATATATATGTATACACATACATATATATATATATATATATATATATATATTTTTTTTTTTTTTTTTTTTTTTTTTTGAGATACCGGGGTCAGGGATTGAACCTGGGACCTTGTATGTGGGAAGCCAGCGCTCAACCACTGAGCCACATCGGCTCCCCTGAGTTGGGTTTTTTGTTTGTTGTTTGTTTTTATTTTAAGGAGGCACCAGGGATTGAACCCAGGATCTACCATGTGGGAAGCAGGCACTTAACTGCTTGAGTCACATCTGCTCCCAAAAATAATTTTTAAAAGATTTCCCCCTGATTATTAAAATAGTTCATGCCATTGCCCAAAACTTGGAAAAGTTAAAAAGTACAGGAAAATTACCAATAATCCCACCATGAAAAGACAAGCACTATTGGATATAAAATTGTACAGCCACTTTTTGTGGAAAAGTTTGTCAGTTCCTCAAAAAGTTAAATATAGAATTATCATATAACTCAGTAATCCCACTTCTTGAAATTTACCCAAAAGAATTGAAAGCAGGAAATTAGACAGATATCTGTACACCAATGGTCACAGCAGCATTATTCACAATAGCCAAAAGATGGAAGCAACCTAAAGACCATCAGCAGATGAATAAACAAAATATAGTATATACAGGCAATGGAATATTTTTCAGCCATAAAAAAGAATGAAGTTCTGATGCATGCTAAAATATGGATGAACCTTGAAGACATCACTTTGAGTGAAATAAGCCAGACAAAAAAGGACATATATAGTATGATTTCACTTATATGAAATAACTTGAATATGTAAATTCATAGAGATAGAAAGTAGATTATAGGTTACCAGAGGCAATGGGGAGAGGGAATGGGGAGTTAATATTTAGTGGGAGCAGAGTCTCTGTTTGGGGTGATAGTGGTGATGATAGCACAATGTTGTGAATGTAATAATGCCACTGAATTGTATGTTTGAAAGCGGTTAAAATGGGAAATTTTATGTTGTCTATATGTTACCATGAAAAAAATAAAACAGACAACCACTATTAATGTCAAGATTTGGCATTGGACTGGGTCCTCAAGACTGGGGCATTGTTGCTGCAGAGGAGAGGGGCCTGGATTAGGTCTGCAGGTTGCGTGTTTCTGAGTGGCTTTACTGAGTAGTGGTGGTACCAGCAAGTGTTGAGTTGAAGGTACATTTGATCTCATTTCAAAGGGAGAGTGATTCATTGTTTTTCTTTTTAAGGGCTTGGGAGATGGTAGGGTTTAGTTTATTAAGACACTGAAACCATGGGTAGGGAGTGAGCAGAATTGAAAAATAATTTTTGTAGACCCCATTTCTAGATAGGTCCGTGGGTTCTGCCAAGGGGGTGTGTGTCAGACTGGTGACTTTTAGAATTCAAACTCTGATTCCTGATATTGTGGGTGCAGATGCTACTGCCTTCCTATTTGCTTGGGAGCAGTGCTAGTTGCTAGCGGACCTTGGTCCCTCTGAGGGGAGTGCTGGGATGCTGCACAGGGCGGGGCCATCTTCCTCCAGCTGTTTGAAAGCCCTCTGCACTTTTCCTTAGGGAGGAATGGGAGCTGCTCTGCTATCAGACCCTGACAAGATCGAGAAGGTGAGTCCTACGTGGGCAAAAAGAAGGGCTATGAACTAGAGGCACCTGGAAATGCCTTCCTGCTACCCCAGATTTACTGAATCAGTCCTTCCCACCTGAGGCCTGGGCATTTTGAAAAAAGCTTCCCAATGTCTTTGATGTGCAGCCAGGTTTGGGAACCCCTGAGCCCACCTCTAGTAGGCTTGGAGTTCCTTACAAGTCCAGGGCTAGGAGTGCGGCAGCTGAGCTGGGGTGGTGGGTATGGGGGGTGGGATGGGAAGCTGAGGGCTCCTTTAGAGGTGCCTCTGTATTGCCCCTATCTCTTCTAGAATGATCATGAGAACAGAGGTCAGACTACCTGTGCATTGAGGACAGGCTCTGGCTGTGTATGTATGTGTGTATGTGGTTGGCCTCTCCTAGGAGACTTGATGGGAGCAGCAGAGCATCTGCTGCACACTGATGGAGTCTACCACCAGCCCTTTGAGAGCAGGATACGCAGGGTCAGATGAGGCCAGCTGATGTTAGTCTACCTCCGTTCCCCTTTCCCTGGAGATTCTGCAGGCCAGCCTAATAAGGCCCTGGGGAGAGGTTGGTGTGTACCACACAGTATTGTGAGTTGCCACGGCATGTGGAGGTGACGTTTTTTGCCACAGCATATGCACCTTTTGCTTTGCTCTTCCAGTCCACCAGCTCTTTCCTTGTTGCTCCTTTAGCTCCTTTGTCTTCCTTTTCATTCTCTAACCTCCTTTCTAGTCTAGGCTTTGTTATTATTCCTCCCCCAGGTTAGGGCAACTTGGGACTAAGGCATCACTGATTAGAGCAGCCATTATTTGTGCTGGCACCTGCATCAGCAGCCAGCCCTGTATCTTCCTCCAGTCCAGCTGTCTCTTGGATTTAGGAAGGCCAGCATGTTTGTTGGCTAGGACCCTTCTCATTTTTCCCATGTGCAGCCACAGATAATGTACCTACAATATGCCTATAATGTACTCTTACCATTTGTAGGGTAGTTTGTTTTTCAGAGTATATTCTGGTATTTATTCCATTTGTTCCAGAAGCCCCTTGGAGTAGACAGGGCAGGCATTTGCTATCTCCATTTGATCAAGAGTAATAAAACTAAAGCACAGAGAGATAAAATTAATTTGCTCAAAATCATATAGCAAATAAGTGGCAAGTAGAGCAAGGTCTAAGGGCCACAGTCTTGTGATTCTTAACCCAGCATCGGTCCCCCCGCTGGATGGCATCTCAGGTTAAAGATGCTTGTGTATAGTTTATGTGTCTGGCCACAGGTCTGTTATCACCTGGACTTGGGTGTCTCTGGTCAGATACCTTTGTGCAGTATGGAGGATATGTAGACAATTGTGGATACCAAAGTCATTGCCATATTTAGGGGAGGGGCCCCAGCAGGAGTGCTTTGGTTTGCAACATGTGCACACAGGCACTTTCATTGTCCTTGGGCCTCCTGGCCCCTCAGACCCATGTTGTTGGCTCTGTCCTCTCCAGACCCTCTTTAGAGGAGGCACCAGAGACACAGCCCATCTCAGGAGCTCAGTTCATTCAGGTGGTTCTCTGTTTGGTGAGATAGTTGGATAGGCCAGGCTGGGCCAGTGGGTGGGGTTTGCCTCATGGAGGGGAGGTTCAGGCTTCCTCCAGATGTGACCTCAGAATAGTGGGCTGGATTAGATTCAGGCTCAGGCTGTGCTGGCAGGCTGGGTGGCCTGGCTGAGAGTTTTGTAGTTCCTTCCAGGCTTGGTGCTTTAGGTTCATGGTTTCATCTATAGGAGCATCTCAGGACCACCTGCAGAAAAATGTTCAAAATAAGGATACTATCTGTTGAGAATCCTGTACACCTTTGGGGAGGAGAGGGGCATGGAGTAGGTATCGGTCTTGAAGAAGCCTTGCAGGTAACTGGTGTGCCTTCCCTGGGTTAAGAACCTCACTTTTAGACTCTAACCCAGTAATACTCTCGCTCTTTCACCCCTGGCCAAGATTCCCCATGCCCCTCCAGGGCATCCCGTTTGTCCATACTGCACTTGGACTGTAGTTCACAGTTGGTAGAGCCAGTACTTGAACTCACGTCTCACTGATTGCCAAGCCTGTGCTCTCCCGTCTTCCTACCTCCCTCTCCCCAACATCTGCTTTTCTTGAGTTCAACTTATGGCTCTGATGAGGTGAGCCTGCCTGTGGGTAGATGTGCTGTTACTCTGCTCAGATATGGGCTTGTCTCAGGTCCTTTCACACTACAGAGGCATGTGGTGTGAGGTGTGACTTGGATCTGGAAGAATTGGGCTGTCCAGGAGAGTTTCTTCTAGAAGCCTGGCCAGAAGACAGACTCTAGTAGCCCTTTCCCCTCAGTGTGACCCTCTTAAGTGGCAAGGGCTTTCAGTTTCCTAATTTCCTTCCTGGTCCTGAACATGCACATGAAATGAACAGAAATACTGAAGAATGCTTAGAGCTACTTGAATAAAATACACGAAAAGGAAGTTCTGCAAAGCAGAGAATTAGATCAGACAATTTGCTTAAATCACCAAAGATCAGAGAATTCTAAGTCAGCTCTTGCATTGATGGTGCCATCAGTCAGAAGGATAGGCCTAGAACGAAGATTTTTATTGCATTTCTTGATGGACCTGGCAGGCCCCTCCATAAAGGGTAGCTGCCCCTTTAAGGCCTGCCAGGGAAACCCAAGGACTTCAAGTGTGCCTCCTGGGACAGCTCTTGGGGATTGTACCTCGCTGCCAGCCCCACTCAGCTGTGCCTGGGCCAGCAAGCCCCATCTTTCCCATGACCTGCCCACCTGCGGGTCAGCCCAGCCTTGTGGTTTGATGTCTCCTGAAGTGGACTAAGTAGTCCTTCCCAGCCTCAGCCTATCCCGGAGAGAAACTTCCTCAGTGGCTCTGACAACCTGGCTCTCTGCTGCCCCCACCTGCCTACCATCAAGACTGGCAACAGGTGCTTGAATGTCCCATCTGCTTTGTTCAGTCGATATCTAGTTCTTAGAAAGGAGCTTTTAGGGTCACCTTCCTTCCTGCTTGTCTGGCCTGAAAAGTTTTTGATGAGGGAAGATGATAGCAAGGTCACAGGCATACAGTTCCCCTAACTACTCTTCTGTACCTCTCTTCATCACTGATTCACCCTGGGGTCTGTTCTTGCTGCCTCTCTGATACTTTCCCATATGATTGCTGGATTTTCTTTGAAGTTCTTTTGCAATGACTATGTAAATAAGTACTTCTTAATATGTTGAATAAGTTGTCTTTTTCTTCGTCAGCTTTACCTCTGTATCTGACTCTGAAGAGAGGGGCACATGAGGAAAGGGCCCAGGAGCTGTAAGGTCTTCCTGCTCACTTCTTCACTGGGTAGATCCTGGGACAGCACTCAGGGAGCATTGCCTTCTACCAGGAAGGAAGCTGTCAGCCAGGCATTCTTAACCAGGGCTAGGTCTCAGGATCATCTTGAGGGAATGTGATGGGCAGAGCCTTTTGAAAACACACATTCTTAAGCCCTGCCCCTAGAGACTGATTGAGGAAATGTGAGGTGGAACCTAAGATTCTATATTTCTTAAGCTCTCCAGGTGATTCTGATGCTTGGCAAAGGACCACTGGGTCTCACACAGGCATGCATACAGATCCACAATACACTGTCATTCATTCATTCATTCATCCATCCATTCATTCATTCATTCAACAAATATAGGTGCACCATGGTGAGCCAAGCAGGGGGTTGCTAGTGCTGGGGCTCTAGCGCAGAACATAGGCAGATTCCTTGTCCCATGGAGCTTACATGTGTGTGTGTGTGGAGTACACACGCACACACACATGTTGTCCATGTCATTGGGGTGTACAGGCCTGTAGCAGAGTTACTTAGCATAAGCAGCTGTGGTTGTTAGTTCCAGAAAAGGCAGATACCCTTGTGTTCTCTCTGCAGATCCTCAATACACTTGTTAAAGGAACACACAGACCCGTGACCTGCAAGATTCGCATCCTGTCATCGGTAAGAATGGTGTGCTACATTTTTTAATTAAAAAAAATTTTTTTTATTGTGGGTAAAAATCAAAATTTTCACAATACATACCAATATTTGTAAAATGATATATAAATATATATGCAGATATGTGCATTTGCGGTGTGCTACATTTGAAAGTCCATTCTCTCTGGTGATGTTGGATTTGGCAGTGCAGATGATTCTTGAGGACCTGAGTTAGGTTCAGGGGAGGGCATGGAGTTGAGACCCTGTAGGAGCTGGCAGCTTTGGTAACCATCCTGATGGTCCTGTTCTTCAGCTGGAGGAAACCCTGAGCCTTGTGAAGCGGATCGAGAGGACTGGTATTGCTGCCATTGCAGTTCATGGGAGGTGAGTGGCTGCCTTACTGGGAGAGGATGGTCCTCAGCCATCTCAATGTTCTTTCACCAGACCCGAGGGGAAGAACACACTTCCCTTCTCCATCTTCAGCCTACCTCTGGCTAGCTCTTTGATATCCCATGAGACCTGAGGGCAGTCAAACTCTCCATGGGCTTGTACTTTTCTTCATTCATTGAGCACCTACTAGGTGGTGGGCACTACACTGACCTTCAGAGACTCAGGGAGACCAAGTGGAAAGAGAAATGCTTCTCTCAGGATGTGTAAATGGTAGCCATTTAGTGATTTGCTCAAAAATCGTTATCATGCCACCAGGAAGTGGTGGATTTAGAACCCTGACCCTGAATCTCATTTTTTTACCCCTCTCTTTTGAGCAATGGCTTCTCCCTCAAATGACCTTGGGCAGACTGCTGTTCTTTTAAAGGCATGGCCTGTTTTGTCTGCCCTTATTGGACTGTTAGCTGTCACAATGAACACTTTTAACAATCCTTATTTTCTGTAGCTAATGTGTGCTCTGCTGAAAGCTGAAGTGTTGCTGAAGGCTACCCTCAGTCTCCTAGTCAAACTTGCTCCCTGCATCTGGGGTTGTCCTTTCAGTTGGCTAGTTGTGTCTATTACAGCATTTTCAGAGAGGGGAGCCCGGAACTCCAATATATAAAACAGAAAAGCAGAGCTACTTGAGTTGAAGCCAGAAGTAGGAGGTGAGGGGCCACACCCAATACACATTTGTGCCTCCCTCCCAAGGCAGCAGGCTTCGGACTCCCAACTGCCTGGATTGAAATCCTAGCTCTGCTGCTTATTAGCTCTGTGTCCTTGGGCAAATCACTTAACCTCTCTGAGACACACATTCCTCGTCTGGAGATTCAAATGATAATTCCTGCCTTACAGGGTTGTTGTGAGAATTTTATGAAATTGTGACTATAAAGCTTCAATGCCTGGCATGTTGTATTCTTTCTTTCTCTTTTTTTTTCACTAGGTACCAGGGCTGGATTTTGAGCCCAGGACCTCGTATGTGGGAAGCCAGCGCTCAATTGCTGAGCCACATTGGTTCCCCTGAGTTGTTTTTTTCATTTGTTTGCTTGGTTTTTGTTTTTCAGGAGGCACCAGGGATTGAACCCAGGACCTTCCATGTAGGAAGCAGGTGCTCAACTACTTGAGCCATATCTGCTCTGTGTATTCTCTTAATAAATGAAGCTACAACTTTTACCAGTAGTTGGAAACACTAGGAAAATAGATTTGGGCAAGTCTGAGAAAGGATTTTCTGGCCATCAAAGCTGTTGAGGATAGGCTAAAACTGGCTGTTAAGGGTGTGGGAGGAAGGGCAGGCTGGGCTGAGAGGCCCTGGGGCCCCTGACCCCCTTGTTGAGGAGTGTAGCAGAGGGGACACTCCCAGAATCTGCGTAAGAGCTCTCTGGTCGACTACCTCTCCTGCTTGTCCCTGAATACAGCTCAGGCTAGGGCCCACCTCAGCATCACTAAGGATCGTTCTTTCATACACAAAAACTTCTTGCAGCTGGCCTTGAAAGGCCTTGGAAGGACTTGCGGGGTCCTGCGTGTCCTGTGGCTCATCATGACAGCCGTGGCCTGCTCTGGCTGCCCTGGGTGCAGGGCTTACCCTGTACCAGGGGCCCTTCCCCCGAATCAGCTGTGTAACTTGGTCCTGGCATTGGCAGCTGTGTGGGAGTGGCCAGTCTGAGCAGCAGCAACTGTTCTCAGTCCCTTGGGGAGGGCAGGACCAGGACAGTAGGAGCAGCATTCTCATCTCTGGCAAAGGCAAAGGGAAGCCAGGGAAAGGCAGTGTGACCTTGGGAGCCAGGCCACTCACAGGCGCCTTGTAGCCATGCCTCACCTACAGGCCTCTGAGAGCTGGACTTGCCTTCTTAGCATGGACTTACGCTGCTCCTGCCTTTCACTACAAAATTTTTCCCCAGAGAGCCATCCCCTGCAGCTCTCCTCCATGGCCACATGGCTACTCGGCCTTCGTGAGGTGCAGTACAGAAGACAGTAGGCTTGACCAGGGTAACCCTGTGTGAGCTGTGACATGGCCTTTGGCACTCAACCCTGAGCCCCATCGTCTTTATTTCCAAGGAAGCAGGATGAGCGACCTCAGCACCCCGTCAGCTGTGAGACCATCAAAGCTATTGCTGAAACCCTCTCCATTCCTGTCATAGCCAAGTAAGCTGTGCCTCATCATCATTTACTTTTTTAGGCCCCACCTCATGCAAAAGAGATCCAAGCAGGCATACAGAAAATGAAATGAGAGAGCATAAAGCAATGACCTTATGGGAAAAGGAAAAAGGGTGGGATGAAAAATGAAATTGGGAATGAGGCTGAAATGTGCCTGTCATGTAAGTCAGGTCCTTTGGCCTCTGGTGAGTGGCATATGTAGGTGTGCAGTAGGCAGGGGATCAGGACTTTCCGATGGACGGTGTTGGGGTGGGAGTGTTCAGCCGGCAGGGAGAACCAGTAGGTGGCCACTGAAGCAAGCCCAGGGGATGGTGATGTAATAACCAGTGTTAGGTGTGCTAGGTGTAGGGAGCCATGTAAGGGACGAGAGGAGCCCCAGGCCAGAGCACAGACAGCTGTGTCTCAGGGGGGTGAAGCTATATCACAGTCAGAAGCCCAGGCAAGTGTTCCGGGCAGCTATAGGACCAGGAACCTCAACTGGCGGGTGTGAGGTACTGATCACCAGCCCAAAGGCTTAGTAGTGAGCAGCTCCCAGTTGCCACTGGGGAGCTGGCCTGAGTAGGCCAGACAGGAGTCCAGCTCAGCCCTGTACCTTAGTATAGCACAGAATCTATTGGGAGGGTGGGAACAGGGAACCTCCCAAAGCCCTGATGCTCCCCGCAGCCCTATCTCTCCACCCCATGTGGCTGTTTCAGGGCTGTTTCTGTTTCTTCACCTGGTTCCTAATAAAACCAATGAGAACAGTGGTGTCCAAGGGGGTCCTTGGAGCAGCCAGGTAATAGGAGGGGAAATTGAGACCAAACTGGGCCTCCTTCTTTCCTCTCGAGATCACAGTGTGTCTGTTACCCTCTCCAGGATTTTAACCTAGCCCTTAGTGAGCACGTAGGTGTCCACCTAGCCTAGGGGTTCACCTGTGGTCCCAATACTCAATTATAGACCCATGTCTTCAGATTGGGCTGGTTTTAGCCACTGTTCAGGAGGAGGGAGGAAGAAAATAAAATTTCCATAATATCTATTATGTGCCAGGCACAGTTTGGCCTACTTTGCATATATTATCTCAGTCCTCCTAGCTTCATAGTGGAGTATGTATATAATTCCCACTTTACCAAAACTCGGAGATAAAGAGACTTGCCCAAAGCCACACAGTTAATGAGTGGCAGATCTGGGAGTTGTTTTTTTTCTGAAAACGCTGGTACCATGATGGAGACACCTCTAACCCGCTTGTTGGTTTTCAGTGGTGGATCTCATGACCACATCCAAGAGTATCTGGACATAGAGGACTTTCGACAAGCCACAGCAGCCTCCTCAGTGATGGTAGCCCGAGCTGCCATGTGGAACCCATCTGTCTTCCTCAAGGAGGGGCTACGGCCCTTGGAGGAGGTCATGCAGAAGTACATCAGATACGTATGTTGCAACACTTTTTCAAAACAAACATTTCTCACTGTCTGCCACATTCCTGCAGAAAGCACTTTGTGTGAACCCACAGCTACCAGTAGCTCTCCTTTTCTTTTAGTTCTTATAGGTGTAGCTTTGGGGTCCCCTAGCTGCAATGTTAAGAAAGGATGCTGGGATACATACCCCTACCTCACCTCCTTCTAAAGCCTCCAGAGGTGTGGTGGTCATATCAAGGACCTTCTGGATCCAGGATACTGTTGGGAGCTCCAGCCATCTTTCTCACATACACCACACATATAGGTGTGCCTGCGCAATAACAGTGGAGTCTGTTTCACTGAGCACTTCATTCCAGTGGGTTGGTGCAGGAGCAGCTGCAATCAGGCTGACCCATTGTAGCTGTTCATGTTGAGGACAGATGATCTCCATAGTGATTTCTCACCTGGTTATCAGTCAAAATGACTTCTCAGAATACTTTAATCTCTGAGCATCTCCTTAAGGAAATTTTCTCTAAACCATTTTCTTCTCACTGGGAGGTTGATGGTGTTGCTAGGGCCATTTCTTTATAAAGGAATTTTTTGACAAGTTCATTTGTCCTGTGTCTTTGACACAATCCTGGAACTCTGGAGGCAGAGGCCATGAGCACTCCTCAAATTCTTCAGTGAGTGGAACCTGAGCAGAGGATGTAGCCCTTATACAGAGCAGACTTCCATCCCCTTCTTCAGTCCTGGGGCTTACGTTTGCCTGGAAGGGTCAAGGGGCTTTGCAGATTCTCAGACTGCCTGTGCCCTCTCCAACCCATGGCTGTGCCTGGGAAGATGTGGCTACCATGCTATGTGGGTATTCCTATGGCTGTGCAAGCTGGGGATGGAAGGACGCCCTGAGGCTTGTGTCCAGAGCTGGACAGTCTGTCCTAGAGCCTCCCTGGCTCAAGACTGCAGCCCTCATGCTGCCCTTATCCCTTTGGTTCTAGGTGTCTGGTTGGGAAGGTGGGTGGCCACCAGGCCTTCAAATGGCCTAGGTCAGCTATAGGCAAGGGGGCAGTCATTTGCCTCAGCCCAGGTGAGCAGTCTAGCTCTTCAGTAGTGCTGAGCTTGTTCACCAGGTGGAAGATGACGTTATCATTCATGCCCAGCCTGTCCCTCGGCAGCTTCTCAAGAGGGTGTGTTGTTACAGAGAAAGGGAGCGGCTTTCAAGCATAGGCAAGACTGCATCTGGTCCAGCCAGGTACCTTCTGTTCCAAACAAGCTGAATCAAGGCCTTGCCGCCAGCTGTGGCTTATCCATTTATTCTCCACTTTGTCCTGAGCCTGCCACGACACCTTCCCAGGTGCTGAAGACATAGGCCCAGGTAGAGATGGTAGAACAGTGGGGATGGAGGGTGAGAGGGGGTTCTGGAGAGCTGGGGCAGCCTTTATCATCACTGCTCTGTGACAGAGAGATGTGTTAGTTTTTTTTTCTCCTCTGCCCTGCTCCAGCCAGGTGGCTTTCCATTGGGCATCCATGGGCAGTAATCTTGCCTCCCTGAGGCTTTGTTTCCCAGTCTGTAGAGTAGTGGGAACAGCTCCATCTCATACTTGTAAAATAAATGAAGTGACAAGTGACATGTATGAACATGCTTGGTAAATGGTCCTGTGCTTTATCCATGTAGGAGGAAATTGGAGAGAGGTTGTTTAAGATGTGGGAAGGGAAGGTACCCTTCCTGGTTATAAGGGAGAATGGACATCCCAAAGCCGGAGGTTTGGCTTGTTCTCCCCCTTTCTTTAATTTCCCCTCCCTACACCCCTGAAAATGCTCAGCAGCAGGTCCTCTGTGGTAGCCTGTGGTGGCTGAGGTAGAAGGGGCTTCCTGTACTTCTAGGCCTCAGATGGGCTGTTCAGTAGAGATGTTCCTGACTGTGGGCTGCAGCTGTGGCCTCAAGCTTTGTACCACGACCTGGAGGAGCAGGTGGCTGGGACGGAGGTGGCTCATCTTACAGGGTCACACTGTCTTGGCTGCAAGCACACCTCTTTTTCCCTCTTTGCCCCCCTCTCCTTGCCATCAGAGTATAGCTCATGCCAGTTCTTCTCTTAGGCTGTGCAGTATGACAACCATTATACCAACACCAAGTACTGCTTGTGCCAGATGCTAAGAGAACAGCTGGAGTCGCCCCAGGGACGGTTACTCCATGCCTCCCAGTCTTCTCAGGAAATTTGGTGAGAGGGTTAATGTGCTATCCATCTTTCCTTATAGATGTTGCCCAGGCTTGACCCTGAGTCCTAAGCTGACTCTACCCAGGGGCCAGGGACAGCCTCTGGAGGTAGATATGTAGGGGTGGGGGGCGTTGCAGCTTCATCTCACAGAAGGGAATACTTTCAAGGCTTTGGAACTTTTCATTCCTGGACTGATTTTAGCAACAGAGTTTTAGGAACTAGGGTACTAGTAGGATGGAGCAATGTGAGGGCTGGGCTTGGGAATTCCTGGAGAGGAATGGGCTTTCCATATAATTGACCAGTCACATACCAGGCTACCAAGACCCGATGGTCACGAGAGTTGGGAGAATGCAGCCTCTGGCCTGAGCCTGTACCCACACCCCATCACCGTGTAGTCTGAGAGGCCACCCTTTGGTCCTGTAGATTGGGTGTAGCTTCAACTCAGACAGTTGACACTGGCTGGCACAATTAGGCCTTGTTCCTGCTCCCATAGCTTCCTGTCTTCCCATCTGCTTCCCCACCTCCACTCTGTGCTTACACTGGGTCCCCTGCCTGGAATGCTCTCTCCCCATCACTTTGGCTGTCTTTATCCTACCTCCTCTAAAGAAGCCTTTCTGAAGCACTCTTGCCCCCAGGGACCCATGTTCTTAAAGATCCTGTAGCCTTCAAGATGATTTCTAGAAGGGAAAAGTCTTGCCAGAACCCTCCTCCTCACTCTGGACTTGTGGTGGTGTTTCTGTCCCTACTTCACACAGCTTAACTAGCTTGACCCAGCTGTCTTGGGAGCTCAAGAGAAACAGTATAACTTTGTAGCTCTGGGTGAGACTCAGAGGGCACCCAATTTAGGCTAGGCCTGTGGTAACTGCTTGTGGCTCGGGCAGGAGGTAGGGAACCACTAGTGATCAGGTCTCCATCTATCTTTTTCTCCTGAGGGCAAACATGGGGATGAGACTCTGCATGCCTCAGGTGCTTGACCGGTTTAGGGTCAACTCAACCATTGCTGGTTAGGGACACCTGCCTGTGTGTTCTTCCTCAGGAGAGAAGCTGGATCAAGTGGTAGGAATGACCTTTAGAACCTTTCCTTCCTTAGGGGCTCCCATTCACTCTCCATCACCCAGTCCAGGCTGATCCAAGGTGTGATAGGAAGCAACTTCAGAAGGCCAGGTGTTTTGGTGTATGTGTGGGGGGAATTGATCAGTGGTGAGGCCCTGGGCTGCTGTAGTACCATGGATGCTGCTACACTAAGGTGCTTGTCTGCTCTGCTTCTCCCTCAATAGTGAGGCCTTTGGCCTTGGTGCCTTTTATGAGGAGACCACACGGGAGCTGGATATCCTGCAGGCCAAGCTCTTGGCCAGGACCCCAGAGGAGGTAGAGGAGCCAGCCGAAGACACCTCTGGTGTCATTAAGATGGCTGTCAAGTTTGACCGGTAGGTCTCCAGCTTGGCTTTAGCTTGGGCCAGGGCCAGTGCCCTTGGGATCTGGCTGGGCCAGCAAGCTGTCTGCTGTATTTGATTAATGCCAACCTTGGGGACCACAGGTCTCCTTGGTTTGGACACTTGTTCTCAATTTTCAGCATCCCAAAGAAGGCACTAGGCAGCACTGTCAGGGGTGTGCATGTTGTTCCAAGGGTGACTGAACTCTACTTTTCCCTCTACCTCAGATGGCTCTGCAACCCCTGCCCACACCCACTGCCCCTCACCAGCCTGTGGTGCCCCTCTCTAGGCAGAAGTAGCTGATTATTACCTCAGATGGTAACTCAGCTTTGAATGGTGCCCTTATCTCTAGCCTCTGTCATCTGGGATCTAAGTCTTTTTCCAATCCCTAAGCCCAGACCAGGAGCCAGTCTTGTCTGGCAAGGGCTTGCCGGGGGAGGTGGTTGTTGGGCAGTTATATCAGAGAGAGCTTTCAGTGGGAAGCTGGAGCATGACCTCTCCCACCTTGTCACCTTGTCATGGACTGACTCTGGAATCAGCGTCTGCTGTGTCCAAGGCAGCAGCTGGATTATCCTGACACTGGCAGATGTAATCAGGGTGGGCACTGAACTCGATCTGAGGGCTCTGTCTGGCCACATATGTGCCCCACCTCCACTCACTTCCCTCCTGATCTTGCCTTGAGAGACAAACTGGACCTTCTTTCTAGGCTATTTGAATGCTGTTTTCCAGGCCAGGGCTCAGTGTTTGAAGTTCACTTCCCACCTTAACTCCCAAGCATGTGGAAGCCCACATTCTCTTTAGGTAGGACCCAGGCCCTAAGCCACTGGTGGGGCAGGGATGGGAGCTGAGGGGAATAGGTACAGGAGCCTTAAGACAGCAGCCTGATACCTCAGTTCTTCCAGTTCCTGCTGCTCCTGTCAGGAATCAAGTAGGGCCCCTGCTCAGGGAGGGGGTGGGATGGTGGGTGGGCCCTGACTCCTTCCCCTCCCTTCCCCAGGAGAGCATACCCACCCCAGGTCACCCCCAAGATGTGCCTGCTGGAATGGTGCCGGAGAGAGAAGTTGGCACAGCCTGTGTATGAAACGGTGAGTTCCTGACTGTGGCCTGCCCTGCAGCTTCGCCTGCAGCTAGCGCTGCAGCACTGCCACAATTGTGTCATTACCCCCAGCACACCCCTAGTTTGACCTGGACTCCATTCTGCTTGGCTGGAGTCTGGCCTTGCCCTTCATGGCCATGTGGAGATGGCAAGTGACCAGGCCAGTTGCTGGTAGGCCCTCCCCTCTTGTCAATGGGTCTGTTGTTCAGGTCAGGCCACTTTCAGAAAACTGAACTAGGGGGAAGCGGCTGTGGCTTAATCAGTGGGGCTCCCATTTACCATATGGGAGGCCCCGGGTTCGGTTCCTAGGGCCTCCTGGTGAAGGCAAGCCCGCCTGCACGGCATGGTTAGCTGACCCAGCGAGCACAAGCAGCAAGGGGGGTATAAATGAATAAATAAAAAAAAAGAAAAAGAAAAAAAAGAAAACTGAACTAGGGACCTAAATAAGGGGGACTAGGCAGGGGAGAATTTTTAGGAAAGGGCCAATTGACTTAGGAAGGAAGCTCAAACCTAAAAGTTAGGCAGACATCTTTGGACCAGGCCTCAACCAATGGGGCACATAATTGGGCCTAAGATATGAGGTTTTGGGGTAGAAACCTTAAGACAGTCTTGCTTGCCCTTCTTTGGTCCTCATGGCCATGGCTTGTTTAGGTTGCTCTGTTTCTTTTGGACTGGCCCCTTGGCCTCCAGGCTTGTACTTTCTGGGCCTTGTATCCCACTTTTCCAGAAGGACTTTTCCAAAACACAAATCTAACCTCTCTCCTTTGCTCAAGTCTTCGTCAGCTCCTGAGTGCCTTTAGGATCACCCCAGTACTTCCGCATGGAGCACGAGGTGCTGCCCCACTCCCCCATGCTTTTCTGCTTCAGGTTTCATCCACTCAGCCCTCTGCTATAGCCACATCACCTGGTTTCATTGCCAGGTGTGCCTTCTCTACCCCCATCCTTGTCCCCTCTAACCCCTTTGCCATCTTGTGAACTCCTCCTCACCTTTGGGGACCTGACCCACCCAGATGTCATCAGGGAGAGGCTTCTTCGGTAGCTGACAGAACTCCTAACACACTGTGTTATCATCATCTATTTGCCTTTCTTCCCCAGGCACTTCTGCTACAGGTAGCCTGGGGGCCCTTCATTTGACTTAGGTTGGAATTCCTTCCCTCTTTCTGCTTGCAATGTGACTCTGGCAAGTGGGCCTCCAGAGCTAGTTCCCTTGCCCCTGTACAGCCATCCTTGTTTCCTTTGCTGTCTTTGCACCAGGTTCAACGCCCCTTAGATCGCCTGTTCTGCTCTATTGTCACTGTTGCTGAGCAGAAGTATCAGTCCACTTCATGGTGAGTTCCCTTATGAGTGGGCATGAGGCTGGCTGTGGGGGGCCTGAACCTAGCATTGGCCTTGGAGGGCTGGCGGGTGGTGGGCCTGGGCAGTGGCATCCTTGAGCAGTGGCCCCTTAACTCAGTATTGCAGAGTCTCTGCCAAGGGTGTGTAGAGTCAGGGCTTCCAGATTCAAGTCATGCAACCAGGCTACCTGCCTGCTTGTCTCACTGCTCTATGCCTCCTCTGCCCAGGGACAAGTCCAAGAAACTGGCGGAGCAGGCTGCTGCCATCGTCTGTCTTCGAAGCCAGGGCCTCCCTGAGGGTCGGCTGGGTGAGGAATGCCCGTCGATGCACAAGCGCAAGCGGGAGGCCCCTGACCAAGACCCTGGGGACCCCAGAGCTCAGAAGTCATCACTGCTTGGGGAGCTCTGCAAGAAGCCTCTTGTGGCCTTGGAAAGTGGTGAAACCTGGCCCTAAGTGGCTGTGGGTGCCAGAGCATGAACCAGACACCACTGGGCAATTTACTAGTTTGCCTGGCAGGAATTAGAGGTCCTATGCCATCAGCCCGGAGCACGGGCCAAGGTGTGCCCATCTCTCTTGGTGGGCCTGAGTGGCAGGGCCAAGTTCTTAGTGACTCAGTATTTTTTTTTGGAAACAGGAGCTTTTCAGGTGGTACCTCCCATTTGACCTCAGTGCAGTGCAATAAAGACACCCCTCACCCCCGCCCACTTCAGCCTTGGGTAGCTTAGCACATAGACTTGTGTCCCGGCAGAGGGTCTGTATCGAGCTGCAGCTTCCTGAAGTGTATCTCCTACCCATCCTTAGGGGTCTGGATGGGATTGGGGAGGGGGATGGGGTATCACCTTTCAGGCTCTCTGAACTTGGCTGAGCCAACAAGACCCAAGAAGACCATTCTACTGATGGTATACCTGAGACACTGGGCATCAGTTGACTTTTCTGATGAGAAGTGATACAGAAATTGGGGGAAAGACAAGTGTAATGGTACCCCAGTAATGGGCCAGCCCAGTGTAGTGGAGGGTGCTGGGCCTGACCCCTAGAGTCTCCTCCAAGCCTGACAGCTGGCTGGAGCTTGTACCTATTAAGGTGCCTGTTGTGGGAAGGGGATACTGGCAATGATAGCAATTTGGAGCCCTTGCAATTGCACACCCACACCACCTATCCCCACTCCCCTACCATCCCCCTTAGGGCGGAAGGAAGTGGCAGATTCTCTTTATTTTTCTCCTGGCAGTGAGAAAACAAACTCTTGGGGCCTCCCCCACTAACTGGGAGGGGCTTTCTGACCAAAGGTCCCTGCCCTGTGCCTCCCCCGCTTCCTCTGCTGTAAGCTGTAAACATGCTGCTTCTCCTCTCTTACAGGCTCTTTGGGGGAGGGGGGATTTGCCTCTGGGGCACAGGAGGAGCCTTGCTGCCAAGGCTGTGCCTTCTGTCCTCCCTCTCTCCTCTCGCTCTGTGGCAGTCCTGCATTGGGGCTCAGGCCCCTGTGCCAGCCGGCAGCCCCTGGCCCTGCTGGCCTCGGAGTCAAGGGTTGGGTGGGGGAGGCCTCTGTCTTGGTTCGGTGTTCCCCTCCCTGCCACCCACACTTGCTTTTCTGTGTGCAGATAAAGCATTACCACCTGCCTCCCAGAGTACATTGCTGTTTGTGGGCAAGTCACTTCCAGTCATCTCTGGACCTGAGGGCCCTCCCCAGAGCATGGGATCAGCTGTTCCCTGCCTGTGTGAGGTTGGATGGAAGATAAATAGGCTTGCCCTTTGATAGGGCATTACATGGCTAATGGGGCACTCTATGCCAAGGCTGCCCTAACTTCCCAGATCAGTGCTCCTGGAGAAGGGGCCCCACTCTGGAGCAACACTGAGGCTCTGTCCAGCCCCAGCTACCAAGCTTTAGGCACCATTTATTTCTGATTTTTCTCATCAAATCAAAATTCCCTCTTTGTCTTTTCTCATACCCCCACTAGAACAGGGCAGACAGGCCCCAATGGATATCATCAACACCCTGTAGTCAGAGCCTGTGGGAGGACCCTGTGGAGGCAGGCACTTAGTCCCAAGGTCTACCTCCCTGGTGTGCTGGGCTGTGTCCTCAGGCCTCTTCTCCCACCAGTGTGGTTCCCCAGGGGAAAACCCTTCTCTGGCAGAGTCAGGTTCATTTCTGGGCTAAGGGGAAGAAGAGGCAGGGGCAGAGGTCTTCTGCTCAGATAGAGGCTGGGGTGTGGAGGCTCGGAGGGTCCAGGGAAAGCATTGGGGAGAGGGTAAGCCACAGGGGAGTCAGCCGTGACTGAGGATATCTGGCAGAGATCCTGGTTGAATATGTTCGGCCTTGTGTGGTCTCACTTTAGCACCACTTGGCTAAGGGTCCTTCCTTGGTAGTGCCTTCCCTGGTTTTAGAGTGGTCTGCCCAAGGACTGGGACAGGCTAGGCTAGTCAGGCCTGAAACCTCTGCCCACTGATCTCCTTACCATACCCACCTTTGATGGAGCTACTTAGACTCGCAAGCCCCTCCCTAGGCTAGTGTCCACAACACTTATCCATCCATTCTAGTCACCTTGATTGAGGGCTTCGCTTAGCTCATCACATTTTGGAGACAAGTGGTTTTGGTGTGGGTGGATAAAGGAGGGATGAGTGGGAGAGGGAGGGATGGGTAAGGATGGAGAGGGCAGGTCTGCTAAAGCTATGGCAAAAAAAAAAGCCTTTGTGCAAGAAAGGGCCGGGAATCATTCCCTGCAGTCCTGACCCTTAGGTCCTTCCAGGTCTGTCTCCAGCTCAGAACTCTTAGTAGCTCTCCACTGCCCTCTGGATCAAGTCCAAACTCTTCAGCTTAGCATCTGAGGACAAAGTGCTGACCCTGTCTTCCCAGTGCCCTGTGCTGACTTCAGCAACTAACTTTCTTAGACTGTAGTTGGCTGGTTTTATCCCCTTGCCCAGATTGGGAGCTGCTCAAGGACAGGCAGTTCCTGTGTCCCTTATGGCTAGATTTGGCATGGAAGTGGATAGCAGGCACAGAAGAGGAATCAAACAAGAGATTTTGAGGGGATTGTGACATGAGTGAGGACTTTTCTAGACTCTGGTTTTCCTCCAGGGCTCCTGTTTCCCCTAATGTGGAACAAGGTGACTGGGCTGGGCAAGTCCATGGCTCTATCAGAGGGCACAGGGAGCCTTCAACAGTGGGGGCTTAGGACCAAGCTTGTGGCAGCTGATGAAAGAGATTGATTTTCCTTAAACCACAGTCCTGGCTGGCAATTATGCAGGAGTGAGAGGGGATTCAGGGATCTTGTCCGCCAGCCTAGCCCAGTCTGGGGTTCTGTTTATTGCAGCTGCAGAGCCCCCAGCCATTGCTGCCTTTCTTACAAAGGTGGTGACACTTGCCCTGCAGTTGGTACCCAACCCTGCCCCAGCTCTTATTACTCCAGGTTCTCAGTTTTCTCCTGTAGCAGAAGTCCTGTTGCTAAGACATGACCCCTTCTAAGTGTTCACCAGGTGTTCAGTGTTGCATCACTAAGCATTTGGTGAATAGGTGAAATTTTCAAGCCATCTATATCTTTGTAATCCCTTGTCAGCAGTGAGGCTGACATATGTAGGGTCTCCCTCCACAGTCCCCCTGGCTGGCTGGCTGGGCCCCTGGTTTAGGCGAAATCACGACTGGAGGATAGTGGGACTGGATAAAGGTCCATTTTCTCAATTTGACAACCAGGGAGGTTACAGGGGGCGGAGGGGTCATCACATCCTAAGGTTGCCTTAAGTCTTTTATGGGGAGGAGGTGAGCTGGCCAAGCTTCTGGACCTCCAGGATCATGTTACATGTACTAATAGGAGGGCCAGCCATTTGTCTGGGGCAGAGGGCTGCAGAGCTGGTATAGTGTTTAGGCTCCAAGTTCCAGTTAGGTCCTTAAGACTGGAGATCCTCTGAAGGCAGGACAACTTTTGGGAGGATATTCCATCCACCTAATACACTTTCCCCTTGGCAGCTCTTAACTCCTGCCTCTAACCCTCCTCTGCCCGGTGATCCATCCAGAATTCTGACCATGTAAGTCCTCTGCTCTAAACTCTCCCTGCTGCTTTCAGAATAAAGTCCAGATATCTTGCAGTGGCCTGCAGCACTCTATCCACTTTTGTGGCCTCAGTTTTGGCTGCTGCCCACTGCAGGTACTTACTTGTCTCCAAGTCTTTGGAAATCTGTTCTCTGCCCGGAACAACCTTCCTCATCCCATGCTCATCTCTCCAATTCCTAATGATGCCTGTAACAGGCCTTGCAGCCTGGGGTTATGAACCTTCTCGGAGCTCTCTGAGTTCCCCCACTGCCCAAACATCTCTGGGCAATAATAGATTTTTTTTGGCCACCTGTCCCGCCCCCCCCCCTACCCCCGGGTCCAGCACAGACAGGTTTGTGTACACAGAGCACTGGGCAGGAAAAGTTCCCTGACTGAAGGAATGAAGCAACCGAAGCTGAACAAACATCTCCTGCTGTGAACATTACTAGTCCTGACCCTCTTCCGGCTACCCCCTAGGGCTCCCGGTTGTGTGTCAGTCCAGATATTGACACCTCTTCTCCTAGTGGCTTTGTGGGAGGTGTGGGATGTTCTGCGTGCTCTGTGAGGCGGCATTCCTGGGGCCTTGCACCTGCACCAAGCCTCTTGAGACGTAGCGTCTTGGGTTCCTCGGGCAACGGGCATCTAGGGGTGCTCTGCTCTGAGAGCCTTGTGTCACCGGCTTAGAGCTGGGGGAGCGGGTCACTGCCGTCTCTCCTTACTCCCGGTCCACCCTGCGCCTTAGTGGAGCCCTAAGTAAACAAGCCAGGCTCAACGTCCCCAGACGTAGCTTCCACCCCAGGCCTCAGGTGGAGGCGTCTTGGGTTGTCCCAGGGGAAGACAAGCCCGCCAGGGAGGGGTCGAAAGCGAAAACGGTTCTTCAGACAAAGCTCACTTCCTCCCCACTGCCAGCCACCCAGTTGGGGTGGCACACTCTCTCTCTCCTTCATGGTTATACCCCAGGATGCAGAGGTCACAGCCTATGAATGGCGTCAACACACGACGGGGACTTTCCCGCTCAGTCTGCACGGCTTCCAGCAGGGGACAGTCCCTGCTCGACCGCTTCGCCGAGGCCTCGAATGTGCGAGCCGTTCTCTAGGGACCGGCTGCCGGGATCGGCTCCTGGGGGTAGACGAAGGCGCAGCCACCGAAGCGTTAGCCCCGCCATTGACGGGTGGGTCTACAGCGAAGGTTTGCACAGACTTGGTACTCTTCTTTCAACCCAGGTCTCCTCCGGGAATGCGACAATTTAGTTTGAGGTTCAATCCGGTCTCAGTCGTCTCGAGACTCCGCCATTAATGTTGTGGATGGCATCCAGGTAACCTCGCGGGGTCCTGATACCCTCCCCAAATCCAGCCACCGGGAATAAACAGGGTGCACCCGCCCACCACCGCATCCATAATCCCAGGGCTCTCGCGCCCCTTCCTCGACGTGAGCTCCGCCTAATAATTAAAAAAGCCTTCTCGGGTTGACCGATGGTAGGCTCCACAAATCAATCAAACAGGCTATCGACCGCACACCCAGGTGCCAGGGTGTGGTCTAGGAATCGCGGAAGGCGTAGAGGCCAAACTACAACTCCCGAGAGGGTAGTTGGCCGCTCCAGCTCTCGTATTCACGTGACTTCCTCCTCCCAGAGAGGGCGTCACGCGGTAGGTTGGTGGGGGGCGGGGCCCTCGGGGACAGGCCTGCGGCGTCAGTGGCCAATGGGCAGCTCGGCCTGGTGAGCGCGCGTAGGGGGCGGGGCCGGGAGCGCGACCCGGCGCGGGAGCGCGCTGGCGGCGGTGTTGGAGGCTACTGTTGGGGGGCGGGGAGCGTCGGTTGAGGCTACGGTGGCGGCCGCGGCTCCTAGGGCGGCTCGGCACGCGTCCAGCTCCTGATTTCGGTGTCGCGGGCCCCGCCCGGAAAGTTTGCCGCGGAGCCGCGACCTCTTGGCCCCTCGGCCCGGCATGAAGCGACGCTGAGGAGCCGCTGCCGCCGCCTGAGGAGGAGCCGCAGCAGCCTGGGCCACGCCGATGACTACTGCAAACTGTGGCGCCCACGACGAGCTCGACTTCAAACTCGTCTTTGGCGAGGACGGGGCGCCGGCGCCGCCGCCCTCGGGCCCGCGGCCTGCAGGTGAGTGCCGGTCCAGGCGAGTCCGAGGATCGTTCCCTCCCTTCCTCGCCCGCGTGAGCTCGCCCCCTTCCTGGTCCCTTGGTTTTCTGGAGGCTGGTAGCCGTGTGTGTGTGTGTGTGTGTGTGTGTGTGTGTGTGTGTGTGTGCGCGCGCGCGCGCGCGCGCGCGTGAAGAGCGGATTTCACTTGCTGAGGAGGCGTGTGGGTCGCAGCGTCGTGAAAGTGGCCGCCGGCTTGGCTGGAAGCGAGGTAGTGGGGAACTCGGCTCCGGGACGTCTGTGGCCGGTGGAACCCCGCCCAGGGTTCGGAGGCCGAGGGTCGGGGCCGCTGCCCAAGTGGCGTCTGGTTGTCGCTGCTTTGCCAGCGTGGTGCGGAGAAAATGTTTTTGTGAAGTGTAAGCGTTAGAAAACTCTTTGGTTTTTCACCTATTCTAGTTTTTTTCCCCAGGTTTCTTTAAAAGATGCGCATTCGTGAAGTTGTAGAACCCCTCTAAAATTCGTGCACGTGTTTGTTTAAATCAGTTTTGCTGGTAGAGTAATATTTTCCTGTTAACGTCCATTTGTGCAAGTTTATGGCCCACATTTAATACGAAGTGTTACGGCACTTTCCTGAAAACTGGGTTTCCTTTTTTGATCACAGTCTTTCGGAAGATTAATAAAAAAATGGGTAATCCTTTTTCATAACTGTAGAAAGCGCTGAAAGCCAATTTTTATTTAAAGAAAAAGCTCACCCCGTAAGATGTTTTAAAGGAGATTGTGAATTGGGAAGGCTGGTCTCCATAATGTTTGGAGGTCAGACCAATCAGGAAATAGAAACAGGATGACTGGGGATTTAGAGGTCTCCTGGGACCTGGTTTGGAATACTGCGGTTCATTAAGTTCAGTTTCCCTATTACATATGCAGGCTAACTTTAAAAGAGATGGAGCAGAGTAATCCCTACTTATTCCTTCAAGTATTAGGTAAATTATTTATTGTTGTCTATATTGATGTTCAACAGACTGTTCTGTAGAATTCTATTGAAAAACATCTGAACGTGAGGCATAAGGATTCTCTGCGCTGTACCTGTTTATCATTCCTTTTAGTCTTCATATGTTACATGCCTTTTTTCAACCTAATAAATAATTTACAACAGTTATTTGTTGGTCGCGTTTATTTCAATTCCACTAGTACCATATGAGCACCTATTATGCTGATGGTACTGTTAGGTACCTTGTGGTGTTATGATGGATGCAAAAAGGACTGAGTCCCTCAAGGAGCTTGGGAAATAGTTGGGGAAGACATAACCTAAATAACTATGCTACTAGGTAGGAATAATAGACTTTGAATCATGGCATTTGTGAATAGTGGCATTTGAGGAGAGGGTGGCGCTGAATTGTCCTTAGATTATTGGGATTTAACAGAAATTAAAAACAACTTGGTTCAGTGTTTCTTTTCATTATAGAGAAGATAAACAGTTGATACTTAGCAAACTTATTGGACACAAACTTGATTAGAGAACATTATATACCAAATATATGATCAAAAAAGGTGTTAATACAATATATGATTAATAAAGGAGTGTCATGTGAGTAGAATTGTGTGTACTCCCAAAATATTGAGTAACACTTAAAAGCTGTGAAAACTGCTTTTAAAAGAAGGATTTTTGCTATACACAAAAAACATTTTGATATTAAAACGGCTTTAGGAATTAAGGTTTATAACTTCATTTTGTAAGTGAAATTCCCAAAGGTAAACATGAGCAGTTTTATTTGTGGTTAAAAAGTCCACTTTAAAATATTCTGGCAGCTAATTAAATTTTTTTTATTGAAGTGAAATTCACATGAAAATTAACCATTTTAAATTGAACAGTTCAGTGGCATTTAGTACATTCACAATGTTGTATAACTACCACCTCTATCTGGTTCCCAAACATTTTCATCACCTTAAGAGGAAACCCCATATCCATTCAGCAGTTGTTTTCTATTCCTCTTTCCCCCTAACCCTGGCAACCACCAATCTGTATTCTGTCCCTATGGATTTACCTATTTTGGATATTTCATATAAGCATATAAATGGATTCATACACTATATGGCCTTTTGTGTCTGGTTTCTTTCACTTAGTGTAATGTTTTCAGGGTTCATCCACACTGTAGTTGTATTAGAACTTCATTCTTTTTTAGGCTGAATAAAATGCCATTGTATAAAACCACAATTTGTTTATCCATTCTTCCAATGATGGACTTTTTAAAAAATAAAATTTTATTAAAATATATCATTCATACATGAACATACATAAACAATAAGGGTATAAAGTTATGAACTTACAAAACAAACATGCATATCATCATACAGGGCTTCCTTACATCACCCCACCACCACCACTTTACATTGTTGTGAAACATTTGTTACAAACTATGAAAGAGCATCCTCAAAATATTACTACCAAATGTGAGAAAGCTCCTATTTTACATTTCGTATATTATTCCCCCAACCCACCCAATTATTAACAGCCTCCCTAGTATTATACATTTATTATAGTTCATAGAAGACATTCTCATATTTGTCCTGTTAACCCCGGTATACCTTCTACCACTAGATTCCCTCTGTTACACAGCCCCACCATTGATGGATTTTTGGTTATTGTGAATAGTATGGCTGTGAACACCTAGTAGTTAGTATTTTTCCCCTAGCAGCTTTTTAAATACTGTTGAGAAGGATGTGTTATATAGTCAAAGTTAAGATTTCAAAATTATTTGTTCACAAAATTAGTTTCATTTTGGTCATCATAATTTTAAAAATGTAGATTGAAGGAACTGAGTGGAGTAACTGACATGCTTTTAGAATGAAGTGTACAATTAAGTGGGCCATGAGAATAAAATTACTTGGTAGAATTCAGATCAGTATTGGGTTCTATCAGTGTGTTTACTTGTTTTTGTACTCTTTTCCTCACTAGAACATTAAATTCCATGAAGGTAGGGATAGTGTTTTATATCTTTTTCCTAGTTGTATATCACTGCTTAGCACAGTGCCTTTAACATTATAGCACCCAACATTTATTGAATTAATGAGTAAATACCATTTAAGTTTTGAGTTATTGTTCTTTTTTTTTTTCCTTTTGTATCAGAGGAAGTTGTTAAGAATTATGATAGCTGTTTGGCTCTTATTGGCTAGTTTCATAAGACAGCCGACTCTGGTACTTTTGGGCAGTAGTGGTTTTGTATCTGAGGGATTGAAAGTACTGGTATCACAGCTGAATTTCTACACAGGGAAAAGAATTTTGAAAAATATTTGGGAGAGGGGATGGAGAGTCAGTACAAGCCAAGGGGCTGAGTTTAGTGATTATCCTAATAAAACTTATTAAAATACAAATTGGATGATTTGAGGTGTACTTGTGATTGACTTTTTAAAGATTATTGCTTACTAAGGTATTTTTGAGATTTTTCCACTAAAGAATAATTTAAGACCCTGGAGTCTTTAGCTTTTTCTTTTCTTTTTAAATAGGACAGTGACATCTCTGATTTTCCCAGTTAAAACTGAATTTTGTTTAAATTTCCAGTACCTTTTTCTTTTACTTAATACCTAGCTTCAAAATAAAGATACCCTCCAATAGTAAATAGGGAATTTAAAATAGGTAATTGTTTAATGTAGTGTATTCCATTAACATTATTTGCCATTATAAAGTGTAGCTTCTGGTGTTCCTTTTTGGTGTACTGATTGTATGTTTCTAATTTAATTTGATGTTATAATAATCATTACTTTGCAGATTCAAAATTTCATTCTCTGGGTTTGTCCTCTACTAAATCTTGACTTTCTAGTCCTGAATAGAATCACTGGGAGGAGTGTGTGCAATGCTGTGTGTAGTGTCTTACCCACTGCTGCCTTCTAAGAGGGGGGAAATATCTTTGATACAGTATTTAGTTTTGTAAGAAATTATTCTATAAGATATGTGTAATTTTGTCAGTTCTTCAATATACAACCTTTTCATATGTAAAGTTGAACTTTTCCTGAGTCATTGTGTCTTTAATCTACAGTGTTTTTACTTTTAGTGCTTAGAGATCTGACTTTGTGTTCTTTATAATTTACTGTTTCTTAGGTAATTTTGTCATTTTCAGTTTTTATTGATCATTTTTACTCAAAGTTGATTTTTGTTTTATCTTGTGTAAATGAGCTCATATATTTAAAATTGTTGGGACGCAGATGTGGCTCAATCTCTTAGGCGCCTGACTGCCACATGGGAGGTCCCAGGTTCAGTCCTAGTGCCTCGTCTCCTGCCGCAACATGCAGATGCCACATGCCAACAGACACATAGCAGCCAGCAGCCTGCAGGGAGCAGATGTAGCTCAGGCTGTTGGGCACTCCCCTCTCATGTGTGAGGTCCTGGTTCTGTTCCTGGTGCCTCCTGGAGGAGGGGAGCAAACAATGAGCAGATGAGAGAACCATCTGGGGAAGGCGGGGATAAATAAAGAAAAATCAAATAAATCTTTAAAAAAAACCACCACCAACAACAAAAAAACCAATAAAAACCAACACAACTGTTAACACAGTCCTTGATCCAGTGCTCATTAAGTGGTGGTAGTTACTGTTTCTTAAAAAAAAATGAAAAACAAAACTGATGATTAGTTATTTTTTACTTCCTGTTCTTTCCTAACCTAGACCAAAACATAGAAAGGGAGAAGAGGTAAGTGGGAGATGCAGTAATCTAAACCTTATTTAGATGAGTTGGAATATTTGGTCTTAGATATTTTTATTTTATCCTTTTAAAGTCTAGTCATCTGAATTCTGTTATTCCTTTCATTATTTCTTATCTCTTGTCTCACCAGCATAAGTACTGAAGGTCATTAGGCTTTTTTTTTTTTTTTTTTCTTTTTTCTTTTTTCAGGAGGTACTGGGGATTGAACTTGGGACTTCATAAATGGGAAGCAGATGCTCAACTACTGAGCTACACCAGCTCCCCAAGGGTCATTAACTTTTAGTTATGCTTTTCCACTTTCTTGAATCAAGTTGTTTACTACTGACTAAGTATGGAGTGAAAGATAGTTGATTTGCTAACCATTATTAAGTATATTTGAATATTTAAATCAGCATGAGAAAAGGGAAATTGCTCGTATGGTTTCCTATAGAAATTTAATGGTGAGTGTACAGCTGATTTGATTGTTGCTGAGCCATATTTTCATACCATAGGTAAACATTTTCTTTAGACTTGAATGTAGTGAGAATATGTGTTAGGTGTTTGAGACATGGATAAACATTTCACCATTTTACTTGGAAGAATAATTTAATTTTCTGTTCTTGACACTTTTCCTGGTAGGGGTTGAAGATGCTCCTGGGTCTCTGAGTGGGATTTTATGATGGAGATTAGTGCCTAAATGTGTTTTAGTGAGTATGGGGAAAAATTGAGGAAAAAGATTTTCAATGCCATATTGTTTTGTTAAAACTTCATCATTGTAAGAACAGTTTTATACCCGTGCTTTCTTAGATTTTCCTGTTTTTTCTGGAAGGGGTATTTTGGCATATATTCTAAACTATTAGCAGAAGTAATGATGTGGTAGTTTTTTTTTTTTTTTTTTAAATTCTTTTTGTGGTAGTTTTAATAGATGATATAAAAATTAAAACTTGAGTGTTATGTACATGATGCAGAAATTGTGGGGACCTAATAAGGCCTGTACCTTAAGCATTTAAGGGCATTTATTAAGGATAAGTTGTAGAATCAACTTATGATTTGCCTTTCTTTAGCAGCTAGTAAACTTTGCCTAAAGTTGTATTTTTTTGAAGGCATATTTCAAATTTCAAGCTCTGCTATTGTAACTTTTTTTTTTTTATTAATGAAGTGATCATAAAGACATTTTTTGGTGAGAAAATATAGATCTGTTTTTCTTGTCAGAGAAGATCATAAAAAAATGATATATAAAATTGAGAACTCTTGGGAGAAGGTAATGTGCTGCTTTACTGATTGTGAAGTTTAATATGCCCTTTACTTTCCTTCTCAGTATTGCTAGTTGAGTAGTAGATTATTCAGTATGTAATATTTTTGTTTTAAATAAAGGGTAGAGTTGAGGAAGCCATGATACAGTGAAGTCGATTGCATTACTCTTAAGAAATAGGAAACCTGAGTAGGTTGAGCTTCATTTGATAGTAAGCAGTGGTTTTGACTGCTCACAGCAGTAGCATAAATAAGGGAGGTGTCCAAAGCTCTGGTGGGTCAGGGGAGTAGACACAGCAGACTTGGCAGTAAGCCTGGCTTCTAAAACAAAATCCAAGTCATCAAATTTGTCCAGGCATGCCATGTGAGGTTCAAGTAACAGTGGAATTTAAGAGGAGTGAGTTGTTCAGGGAGGCTTAGGAGAGTCACAAGTAGGAGCAAGCTTTTTTTAACAGCCATCATTTTAACTCAAATGTAATATGAGTCTTCATATATTTACAGCATTTCTGGTAATGTTTACATAATTTTATTGCATGGTTCTCATCTGTCTGCCTGGATTTGGCAAACTTAAGGAGAGAAGAACAATTGAACTTGTAAAATTTAAGTAATATGGCCTATGAATTGATAGCTTACCAGCAGCTGAAATGTAATCTCTGGGACAGTTCTAATTAACATATTGGTATTACTGTTGTAAGGGAAGTATATGTCTATGAAAACCTGAAAATCCCAGGTATACTGGAGAAGTAACTTGAAGGCTTCATTCTCCTACAAAATATACAATTTCAATGTGTCTTATTGGACAGCAGCAGGTGAGAGAGCTGTAACATTTTTTTTCCCAAAGATTTATTTTTATTTTTGTATTCTCCCCCTTGTTGTTTGTGCTTGCTGTCTGCTCTCTGTGTCCATTTGTTGTGTGTTCTTTGTGTCTGTTCATCTTCTCTTTAGGAGGCACCGGGAACTGAACCTGTGACCCCCCCTTGTGGGAGAGAGGAGCTGAATTGCTTGAGTCACCTCAGCTCCCTGGTTTGTTGTGTCTCTTATTGTCTTTCCTCTTTGTATTTCTTTGTTGTGTCATCTTATTGCGTCTTGCTCGACTTCTCCAGGAGGCACCAGGAACCAAACCCGGGACCTCCCAGGTGGTAGGGGGGACCTCAATTGCTTGAGCCACATCTGCTTCCCTCATGTTTACATTTTAAATTATGTTTTTCAATATCTTAAAATAAATTCTCATATTTCTTAATTTTGGGTTAAATTTTCATCACCTTTACTGTTTTAAATTTTGATTAGAAAATAGGATTATGTGAGTCCTGAATTTGGGTTGATTTCAGATTAATCCTTTTACAATTTTTTTTCCAATAATAGATGTTTGATTTGTATCACATTTAAAAATATTTTTTAAAGCATTTTTTTCCATCATGGTAATCATTGGCTAAAACACTAATGAACAGTTTATGAATTGTACTTAAATATAAATATTTTTCAAGATTGCTTTTGAAAATCAGTAAAGATTCTTAAATAAAGTGGCATTCAAAAAACAAATGATTTGTTTTAAAATTTCCCTAATACAGAGTTTTAAAAACGACTTCAGAAACTATTCAAGCTTTTAAGGTGCTAGGTTAGGATATGAAATATGTTTTCTTTTTACAACCACTATGGAGGACTGTTTGGCAGTTCCTAAAGAAGTTGAATATAGACTTGCCACGTGACCCTGCAATACCACTACTGGGTATATACCCAGAAGAACTGAGAGCAGTGACACGAACAGACATCTGCACACCGATGTTCATAGCCACATTATTCACCATTGCCAAAAGTTGGAAACCACCCAGGTGTCCATCAACAGATGAATGGATAAACAAACTGTGGTCTATTCACACGATGGAATATTATGCAGCTGTAAGAAGAAATGAAGTCATAAAGCATATGGCAACATGGATGAACCTGGAGGATATTATGTTGAGTGAAGCAAGCCAGACACAAAAGGACAAATACTGTATGAATGCGTTACTATGAACCAAATACATTGTGTAATATATTGTTTGATTCAAAAAAAAAAAAAAAAAAAAAATTTACATGTGTCCATTACATTTAATTGAGAAATGTGTATATTCATCTGTGTTTACTTTTTAGTTTTTAATTGTTTATGTTTTCAATTATTAAATGTACAAAATAAAGTTAGAAAAAAAAAAAAAGCAATATGAAGTTAATAGGATTTGCTGTTGCAGGTCTCCATAAGAATTCATTTCACACCAGCCATTCTTCTACTGTATAGATTTCAGGAATAGATATTGTCCCAACCTTCCTCTTAGAAAATTGAAAAATTAACCAACTTGAATGTCCAAAGATTTCAAAAGCTGCCCCTAATCCTAAAGCTATTAAGGGGTTTTATTAGAAATTGTCCTAAGTATAATAATTGGTAGCCATTTCTCTTTTCTTGTTATATTCTCAGCCTCACATTTCCATAATTTATGTGCTTCTCACATTTTTTCTCACAAAGGGAAAGCATGGGCCTCTGAATTGAAAGAAGAAAAGGAAGTAGCCCTGGACACAGCCTATGGACTAAGGTTGCTGTTGCCAATTTCCTAGTAAGGATCCCAGGGCTCTCACTGTATATAGAAAAGATTAAAACTTGGTTTTGAATTAAGGTAACAGCTTATGAGAAAATGTGCCTGGATTTTAACAATGCTTCTTGTGTTATATCATGTTATTCCTAAAAGAGAATTCTCAGCCACTTTGAACTAGTGGGTCTCCTAATATATGTTCTGGATTAAGACAATCCCTTTTCCTGATACTGTATTTATTAAATAAATGGCTTTATCATTACTTGAGGTAGATAGAAATAAGACTATATATAACTTGAACATTTCTGAGCTGGCTGTTTACTTGTCAGACAAAAACACTGGAAATAGAGGGCTCGGGGAAATTTGAGTTGACCATTCTCCCTCAATCTGTTTGCCCTGACCCTCTTGTGGCTATTATGCCTATTTTTGATTTTCTTGGGTGTCACCAATTTTTTGATCTTGTGATCAAAATTTGTCTTTGTTTCCTTTGTCTGGTTTATTTGACTCAACATGATGTCTTCAAGTTCATTCCTGTACTAGCATTTTACTTCTTTTTACAGCTGAATATATTCCATTGTACAGATATATACCCCATTTTGTTTATCCGTTCATCTTTTTACAGACACTTGGGTGGCTTCCACTTTTTTTTTTTTTAATAATTTTTATTTTTTATTTTTTAAAAGATACTTTGGTTATATAAATGTTATACAAAAACTATAGGGATTCCCATATACCCCACTTCCCACACCTCCCACACCCTCCCACATAAACATCCTTCATTTTTGTAGCACATTCATTGCAATTGATAAACACATCCTGGGGCCTGCCATTAAGCCTGGACCATAGTTCACATGCTTCTACCTTTTGACTGTTGTGAATAATCCTGCAGTGAACATTGATGTACAGATATCTGTCTGAGTCTCTGCTTTGTTTGGGTATATACCTAATATTGGAATTGCCAGGTCATATGTAATTCTATGTTTAACTTTCTGAACATAACTGTTTCCAAAGTGGCTGCATCATTTTACATTATCATCAACAATATACAAGGGTATCTATCTTTCTACATCCTTGTCAACGCTTATTATTTTTTTAAATAATAACCATCCTGTTGGGTGTGAAGTGGCATCTCATTATAGTTTTAATTTGCATTTCTCTAATGGTTAATGATGTTGAGCATATTTTTGTATACTAATTGGCCATCTGAATATCTTTTCAGAAATGTCTTTTCAAATTCTTGGCCCATTTTTTAATTGGGTGGTTTGTCTTTTTGTGTTTGCATTGTAAAAGTTGTTTATATATTTTGGTTATTAAGCCTCTGATGCAAAACAAAAAAACAAAAAAAGATAAAGTAAAAAGGTAAAACAAAAAATTAAAAATTAAAAATAAAAAACCTCTAACAGATGCATGGTTTTCAAATATTTTCTCTCATTCTTTAGGTTGTCTTTGCACTTTCTTGATAATGTCTTTTGATGCACAAAAGATTGTAATTTTGATGAAGTCTATTTTATTTTTGTTGTTGTTGTTTGTGCTTTTAGTATAAAATCTAAAAATTCATTGCCTATACAAGATCTTGAAAATATTTCCCTATATATTCTTGTAAGAATTTTTATTTAAAATAAGCCAAGGTTTTTTTTAATTGTAGATCTTCACAGAACCTTTACTCTTTGATTGTACACAGTAAATCTCCAAGAAGAGACTACAGAATGCATATTTACAAAATTTAACTATAGAATCCTTTTTCTGCAGGACACTCAATGAGCAAACCTCCCTCGTTACTAGGAAGCAAGATTGTGTGGCAGTTTAAAGATGCAGGTTCTGGAATCAGATTCCATGCATTCTAACTCTTTTTTTTTTTGCATTCTAACTCTTATACTTCATAATTCAGTTTCTCTGTGCCTCAGTTTCCCTATCCATAAAACAGTAATATAGTACCTACCTTATAAGGAGACGTGACGATTATATGAGGTAATACATATATAACACTTAAAATAATTTGTAGTAGTTGCTATCTCTTTATGTCCCTCCTGGGTGCTCTTTACATCCAGAGTCTCCTAACTCTGTAGAAGCAGCACGAGGAAGCTACTATTAACAGAAATACACTCCAGCTATACTCAACTGCTGCCCACATTCCCTTTGTAGATATGCTCTTTTGGGGCCCTTGGGGGGAAAATGGGAGTGTTTAAAATTACTTTACCAGTTTAGTTTAATGTGCACTTTTTCTGATCAGTTTAGGCCCAACTTAACTATATAAGCAGTTATATAGGTAATTTTTTTTTTTTAAAGATTTTATTTATTTATTCATTTATCCCCCGCTTGCTGCTTGTGCTCGCTGGGTCAGCTAACCACGCCGTGCGGGCGGGCTTGCCTTCACCAGGAGGCCCCGGGAACCGAACCTGGGGCCTCCCATATGGTAAACGGGAGCCCTACTGATTGAGCCACAGCCACTTCCCATGTTTTTTTTTTTTCATAGTAAATCTCCATTTAATTTTTAAAATCAATTTTATAGATACATATTCATAAAGCATACAGTCCATCCAAAGTGTACAATCAGTGGTATATGGTATAATCAGAGTAGTGCATTCATCAGTTCAATCAATATTAGAGCATTTTCATTATTCCAATAATAATAAACAAGAAACAGACAAACTTTCCATTTGTTTTTTGTTTTTTTTTTTATTTTTATTATTTTATTTTTTTTAAAGATTTTATTTTTATTTATTCATTTATTCCCCCCTTGCTGCTTGTGCTCGCTGGGTCAGCCAACCACGCCGCGTGGGCGGGCCTGCCCCCACCAGGAGGCCCCGGGAACCAAACCTGGGGCCTCCCATATGGTAAACGGGAGCCCTAGTGATTGAGCCACAGCCGCTTCCCTTTTTTTTTTTTTTTGAGGTACCAGGGGCCAGGAATGAAATCCAGGACCTCCTATGTGGGAAGCTGGTGCTCAACCACTGAGCCACACTGGCTCCCGAGTTGGTTTTTCATTTGCTTGCTTGTTGTTTGTTCTATAGGTAAATAATGATTTAACTGAAACTTAAGGATCACTGAGTAATTCAAAAACTGGAAGAAACAAAAAACATGGCTGGAATTGGTATAATTTTTTATATGGTTTTCTCTTATCTCACCTACTTATCCCTTCTTAGCTTGGATATAATCCATCAATTATGCCAGGCCCTGGTTATTCCTCACCATGAGTGAGAGTTGTTGATATGAAACACCACAACGACAAACATTTTTACCTAGGCCTAGCTAGACCTCCTACAATAAGCAGAAAAGGGCCAGGGGAGATGCCTGGATATCAGGCCATGAAATCCTGCATCAGGACAGAATTTTAAGTCATGAAACATAAGGAATATTAGCCATATGAGGCAGCAAAAGAAAGGGACATGGATGAGAAAATGATAGGGTGGGGCAACCCAATATTCCATCACCCCACCCACCAATATCTAGGTAAGTAGGACAACTGATTTTGGAGTAAATACAGTTATTGTTAATACCCATTTTTATAGTTCAATAAAATAATCTGTAAATATAAAAGCATTTTTCTTTTGGATATCACCATGGTCCCTGTAAATACTCAACAGTCAGAATCATTGTAGGAAGCACTCCAAGTCACACTGTTAGGGTTTACAGACCTGAGTATACATATTTCATAAAACAGTGGCACTTATGTACTCAAGTGGGCTAGTGGCTTTGGATTATATACTAGACGTGTGGCGTAAAAATGTATAAATGTTGGGAAACGGATATGGCTCAAGAGGTTCGGCGTCCGTCTACCATATGGAGAGACCGGGGTTCGATTCCCGGTACCTCCCGGTTAAAAAAAAAAAAAAAAAAAAGTATAAATGTAAATCAATGGAAAGGGTATTAACCATCAACAAAAATAAACAATTAAGAACATCCTAGGCGAAGAAAGTACCACAGTTGACACTTGGTGTCAAAATACTGGAGACAGGTATATGAAACAGCCCCTTTTGTGGCACCATGTACTGTCTCCAACTCCCAGTGGACAGTCTCCAGTGCCTTAGGGTCAACAAAATAGCAATTCTTTCGGAATCCAGATGGTTTAGAATAAAAGATATTCAGTAGATGATATCAAGATTAAAGAAGCTAAATAGTTCAGTGACATAATAAGTTTCTCCTTTAGAAGGAGGAGGTTGTAGGGAAAACATTTTTAAAAGTTATCTTTGTTATATTATCATGATCATTTATCTAATGCAAGAACTCAGACACCTAGTACCCAAAACACAGGTGCAATTTTTTTATTTTTTATTTTTATTTTTTAAGTTTTGGCCTCAATATTTCCAAAGGAACTAATGTAGCCACTGTTAAGGCTTGCTCTCCAGGTGATGCAACATAAAATATTCTCTCATTTCTTCAAAAACAAATACAGAAATGTCTGTTTTTGCAGTCAGACTATGTGTCTTCTGAATTTAAATGCAAGCAAATGCATTTAAAAGGTCTTAGGTGTGTAATGTTGGAGGCAGTGTTAGAACTTAAGCAAGGCAGGATTTTTAGAGACTACTCAAATGAAAACCCAAGCGAAGCATATAAAAATTCAGTTTTTTTCTATTATTTTTCAATTGGTAATTGACAGCAACTTTCCCTGGCAAGGATGGATAATTGGTGTTACTTCTAGGTCCAAAATATCCCAACTACTAAAGTAAGACTCAGAAGAGAGGAAAGAAACATTTGAGTTCTTTGGTCTCTAGATTTCTTTTTTTTTTTGCCAAATTTTAAAAAGGAAAGAGCTTCAGTTGTATACTACCAGTTGAAGGGGTTTTCGTCCAGATGAGAAACTCTTCCCTTGTCTCTAGTGGGACAGGTACCAGATTCCCACAAGCAGCAGTTCCCATGTCCTAAGCACATGGCATCTGACCCTGGAGTGAAGAACACAAGGATCAGCTTGTGGCTCAGGCTAGCTGGTGTTTCATGGAGTGCCGTTATGTGCCAACACTTTCAGGCTGGGGGTACTAGTCTGGTGATGACAGCTCCTTTGAGAAGTCACAACCATCTCAGAAACCTCATGAATAACTTTTTGGAAACAGTAGTTTTAATTGTAGTCATTTTAAACTTTTTTGTTCAAAGCCTTCTTCCCTAAGAATGCAGACCAGTGCTAAAAATTTAGTCACTTCCTTTATATAAAGGACAATTGTATTATTTATCTTGATAATTGCCATAGATTGTTTGCCATAAGCACTTCCACTCCCATCTTCCTTTAACCCATATATACAAGACACATCAATTATAACATCATGTCACAGCATTGTTCATAAGATTGCATATCCATAGGAGGACTGTCTGTTGCAATGTAGATTTTGCTGACAACATCAAAAAAAAAAAAAAAAAGAAAGCTTTTTCAATATCTAAATTTGATATAAAGATATTTAATAGGTTATCCTAGGTTGGCAGTTGTGGAGAGATTGTGCACCACCTTACTAAATGCTTCAAGTAGTGAATGGTCATAGATCCTAGTCAAATAAAAGCTAAGATGGAGTTTTTCTAGCCCAGCATTTGCATGGTCATCCTCATTGGCCCTTGTTGAATGTCGCTCTGTGTTTCTGTTTTGTGATCATCAGACAGACCATCAACTTCGTGAATAAAAACCTCGAAATTCATGTCTGGGTTAACTTTGTAGGCTTTAGAAACAGTAATGTGAAGTCTTGTTAAGCCTCCATGTAGTCATCCTGTACATCGGTGACATATATCAATGTTCCTGTTCCCCTGAAGATTATCTGGTAGTCAGAGATTGGGTCAAAAAACTCGATTTGCAAAGGAAAATCCCTTATCTGGAAATTCACAAAGGAGCTATTGGCAATGTCATCTTTATAAATATTGTTGGTACTTCCACAAAAGAGGGTCTTGTTTGGTGACATTTTATGAAACATCACTTTCCATTAAATTCATTTTGGAGCTGAAACTTTTCTGTTAACTGCCTCTGCACCATTTTCAATACTAGTAGTATCACTGTCACATCCACTGGTTTTTTTTTCCTTCTGGAAGGAGGTTTTGCCGCTGCACCGGAGCCCCATGAGCAGGACCCGTGGCTTGGAGTTATCAAAGTCCCCGGGTCCATAGCCTCTGCTGCCCCTGACCCAGCCCTGATGCCTGTGGCTGCTGCCTTTTATTCCTCCTCCTCCACCTCCTAGCTGAAGTCTTCAGAAGCGAATCCACCATGCAGTAATTCCCAGCGAGGGGTGCTGCTTCCATCCGGTACTGCAGTGATATGGTAGTGGAGCTGCCCCCCATGCCCTGACAGGCCAGACCTAGGCCAAGCCAGGCCGCAGTCTCCCCAGTTCACTGCTGCCGCTAAATATAATCTTAGCTTGTATACTTAGGTAATTGAGCCATTTTGAATCAATTTTTGCATATGGTGAGAGGTAGGGGTCCACATTTCATACTTTTTGCATGTGGATTTCTAGTTGTCACAGTGCCATGCATTGAAGAAACTGTTCTTTTCCATTGAATGGACTTGGCACCCTTGTTGAAAATCAACTGCCATAGATGTGTGGATTTGTCTCTGTACTTTGAGTTCTATTCCATTGGTCTTTGTGACTGTCAGTGTGCCAGTACTACACTGTTTTAGGTACTATAGTTTTATAGTAAGTTTTGAAATCAGGATGTGTGAGTCCTCCACCTTTGTTCTTTCTCAAGAGTGTTTTGGCTATTTGAACCCCTTGCAATTCCATATGAATTTGAGGATCAACTTTTTCCATTTTTGCAAAAAAAAGGCTGCTGAATTTTAATAGGGATAGCACTGAATTTGTAGATCACTTTAGGCATTATTGAAGTCTTAACAATATTAAGACTTCCGGTCTATGAACATGGGATGTATTTCCATTTATTTAGGTCTTTGTTAATGTCTTCAGCAGTGTTTTGTAGTTTTCAGTGTATAAATCTTTCACCTCCTTGATTAAATTTATTCCTAGGTATTTTATTCTTTTAGATGCTATTATAAGTGAAATTGTTTCTTCGATTTCCATTCCAGATAGCTCATTACTGGCGTGTAGAAACCCACCTGACTTCTGCATGATTACCTTGTTGCCCGAAACTTTGCTGAATTTGTTTATTAGTTGTAATAGCTTTCTTGTGGATTCTTTGGAATTTTCTCTATATAGGATCATATCATCTGCAAATAGGGATAATTTGACTTCTTCCTTTCCAAATTGGATACATTTTTCTTTTTCTTGCTTTGTTCCTCTGGCTAGAACTTCCAGTGTAATGCTGAATAACAGTGGTAACAGCTGGCATCTTTGTCTTGTTCCTTAGGGGGAAAGCTTTCAGTCTTTCATGATTGAGTAAGGGTATTTCATAAATGCCCTTTGTTATGTTGTGAAAGTTCCTTTCTGTTCTTAGTTTTCTGAGTGTTTTATCATGATAGGATGTTGGATTTTATCAAATGCCTTTTCTGCATCAGTTGAGATGATCATGTGGGTTTTTTTCCTTCATTCTGTCAATGTGGGATATTACCTGGATTGATTTTATGTTGAACCATCCTTGCATTCCTAAATAAATCCCACTAGGTCATTATGGCAGTTTTAGATTATTTATGAATCCCAAAAAGAGAGATTATGTTTGTAAACTTGTCTGTTTTTCTTTTTTTTTTTTAACATTGTTTTAACTTTATTTTGTACATTTAATAATTGAAAATATAAACAATTAAAAACTAAAAAGTAAACACAGATGATTTCCGGGGCCTCCTAGTGAAGGCAAGCCAGCCTGCGCAGCTGGGTGAGCTGACGCAGCAGGACAACCCAACAAAGGGAGACAAGCAGACACAGAAAAACACACAGCAAATGGACACAGCGAGCACAAGCAGCAAGGAGGGATAAATAAATAAATAAATAAAATCTTTTATTAAAAAAAAAAATACAGTATTGAAACAATCTAGTCCTGAATTTTTCTTTGTTTGAAGGTTTTTAATTACTGATTCAGTCTCTTTACTTACTATAGGTCAGTTGAGAACTTCTATTCTTCTTTCAGAATAGGTAATTTGTATGTTTCAAGGAATTTGTCCATTTCATTCAAATTTTCTCATTTGTTGGCATATAATTGTTCATAGCACACTCTTATACTCCTTTTTACTTCTGTAAGGTCAGTGTTATGTCCCCACTTTCATTCCTGATTTTAGTTATTTGTGGTCTCTCTCTTTGTCATCCTCGCTTAAGTTTTGTAGATTTTATTAATCTTTTCAGAAAATCAACTTTTGGTTTTGTTGATGCTCTCCATTGTTATCCTATTCTCAATTTCATTTATTTATGAAATAAATGTACTAACATTGGGTTTAGTTTGCTCTTCTTGTTCTAGTTTATGTAGATGTTAGGTTATTACTTGGTGATCTTTTTAAAATGTAGACATTTAAAGCTATAAATTTTCCTCTGAGCCTTTGCTGCATCCCATAAGTTTTGGTATGTTGTATTTTAAATTTTATTCCTCTGGAAATATTTCCTAATTTCCCTAATGATTTCTTCTTTAACCCATTGGTTGTTTAATAGTGTGTCATTTAATTTCCATGATTTGTAAAATTTCCTGTTTTCCTTTTGTTGTTTATTTCTAGCATTATTCCATTGTGGTCTGAGAGGATACTTTTTTTAAATTTTTTATTTTATCGGGAGGTCCCGGGGATCGAACCCAGGTCCCTCCATATGGCAGACGGACGCCCAACCATTTGAGCCACATCCGCCCCCTGAGAGGATACTTTGTATGATTTCAATATTTTTAAATTTATTAAGATTTGATTTTTGACCTAACATATGGTCTGTCCTGGAAAGTGAACCATGTGCGTTTGAGAAGAATGTATTTTCTGCTGCTGTTGGGTGGAGTGTTCTATGTATGTCCATTAGGTCTAATTGGTTAATAGTGTTGTTGAAGTCTTCTCTGTTTCCTTATTGACTTTCTGTTTAGATGTTGTGTCAGTTCTTTTTTTTTTTTTTTTTTTTCTAATTTTTATTTTTATTTTTTATTTTACCGGGAGGTCCTGGGGATCGAACCCAGGTCCCTCCATATGGGAGACGGACGCCCAACCATTTGAGCCACATCCACCCCCCTGTGTCAGTTCTTGAAAGTGGTTTAGCGAAGCCTCCAACTATTATTGTTGAACTATCTATTTCTCCCTTCAATTCTATCAGGTTAGGTCTTTAAGTATATCATAAATATATTGTCACATGGTCTCCTGGCCTCCATGGGTTCTGATGAGATACCCACCCTTAATCTTATTGGGGATCCCTTGTTTGACTTGTATGACAAGTCGCTTCTCCTTTGTTGCTTTCAAAATCCTCTTTCTTTGGATTTTGGCCATTTCCCTATAATGTGTCTTGGTGTAGTAGCTCGCGCTCTCTTTTTTTTTTCCAAAGATTGATTTATTTATTCTCCCCTCCCCCTCGTTTTGCGCTTGCTGTCTGCTCTCTGTGTCCATTCGCTGTGGGTTCTTCTGTGTCTGTATATCATAAATATATCGTCTTCTCTTTAGGCGGCACCGGGAGAAATAAATAAATAAATCTTTAAAAAAAAAAACACACACACAACACTTCTGCTACTTTGCTTGAGGGGGATTGGAACAATGGCATCCCTCAGAACTATCCCTCAGTGATCTGAAGTAGCTTATCAGCTGATTTGACATCAAAATTGCCCTAAACTTAAATGAGAGAAAAGTTAATTTTTAAAGTGCTAATTGCTAAGTAGGGCAATATATCATTTTTAACTTATTTTGTTTTTGCATGTTCCAAAAGATATATAAATATTATTTATTTCTTTGAGCTTACGACCCAAGTAAAACTATGTTCTACCTGCTATAGCCTAACACTGACATAGTTTTTCCTTTATATTTTGATCATTTTCTTATCTGCCATTTATTATTATTTTTTTGTTTGTTTTTTTTGTTTTTTTGTTTTTGTTTTTTACCGGGAGGTCCCGGGGATCGAACCCGGGTCCCTCCATATGGGAGACGGACGCCCAACCAGTTGAGCCACATCCGACCCCTGCCATTTATTCTTTTTTTTTTTTTTAAAGATTTTATTTATTTATTCATTTATCCCCCGCTTGCTGCTTGTGCTCGCTGGGTCAGCTAACCACGCCGTGCGGGCGGGCTTGCCTTCACCAGGAGGCCCCGGGAACCGAACCCAGGGCCTCCCATATGGTAAACGGGAGCCCTACTGATTGAGCCACAGCCGCTTCCCACCTGCCATTTACTCTTATCTTCTAAGATCAGTATTGCCTTTTGGACCTCCCTTTATTTATATCTAGCTCTTTACACAGTTGTCTTTGAGCTTTATCAGAACTTTCTTTCCTTTTCAGAGCAAAAGCAGGAAGTCTTTTCTGTTATAAATGTTACCTAAATGTTAGCTGATCATCATTTAAAAACTCTTTTGATGCTTTTATCATCTGATCACCTTTTGAAGGAAATAGGAATACTTCTAATTTTCTAGTTCAAACATATGTGAAGTGGTTATATTTGGGGTTGATATTTGATGGGTAGGGGGAAGAGACAAAAACATTGGCTTCACATGGCTCTTTTCTTTTTAAGAATGAGGAATAACTTTTCCATAAGCCTACAGCAAACTTATCATTGCATTTCACTGTCAAAAATTAGGTTACATTGCCATTCCTAAATTAGTCCCTGGTAAAGTGGGATGGAATTATGTTAGCCAGTTGGTCCCATCCCTTGGCTTGAGGATGTGGTTGGCTTCTCCAGAAGCACATAACTGAACGGTGGAGGAAGAGATACATGAAAAAAAATCTGTAATAGAGGAAGGAGGATGAAATGGATGCTGGGGGCAGGTGGGGTAGGTGGGTATTAATTAAAAAGACTCCTCTGCACTTACCATCTACTGCATACTTGCAATTGAGGAACTTGAAAATGTAAACACAGTCTTCTCATGCACTTTTTCTGTCATTGGTTTTCTCTTGCTTTTTCATAGTTCTCTGGGTGGGCATGGAAGCTGATATAGGTATAGAGAAAGACAGGGAGAAATGTCTGTTGATCCTGTATTAGTGGGGGGAAGATGCAGGGTGCCAAATTCATCTCCCTTGTGTAGTTCAAGTGGAATCAGATGGTTATGCAGTAAATACAAAAGCATAAAGATAGAGTCATCTAGTTATGCCAGTTCTGACTTACCAAAATAGAGGTAGTAAAGTTTTTAAAATGGTTTTTAGAGTGTTTTTTTTTTTTTCTCTTTCTTTTCACTCTTTGCAAGGTTAGTCAGAAAGCAACTGGCTTTTGTTAAAGGTTAAAATAGAGTGATGTGTACTAGGAAGAGAGAGAAGAAACCAGACAGGAACATAATGTAAGAGTATAGAGGAACTGAGCTCGAAGGGACCTCAAGAGATCAATTCTCTGCCCCCCATCCCCCCATTAGGTGGATGAATAACTAAGTAATTCAGTTTTTTCATAAAAATTTTTAAGTGTCAGTTACTTGGAAAACATGAATATGATTCAGTTTATTGTAGTAGACATGTAAATAAATAACAACAATAGTTATATGATAGAGGCACAGAGAAGGCATAAATGACAAAGAGCTAAATTCTGAGTAGAGAGGTCAGAGAAGAGGTTACAATTGTACCAAATCCAGTGTGAAGAGTTTGTCAGATACATAAGGGAGGAACTGCATTTCAGGTAAGTTTGATGGTCATACCCAAAGACACAAGTTGCAGCGTATGGTCATTCAGTTTGTAAAGATTATATGGAGATCAAGATTAGGTAGTATCCAGGGGAGTGGATGTGGCTCAAGCAGTTGAGTGTCCCACATGGGAGGTGTGGGTTCGGTTCCTTGTGTCTCCTGAAAAAAAAACAAAAACCAACAACAAGCAAAACAGATGAAAAAACCAATTCAGGAAAGCTGATGTGGGATAGACTTCCCACATACGTGGTCCCAGGTTCAGTCCCCAGCTCCCGGTACCTCAAAAAACAAAAACAAAAAACAACAACTAATAAACACTAAATCTGCAATAAAAAAAAAAAAAATTAGGTAGTGTCCAGATGTGGCCAGAGAGGGAAAACCTGTAATGCTGTATTGAGGAGTTTGGATTTTTAGTTTGAAGACAGCAGGGAGCCAGTGAAGGCTTCTAAACTTTTCAGGGATATCACATTGGTAGCTGAGGTCACTCTGCTGCCCTGTGGATAATGGATTGAGGAAGGCAGTAATGGAGGTGGGGGTGAATATTGTACTGAGAAATGATAAAGCCTTCAACTAAGACAAGGCAGTGGAGATGGCAAAGTAGGAAGAGAGCTGAGACAGATTTAGGGGAAATAAATCAATAGAACCTGGTATCAATTGAGTGAGGAAAAAAAATAAGCCAGGAGAATTTCCATTTTTCTAGTTTGGGTGAATTGTGGTGGGAGGAGAAGCAAGTCTGGAGGTGGGGAGGGGGAAAGTGATCATGTGCCAAGCACTATGCAAGCCCTGGGGAAATAGTGGTGAACAGGACAGACATGGTTCTTGCCTTCATAAAGCTTATCTTCTAGTAATTGTTAGTGAAGTAAGTATTAAGAAATACTTCTAGGGTTCTGTGAGATAAAGAGATTTAAGGGTTCAGTTTAGTTTATTCCATGTTGAGTGGTTTCTAGATTTGTTAGGTAATTGGAATAAGTTTAAGGTCCAAAAGAGACATTTTGGTCTATATAAATATAGGTGGTAGTTGAAGCCATGGCATGGATGAAGTCATTGTAGGAAAGTGTAGATTAGAATGAGAAAGAAGGCTGAGAACTGAACTCTGCTAACAGTATTTGAAGGATGGCAAGAAGTTGTTGAGAGACTTCCAAGAGATAATGGTGTAATGGAAAGCCAAGGGAGAAGAGGGTTTTATTTATTTATTTTATTCATTGCATATAATTCTTTTAATAATGCTTTTGGATTCGGTATGCCAGTATTTTGTTGAGGATTTTTGCATTATATTCATAAGGGATATTGGTCTGTAATTTTGTTTTCTTTTGATGTCTTTGTCTGGTTTTGGTATCAGGGTAACACTGACTTCCTAGAATGAGTTGGGAAGCATTCCCTCCTCTTCAATATTTTGGAAGAGTTTGAGAAGAATTGGTGTTAATTCTTCAAATGTTTGGTAGAATTCACCAGTGAAGTCATCTAGTCCTCCATTTTTTTTGTTGGATGGGTTTTGATTACCGATTCCATCTCTTTATTTGTTACGGGTCTGTTCAGATCTTTTTTCCTCTTTTTGGGAGTTTGAGTGTTTCTAGGAACTTGTCTATTTCATCTGGGTCACCTAATTTGTTGGCATACAATTGTTCGTAGTATCCATAGTATTGTTTTCCTGATACCCTTTGGTTCTTTCTCTGTGTTTTCCTTTATCTCCGTAAGCATATTGAGGATCATTATTTTAAAGTCTTTGTCTGGTATATCCAAAGTCGGGTCTTCTTTGTTGATGGGTTCTTTTTTTTTTTTTTTTTTTTACTTGTACATTTAATAATTGAAAATATAAACAATTAAAAACTAAAAAGTAAACATGAATAAATACATACATTTCTCAATTAAATGTAATGGATACATATAAAATTATTTTTGAATCAAGCAATATGTTACACAATATATTTGGTTCATAGTAACGCATTCATTCAGTATTTGTCCTTTTGTGTCTGGCTTGCTTCACTCAACATAATGTCCTCCAGGTTCATCCATGTTGTCATATGCTTTACGACTTGATTTCTTCTTACAGCTGCATAATATTCCATTGTGTGAATACACCACAGTTTGTTTATCCATTCATCTGTTGATGGACACCTGGGTTGTTTCCAACTTTTGGCAATGGTGAATAATGTTGATATGAACATCGGTGTGCAGATGTCTGTTCGTGTCACTGCTCTCCGTTCTTCTGGGTATATACCCAGTAGTGGTATTGCTGGGACATGTGGCAAGTCTATATTCACCTTCTTTAGGAACTGCCAAACAGTCCTCCACAGTGGCTGTACCATTCTGCATTCCCACCAACAGTGAAGAAGTGTTCCTATCTCTCGACATCCTCTCCAACACTTGTAGTTCTCTGTCTTTTTTTTTTTTTTTTTAAAGATTTTATTTATTTATTCATTCATCCCCCCCCTGCTGCCCGCGCTCGCCGGGCCAGCCAACCACGCCGCGCGGGCGGGCCCGCCCTCACCAGGAGGCCCCGGGAACCGAACCCGGGGCCTCCCACATGGCAAACGGGAGCCCCACCGATTGAGCCACAGCCGCTTCCCTCTGTCTTTTTAATAGTGGCCATTCTGATAGGTGTGAAATAGTATCTCATTGTAGTTTTGATTTGCATTTCCCTAATGATGAGTGGTGTTGAGCATTTCTTCATGTGTTTTTTTGCCATTTGTATTTCTTCTTTGGAGAAATGTCTATTCAAGTCTTTTGCCCATTTTTTAATTGGGTCATTTGTCTTTTTATTGTTGAGTTGTAACATCTCTTTATATATCCTGGATATTAAACCCTTATCAGATATGTGATTTCCAAATATTTTTTTCCATTGAGTTGGCTGCCTTTTCACCCTTCTGACAAAGTCCTGTGAGATGCAAAAGTATTTAATTTTGAGGAGATCCCATTTATCTATTTTTCCTTTTGTTAGCGTGTGCTTTGGGTGAAGGTCCAAGAATCTACCACCTACTACAAGGTCTTGAAGATGTTTCCCTACATTTTCTTCTAGTAGTTTTATGGTCCTGGTTTTTATATTTAGATCTTGAATCCATTTTGAGTTGATTCTTGTATAGGGGGTAAGATAGGGGTCCTCTTTCACTCTTTAGGTTATGGATATCCAGTTCTCCCAACACCATTTGTTGAAGAGACTGTTTTTTCCCATTAGCGTGGGCTTGGTATGTTTGTCAAAAACCAGTTGACTGTATAGATGAGGGTATATTTCTGGGTTCTCAGTTCTATTCCACTGATTGATGTGTGTATCTTTATGCCAGTACCATGCTGTTTTGACCACTGTAGCTTTGTAATATGTTTCAAGGTCAGGCAGTGAAATTCCTCTCACGTTGCTGTTCTTTTTTAGAATGCTTTTGGCTATTTGGGTGCACTTACCCTTCTGTAAAGTAAGCTGTTGGGATTTTGATTGGTATTGCATTGAATCTATAAATCAGTTTGGGCAAGATTGACATCTTCACGATATTTATTCTTCTAATCCATGACCATAGAATGTCTTTCCATTTGTTTAGGTCTTTTAAAATTTCTTTTAACATCGTTTTGTAGTTTTCTGTACATAGGTCCTGTACTTCTTTGGTTAAATTAACTCCTAGGTATTTGAGTCTTTTTGTTGCTATTGAAAATGGAATTTTCCCCCTGATTTCCTCCTCAGATTGTTCAGTATTAGTGTACAAAAACATTACTGATTTTTGCGTGTTAATCTTGTATCCTGCCACTTTGCTGAACTCATTTATTAGTTCAAGTAGCTTTGTCGTGGATACTTCAGGATTTTCTAAGTACAGGATCATGTCATCCGCAAACAGTGAGAGTTTTACTTCCTTTCCTATTTGGACGCCTTTAATTTTTTTGTCTTGTCTAATTGCCCTAGCTAGAACTTCTAGTACAATGTTGAATAACAATGGTGACAGTGGGCATCCTTGTCTTGTTCCTGATCTTAGAGGGAAAGCTTTTAACCTTTCCCCATTGAGTATGATGTTGGCTGTGGGTTTTCATATATGCCTTTTATCATATTGAGGAATTTTCCTTGTATTCCAATCTTTTGAAGTGTTTTTATCAAAAAAGGATGCTGGATTTTGTCGAATGCCTTTTCTGCATCTATTGAGATGATCATGTGGTTTTTTTTCCTTCAATTTGTTAATGTGGTGTATTACGTTGGTTGATTTTCTTATGTTGAACCAGCCTTGCTACCAGGAATATATCCCACTTGGTCATGATGTGTAAGTCTTTTGATATGCTGTTGGATTCGATTTGCAAGTATTTTGTTGAGAATTTTTGCATCTATGTTCATTAGAGAGATTGGTCTGTAATTTTCTTTTCTTGTGGAATCTTTACCTGGCTTTGGTATTAGGGTGATGTTGGCTTCATAAAATGTGTTGGGTAATTTTCTGTCCTCTTCAATTTTTTGGAAGAGCTTAAACAGGATTGGTGTTAATGCTTTTAGAAATGCTTGGTAGAATTCACCTGTGAAGCCATCTGGTCCTGGACTTTTCTTTGCTGGGAGATTTTTGATGATGGATTCAATCTCCTTAATTGTGATTGGTTTGTTAAGTTCTTGTATTTCTTGTTGTGTCAGTGTAGGTTGGTTATGACTTTCTAGAAATTTGTCCATTTCATCTAGTTTGTCTAGTCTTGGCATATAGTTTCTCATAGTATCCTCTTATGATTCTTTTTATTTCTGTGAGGTCATTTGTAACTTCCCCCCTTTCATTTTTGATTGTATTTATTTGCATCTTCTCCCTTTTTTTTTCTTGTTAGTCTAGCGAGGGGTTTGCCAATTTTATTGATCTTCTCAAAGAACCAGGTTTTGGTTTTGTTGATTTTCTCTATTGTTTTTCTGTTCTCATTTTCATTTATTTCTGCTCTAATCTTTATTATTTCTTTCCTTCTTTTTGCTTTGGGATTGGTTTGCTGTTCTTTTTCTAGTTTCTCAAGTTGTTCAGTTAAATCTTGGAGTTAAACTCTTTTTTTTTTTTTAATATAGGCATTTAGGGATATAAATTTCCCTCTCAAGACTGCCTTCACTGTATCCCATAAGTTGTTGTTTTTTTTTTTAAAGATTTTATTTATTTATTTATTTATTTATTGCCCCCCCTGCTGCCTGCGCTCGCTGCGTCAGCCAACCACACCGTGCGGGCAGGCCTGCCCTCACCAGGAGGCCCCGGGAACCGAACCCGGGGCCCCCCACATGGTAAACGGGAGCCCCACTGATTGAGCCACAGCCGCTTCCCCCCATAAGTTTTTAAAACATCTCTTTATATATCCTGGATATTAAACCCTTATCCGATATGTGATTTCCAAATATTATTTCCCATTGAATGGCTGCCTTTTCACCCTTCTGACAAGTCCCCATAAGTTTTGATATTTTGTGTTCTCATTTTCATTTGTTTCAATATATTTACTGATTTCACTTGCAATTTCTTCTCTGATCCACTGATTTTTTAGGATTGTGTTGTTCAGTCTCCACACATTTGCGAATTTACTTTTTTCCTATTACTGATTTCTAGTTTTATTCCATTATGATCTGAGAAGGTGATTTGTATAGTTTCAGTCTTTTTATATTTATTGAGAGCTGAATTGTGACCTAACATGTGGTCTATCCTCGAGAAAGATCCATGGACACTTGAGAAGAATGTATAACCTGCTGAGTTTGGGTGCAGTGTTCTGTATATGTCTGTTAGTCTAACTTGTTTATCATATTGTTCAAGTTTTCTGTTTCCTTGTTGATCTTCTGTCTAGTTGTTCTATCTAATGATGTGAGTGGGGTGTTGAAGTCTCCAGTGATTATTGTAGAAATGTCTATTGCTCCCTTCAGTTTTACCAGAGTTTGTCTCATATATTTTGGGGCACCCTGGTTAGGTGCGTAGATATTTATGACTGTTATCATTTTTGGGTTCTTGATTTTTATCTTCTTCCTTTTGATGGGCCATCATTTCCTGTTTCTTTATCTTGTCATCTTTTGTTGCACATTGTACATTTTAATATTTCAATGCATTTCTCCGCTTTATTCCCTGAGCTGTCTGTTCTTAAGTTTGAATCCAGCTAGTGATTTCCTGGATTGCCAGGAGTTAACAAAAACAAACCAAATAAAAAAACACCTTCTACAGTATGTGCATATTGGCTTTGTGTTGTGTGGTGGGTTTCTCTCCTTCAGAAATTAGCCTTGCTATATATGAAGAGTAACAGACTGAAGGAAAAGTGAGTGCAGGATCTTTCCTGTCTTTTTGGTACCTGTGTCTTGTCCTGGGCTTGTGCTGGCTGGTACCTATTTGAATTCCCTTGTTACAGGAACTTCAGTGCCCCTTCCATTCCCTATGAAATAGTGATTCCCTCCTACCTGGGTATGCGCTATTGTATTTCTTAAAGCAAATACTCCTTTGCCCTGGAGACTTTGCCTTGTTTCTTTCTTTCTTTTTTTAAATACAATTTTTTTTTTTAATTTGGGAATTTGTAGGTTCACTTAATTCTTTCTTACACTGCTTTAACTGTCCACGAACTTCTTCTCCCTACAGGGCATGTTCTGGGAGGGTGCACCAGAGAGGAGCTTCCTGGTTCAGTCTTTCACCCAAAATATTGCCACCAATATACAGGCACCCTAGTATGTGCATAGGGTTTACTCTGCTCCCTGTGGAACAGGGCCAGGGACCCACAGTGGAAGCTCAGGCTGGCTCTACACCATGCTGGGAAGGGTATGGGGGGTGGGGAGCAAGGGTGCAACAAACTTCTGTTTTTAAAGCTGTATTTTCTTGATTTGATACTCGCCCAGGTACTGCAAGCCTTTAACTGTTTTCTGGTGTTTTGAGGAAGATGGCTCCGCCAAGTTTTATTAGTTGTTGAAAGATTCTGAGGGGAGAATGGCACCCTGGAGCATCTTAAGCTGTCATCGTGGTTGTAAAGCCCTTGTTACTGGTTGTGAAGGTTGTGGGGCCATATTATTTATCTCCTGAGTACTTTTTCTGGAGAAGAGTAAACTCTCAGAGGCATATTAGAACTGTGGAAGGATAGCTACCATTTTCCCTATTTATTTTTTTTAAAACAGCTTTATTGAGTTGTAATTGACAAATATTAAACTGCACATAAAGTGTACAATATGATAAGTTTTGATTCATGTGTATGCCCATGATACCATCACTACATTTAAGAGTGAACATATCCATCAATCCCAAAAGTTTCTGTGTGTCCCTTTGTAATCTCTCTCTACCCCCTTCTTCCTAAGCACTATGGGAATCACAGAAGTCAGAATAGAAAAAAATTTATAAATGGAATCATAAAGTACATACTCTTTTTTTTGGGGGGGGGGGGTAGGTAGATGCCGGGGATTTAACCCGGAACCTTGTACATGGGAAACAGGCACTCCACCATTGAGTTACACCCACTCCCTCATAACTCTTTTTTTGTCTGACTTCTTTCACTTGGCATTGTTATTTTGAGATTCATCCATGTTATTGAGTGTATGTGTAATTCATTCATTTTTTAAAAATATATTTTTATTTTTATTTTTTAAAGTTATTCAGATTACGTAAATGTTACATAAAAATGTGTAGGGGATTCCCATATGCCCCGCTTCCTACACCTCCCACATTTTCGCACATTAACAACATCTTTCATTAGTGCGATACGATCGTTGCAATTGATGAAAACATTTTAGAGCATTGCCACTAAGCACGGATTATAGTTTACATTGTAGTTTACACTCTCTTCCGCACAATTTTGTAGGTTATGGCAAGATATGTAATGGCCCATATCTGTCATTGTACTGTCATTCAGGAAAATTCCGAAGTCCTGAAAATGCCCCCATATTTACCTTTCCCTGCCCTCAGCACCTCTAGTGGCCACTGCCTCCACATGAACAATATAGTTTCTTCCATTGCTAGAATCACAATAAGGCTATAGTAGAATACCAGTAAGTCTACTTTAGTCCATAGTTCATTCCCCAATCCTGAGGATTCTGGGATGGTGTTGTCCACTCCCCCTCTAATTGAGAGGAGGCTTTGATCCCATGGGGCAGATGGATGGGCCTCTCTTGCTTGCAGATGTAGACTCTCTTGGTTCCTTGGGATGGTCGTTGTCCATCATCACCTCCTTCTTAGTTGCCTGGGTGAGTTCAATGAACTGGAGAGTAGGTATTGCAACTCTGTTGAATTTCAGGGTCATTCATTTTTATTGTGGAGTAGATTCCCTAGTATGTATATACCACAATTGGTCTATCCATTCACCTGTTTATAGACTTTTGGGTTTTCTAGTTTTTGGCTACTATAAATATAGCTGCTTTGAACATTTATATCTAATTCTTTATATGGACATATATTTCTTTTTTTTTTTTTTTTTAAGAGGTACTTAGGTTTGAACCTGGTACCTCATACATGGGAAGCAGGCGCTCAAACCAGTGAGCTACACCCACTCCCCTGTATATTTCCTTCTCCCTTGGGTAAATACCTGGGAGTGGAATCAGTAGGTGTATGCTAATTTTTTAAGACACTGCCAAACTATTTTCCAACGTGTCTGTATCATTTTCCATTACCACCGGTAGTGGAAACATATTTCTACCTCCTTGCCAATGTTTGGTATAGTCCGTCTTTTTATCTTAGCTATTCTAACAGGTATGTAGTGGTATCTCCTTGTGGTTTATTTATTTATTTATATATATATTTATTTAAACAGATCAATTTTGTTGATACATAATAAAGCATATAGTTCATCCAAAGTGTACAATCAGTGGTGTTTGTAATAATCACATAGTAATTATTGATAACTATTATTGATGAATGTGATTATAAATCACATTCATTACTTCAGTCATTATTAGTGCATTTTCATTATTTCAATAATAATGAAAAACAAACAAGAAAATTCTTCACCTCTCAATCTCTCTATGCTCCCCCTTCTGTACATAGCTGTTATTTCTGGCTGTTCTTGCACAACTTTTTATTTATTAAGCAGTTTTATTGAGATATAGTCACATACTATACGATCTATCCAAAGTGTATAATCAGTGGCTTTTAGTACAATCACAATGTTTTCATTCATCACTACAAAAAAATTTTAGAACGATTTGATTACTCCAAAAAGAAAAATTCTGCACCCCTTAGCAGTCCTTCCCTAGTCGTACATAACCACTAATCTAATTACATCTTTATAAATTGATTTATGTTTACGTTTTATATAGATGGAATCATACATTATGTAGTACTTTGTGTCTGGTTTCTTTCACTTAACATAATGGTTTTTTTGGTCTAATATTAACATCTTGTAGTATTAACATATATTTGTTCAGTTTCAAAGGAAAACGGTCTTATATAAAGATTAACACATATTCTTTTTTACTGATTCTGCACAAGTTAACCCTCAGCTTTCCATTTGCTAACCTCATTCTATTTTCTGGTGACCCATATTCAAGTTATTAACTCCATGATATGACACACTGTGTTTAGTTCATAGTAGCACAGTCATACAGTATTTGTCTTTTACGTGTTTGCATTAGATGTTAAGAGCAACTAGAAGGTTATGATCACTTACATTCCTGCTACTTTTGGTTTCTATGGGAAAATGAGAGCAGATGTTTACAAAAAGGAAAATCTGTAGTACAGAGGGCCTGGAAGATGGTAGTACCTAAGTTTCCTTCCTTTCCGCCCCTGCTTTTCCAAAATGACTTAGAGACACTAACTCTTGTCATTTGCAGGAAATTGGATTGCTGAACTTGCCAAGTTGGTTTAGTGTATGCAAGTGGATTTTATCTGAGTATTTTTAGTAAGGGACATTGGTGTCACAGAAGTGAGGTGTTATCTTAGTTTGACACAGGGCTGCCCATGCAAAGTACCAGAAAGGTGTTGGCTTTTATAAAGGGGATTTATTTGGCATTAAAGCTTACAGTTCTAAGCTGTGAAAAGTCCAAATTGAGGCACCATCAGAGATGCTTTCTCATCAAAGTCAGCTACTTTTGATCTGGCATGTTGCCACGTGGTGAAGCAAACTAGCTGCCGATCTCTGCTGAGGTTTCAGCATTATCCTCTGGGCCCACCACCTCCTCCTAAGCTGCTCTGTGGGCCCAGACCCTTGCGGCTTCATGCTTCCTTTTCCTGTGTCTGTCTGAGTGAGTCACTCTCTGTGTTTCTGTTTATATCAGACCCAGCAAGGGGGTGGAGACTCAACCTGAGTCATGCCTCACCAACATAGCCCAATCAAAAGTCCTAAAGTGATCTTATTAAGTAATCTTATCAAAGATCCTTCAAGTGAGTTTAATGCAATCAAAGAGTATCATAACCAGAAAATAGATTAGTTTACAAACATAATATTTCTCTTTTTGGGATTCATAAACTAATTTCAAACTGCAGCAGTACCCTTCAGTTAGTTTCTCCCAGTGGTAACATCTTGCATAACTATAGCATAATATCAAAACCAGGAAAACGACATTGTTACAGTCCACCAAGCTTTTTCAGATTTCACCAGTATTCATACATTCATTGTGCATGTGTATAGTTCTGTGCAATTTTGTCATGTGTACGGATTCTTGTAACTGCCATCACAATCAAGAAATAGAACTGTTGCGTTACTACAAGGCTCCTTCTTGATACCCCTTCATAGTCAAACCCACTTGCCCCCTTCTTCCCCATAACAGTCTTTTTTCACTCAGCATAATTCCCTGGCAGTCAATCCAATTTGTGTATGTCAATAGTTCATTCCTTTTTATTGCTGAATAGTATTCAGTAATATGGATATACTACAGTTTGTTTATCCTTTTACCCATTGAAGGACATTTGGGCTATTTCCCAGTATGAATAAAGTTGCTATGAACATTTGTATAAAGGATTTTGTATAAACATATGTTTTCATTTCTCTGGGATACATATCCCAAAGTGCACTTGCCTGTGTCCAGACTTTGAGTTTAAGTTTATAAGAAACTGCCAAACATTTACTTGCCCACCAGCAGTACATGAGTTATCTGATTTCTCCGCATCTTGGACAGCATTTGCTATGATCACTCTTTTTTTATTTTAGCCATTATGATAGATGTGTAGTGGTCTCTCCTTGTGGTTTTAATTTATGTTTCTCTAATGACTAATGCTTGTTGAGCTGATCATTATATGTGCTTTTTGTCATCTGTATATCTTTTTTTGGTCAAGTGTCTATTTGATTTGTATGTATTTTGTTGAGGATTTTTGATCTATAAGAGAAATTGGTCTGTAATTTTCTTTTCTTGTAGTATTTTTTATCTGGCTTTGGTATTAGGGTGATGTTGGTTTTTTGTTCAGTTTTTTGGAAGAGTTTGAGCAGAATTGTATTAATTCTTCTTGGAATGTTTGCTAGAATTCATTTGTGAAACCATCTGATCCTGGGCATTTCTTTGTTGGGAGGTTTTGCGACTGGTTCATTGTAATTGGTCTATTGAGATCTTCTGTTGCTTCTAGAATTGGTGTCATTTGTTGTGTGTTTCTAGGAATTTATCCATTGCATCTAGGTTGTCTAATTTGTTGGCATACAGTTGTTGATAGTATCCTCTTATGATCCTTTTCATTTCTATGGGGTCAGTAGATTTTATTTATTTGCATCCTCTCTCTTTTTTTCTTTGTCAGTCTTGCTGAAGGTTTGTCAACTTTATTGATTTTTTTGAAGATGCAGCTTTTGGTTTTGTTAATGTTCTCTTTTTTTTTTTTTTAATTCTCTATTTCATTTATTTCTGCTCTAATCTTTGTTATTTATTTCCTTCTGCTTGCTTTGGGTATAGTTTGGCATTCTTTTTTCTGGTTCCTCTAGGTGTGCTGTTAGATCTCTGATTTTAGCCTTTACTTTCTTTTTAATGTAAGCACTTAGGGCTGTAAATTTCCCTCTAGCACTGCATTCACTACATCCCAAAAGTTTTGATATATTGTGTTCTCATTTTCATTCATCTCAAGATATTTATCGATTTCCTTGTGCTTTCTTCTTTGACCCACTGATTGTTTGAGAGTGTTTATTTTAAACTTCCATACATTTGTAGAATTTCCAGTTCTCCGCCTGTTACTCATTTCCAGCTTCATTCCATTGTTGTCAATGAAGATGCTTTTTGTAATTTCAACCTTTTTAAATTTATTGAGACTTGTTTTGTGACCCAGCATGCTATCTATCCTGGAGAATGATCATGTGCATTTGAGAAGAATATATATCCTGCTGTTTGGGAGTCCAATGTTCTGTATATGTCTTTTAGGTCTAGTTCATTTATCACATTATTCAAGTTCTCAGTTTCTTTACTGATCAACTGTCTAGATGCTCTATCTATTGATGGAAGTGGTGTATTGACGTCTCCAACTATTATTGTGGAGGTGTTTTTCCTCCCTTCATGCCTCATGTATTTGGAGCTCCATGGTTAGGTGCATAAATATTTATGGTTGTTATTTCTTCTTGGTGGATTGCTCCTTTTATTAATGTATAGTGTCCTTCTTTGTCTTTTGTAACACCTTTTGACTAAAATTCTGTTTTGTCTGTTACTAGTATAGGTTCCCTAGCTCTCTTTTGATTACTCTTTGCATGAATTATCTTTTTCCATCCTTTCATTTTTAAATTATTTGAATTCTTGTGTCTAAAGTGAGTCTTTTGTAAACAACATATAATGTTGGATCATGCTTTTTTATCCATTCTGCCAATCTGTGTCTTTTAATTATGGAGTGTCGGGAAGCGGCTGTGGCTCAATCAGTAGGGCTCCCGTTTACCATATGGGAGGCCCCGGGTTCGGTTCCCGGGGCCTCCTGGTGAAGGCAAGCCCGCCCGCACGGCGTGTTTGGCTGGCCCGGCGAGCACAAGCAGCAAGGGGGGGATAGATGAATAAATAAAAATAAAATCTAAAAAAATAAAAATAAATAAAAAATAAAAAAAATAATTATGGAGTGTAATCTATTAACATTCTGTGTTATTACTGTGAAGGCATTACTTACCCAGCCATTTTGTCCTTTTTTTTTTTTTAAAGATTTATTTAATTTATTTATTTATCCCCCCCCTTGCTGCTTATGCTCGCTGTATCCATTTGCTGTGCGTTTTTCTATGTCTGCTTGTCTCCCTTTGTTGCGTCATCTTGCTGTGCCAGCTTACCGCGCTGTGGGTACTGGCTTGCCTTTACCACGAGGCCCCGGGAATTGAACCCAGGGCCTCCCATATGGTAAACGGAAGCCCAACCACTTGAGCCACATCCGTTTCCCTGCCCTTTGTTTTTTATGTCATATCTTTTCTATCTCTCTTTTCCTTTAATGCAGCCTCCTTTTCCGTATAGTTAATCATTTATGATGTATCTGATTGATCCCTTCTCATTTGTTTCTGTTTATATTTTAAATACTTTCTTTGTGATTACCCTGAGGTTTTTATTATATAACATACATCATAACCTACTAATTTGTAAAGATACCAACTTAACTTCAGTAGCCTACACGTACTGTGGTCCCACATTCCTTCCTTTTCCCTCTTTATGTTGTTTTTATCCCATATTACCTGTTTATATTTTGTGTGTCAGTTATCAGGAAATATGATTATTTTTTCTTCAATTATATTCTGTTATAAGAATTATTTATTTATTTATTTATTTATTTATTTATTTATTTATTTTTTATTTTACCGGGAGGTCCTGGGGATCGAACCCAGGTCCCTCCATATAGGAGATGGACACCCAACCATTTGAGCCACATTCTACCCCTCTTATAGGAATTAAATATTAAAGTTATATTTTGAAGACACAGTACTAATGATGTTTTTTTTCCCCCTAAAGATTTATTATTTATTTATTTATCCCCTCCCCGTTGTTTTGCGCTCGCTATCTGCTCTCCGTGTTGTTCTGTGTCTGCTTGTCTTCTTTTTAGGTGGTACGGGGCACTGATCCTGGAACCTTCCAGAGTGGGAGGTTCTCTTGTACCACTTTAGCTCCCTGGTCTGCTGCGTCTTTTATTGTCTCTCCTCTATGTCTCTTTTTGTTGCGTCATCTTGCTGCGCCAGCTTTCTGTGTGGGCCAGCACTCCTGCGCGGGCCAGTTCTCCTGTGCAGACCAGCACTCCACATGGGCCAGCTCACCAAGCAGGCCAGCTTGCCTTTTACCAGGAAGCCCTGGGAATCGAACCCTGGACCTCCTGTATGGTAGATGGGAGCCCAATCGATTGAGCCACATCCGTTTCCCTATCCTATTGGGTTTTGAATTACCTATTTACTTCCCTTTACTGAAGATCTTCACTTCTTCACCATGCTCCAAGCCACTCTCTTCTGTCTTCTTTCAACCTGAAGGACTCCCTTTAATAATTTTTGTAGAGCAGGTCTTTTGGTGACAGACTCTCTCCGTTTCTGTTTATCTGTGAATATTTAACCTGTCCCACATTTTTAAGGGCAGTTTTTCCAGATATATAATTTTTAGCTGGCAGTTTTTCTCTTTCTGTACCTTAAATATACCACTGCTTTCTAACCTCAATGGTTTCTTTTCTTTCTTTCTTTTTTTTTTTTTTTTTTTTTTTGAGATACAGGGGCTGGGGATTGAGCCCAGGACCTTGTATGTGGGAAGCTGGTACTCAACTACTGAGCCACCTTGCCTCCCCTGAGTTGGTTTTTCATTTGTTTGCTTGTTTTTGTTTGTTTGTTTGTTTTTAGGAGGCACTAGGAACCGAACCTGGGACCTCCTGTGTGGGAAGCAGGTACTTAACCACTTGAGCCACATCCACTCCCCCGTGGTTTCTGATGAGAAATCGACACTTATTCTTATTGAAGATCCCTTGTACGGATGTATTGTTTTGTCCTTGCTGCTTCCATAATTCTCTATCTTTGTCATTTTACATTCTGATTAGTATGTGTCTCAGAGTAGGTCTGTTGGCATTTATTCTCTCTGGAGTTTGTTGCACTTCTTGGACATGTGTATTTATGTCTTTCATTAGAATTTGGAAGTTTTTGACCAATATTTCTTCAAATAATCTTTTTGTCCCTTTACGCTTCTTTTCTCCTTCTGGGATTCCTATGATGTGTAACTGTGCTTCCTGCTGTCACTCAGATCCCTCAGGCACTGCTCAATTTTTTATATTCTTTCCTCTATTTGTTCTCCTGACTGTCTGATTTCAATTGTCCTATCTTCTAGTTCTCTGATTCTTCTGCCTATTTATTTATTTATTTATTTTATTTTATTTTTTTTAAGATTTTATTTATTTATTCATTTATCCCCCCCTTGCTGCTTGTGCTCGCTGGGTCAGCTAACCACGCCGTGCGGGCGGGCTTGCCTTCACCAGGAGGCCCCAGGAACTGAACCTGGGGCCTCCCATATGGTAAACGGGAGCCCTACTGATTGAGCCACAGCCACTTCCCTCTTCTACCTATTTAATATTTAAATCTGTTGTTGTATACCTCTAGTGTGTTTTTAATCTCCACCATTGTGCCTTTCATCCCTATAATTTCTGTTTCTTTTTAAACTTTCTTTCCTTTTTTTTTTTTTAGTCAAGTAAAAGGTTTTATTGAGAAATGAGAGAAACAAGAGTACACATTTGATATGTGAGCGCAGGTGTGCTCCGGGATGAGGCAAGCAAGTAAAGAGTTTATTGAGAAATGAGAAGAATTGAGAGTATATACTCGAGATTGGAGTGAAGATGCTTCAGGGTGAGACACGCCTCTTTTTAAACTTTCTAATTCTTTTTTTTAATCAAATCAATTTTATTGGTAACATATTAATAAAGCATAAATCCATCCAAAGTGAAAAAAATCAGTGGTATTTGGTGTAATCACATATTTGTGCAGTCATCACTTCAGTCATTCTTAGAGTACTTTCATTATTCCAATAATAATTAAAAAACAAACAAAACTCATCACCTCTCAATCTCTCTATGCCTGCCCTCCGTACATAGCTGCTATTCTGTTTCCTTCTCTGTAGTATATTTGTATTTATATTTTTTTGGGGAAAAAAAAAAGTCTTAAATATGCAATATTGGGGGAGGCGGATGTGGCTCAAATGGTTGGGCGTCCGTCTCCCATATGGAGCGATCTGGGTTCGATCCCCGGGACCTTCTGGTAAAATAAAATATAGAAGGCGCGCGGGCGAGCCCCCAGGCCCCACAAGCAGGCGTGCCAGACCCCTCCAAGCCACGCAGCAAGATGATGATGTAACAGGAGAGAGACACAAGGGAGAACCAAGACGAGACATGCTGAAAAAAACCAGGAACTCCGATGGCGCAGGTGGCAGAATGCCTCTCCCACATTAGTGGTCCCCAGGATCAAATCCTGGTGAAGACAGGAGGAGAAGGATGAGAAGAGAGGGCAGGAAACGAATACAGAGAATTGCTCAGCGAATGGACACAAAACAGCAAACGGTGGGGGTAGGGGAGTTAAAAATGGATAAAGTAAAATAAATAAATCTTTTAAAAAGTGCAATATCAGCCATATTCGTGTTTTACATGAGGTTTTCCTATCATCTACATTCTCATGTTACAGGTTTTAGCTTTCCTTCTAGTAATATATGACCTCAGACTTTCCCTTTCAACCACTGTCATACATACATAACAGCTCTGCTAGCTACAAACACCGTGATATGCTTTCACCACTTCTATTCATTTCCAAAGTCTAATTCTGCCAGGAGAAGGGCAGTTGAAGTGATGGCATTTCAGATTTACACTAGATAAAGAAGTAAAACCAGGAGATGAAAGATTGAGAGAAAAGGGAGCTGTTAAGAGAGACTGTCCATCTATATGAGATAACACTGCAGCTATAGTGGAGCATTGAATAGTTAGGGATAGTGGTCAGAGATAAGGTATTAGTGTTTTAAGATTATAGGAATCAAATGGGCACTGGCAATGTCAAGGTCCACGGTGTGTTCCTGGCAGTTAAATGCTGAAGTGAGGGTGAAGGACATGGATGTTGAAGACGCTTAGGAAGAAGAAAGACATTGGAGTGGGGAGGAAGCCTGTGCCAGATTCCATGAGCTGGAAGATATTAGATAATATCAAGAAGGGAGGATGGAAGGTGATTTAGGTGGATGGTATGGTCCTTCCAAAGAATGGTAAAAATGTTCTGAAAGTTGGGGCAGGTGTGTGGGAGTAGTTGAGAAAATGCTGATTCAGCCATTTGGCTCCAGAGTATGCATTTGAGAGTTGGTGAATGAGCAGCTGTATACTGTAATATAGTTACTGCCAGGGAAGCAGTGTCCTGTGGAGGGAACCAGCCTTTTGGTTAAGTTTTAGGAGTGGGGATCAAGGAACTTTCCTGTTAATAGATAAGTGCATATAAGACTAAGAGGTTAAATATAATAAAGAGTCAGGTGGATGTTGTCCTTCTTGTTAGTAGTCTGAGGCCCGGAAGAAAAGTGCAGTGTAGTAAAGGATTAGGAGAAGAAATGGGGCCTCAAAGAGGAGGGGTTTGGAAGGGATGGAGGCATATTATATGACAGATTTCTTTCTAGAAACCATGGCTCTTGCACACTCATTGGAAGTATAGGGATTAGTATCCATCCCACTGTGGTAAAGGACTTACTGATGTTGTGTATTAGTGGACTTTTTTTTTTTTTTTAAGATCTAGTTTATTTATCCCCCCCTTCCCCGCCCCTCGTTTGCACTTGCTGTCTCCTTTCTGTGTCTGTTCATTGTGTGATGCCTGGGTCTGCTCGTCTTCTTTTTTTAGGAAGCATCAGGGAATCGAACCAGGGACCTCCCATGTGGTAGGCAGGCGCCCAACTGCTTGAGCCACATCCGCTTCCACACCTGGTTACTTTACATTCATTTTGGTGGAGTGCTTTCTCCAGTAGCTTATTGAAAGTAATAGAAAGTAAAAATTTGAGACCTTACATTTTTAAAATGTCTTTTCTCTTCTCACACTTCATTGTTAGAGTTTGCTTGTGGAATTCTAGACTAGATATCATTTTCTCTGAAAATTTGAAGGTATTGCACTCCTAGCTTCTAGTATTGTTGAAAAGTCTGATGTTACTCTAATTCTTGATTCTTCATATATAACCTCTACCATTCTTCCGAGCTTTTAGGTTCTTTTTTTTGTCCTTAGTGTTGAGAAATATCAAGATAATGTGTGTCAGTATTGGATCTATTTTCATCCATTATGCTGGATAGTTAGTGATTCTTTATTTCTTCCTTTCCATTTTCTCTATTCTCTTTTTCCAGAATGCCAATTTTCAACTGTGGGAGATCCTCGACAGATTTTAATATTTTCTTTCAGTATTTATTTGTCTCCTTGCTTAACTCTGGAAAATTTCTTCAACTTAAACTTTTCATTTTTCTTTGAGTGTTTTGGGCTTGCTCTCTCTCTTTTTTTCCTTTAAACATTTTATTTTGAAATAATTTCAAACTTACAGGACAATTGCAGAATTACCTCATAGAGAGAACTCTGGTATACCCCAACCCCCCACCAGATTCTCAGCGGGAGAAGAGAGAATGGGGCAGGAAGACTATTGAAAGACATAATGGTAGAAAACTTCCCAGATTTAATGGAAAACATGAATTTGCACTTTCAAGAAGCCCAATGAAATACAAATGGGATAAACTTAAAGAGAACTATGCCCAGGTACATAGTAATCAAATCATCTAATTCCAAGGACAAGGAGAGAGTTCTGAAAGCTGTAAGAGAAAAGCAACAAGTTATGTACAAGGGAATTCTAGTAAGTGCCAATTTCTCATCAGAAAACATGGAGGCAAAAAGGCTGTGCTACAAACAATGAAAGAATACAATTATCAACCAATAATTTTATATCTTAAGACTTTCTTTCAAAAATGAGGGAGAGGTTAAAACATTCCCAGATGAACAAAAGCTGAGGGAGTTCCTTACCACTAGACCTGCCCTATAAGCAATGCTAAAGGTAGTTCTTTAGACTGAAATTGAAGGATACTAGACAGTGGATCAGAGTGGCATAAAGAATATAAAGAGGGAGCAGATGTGGCTCAAGTGGTTGAGTGCCTGCTTCCCACATGGGGAGGTCTTGAGCCAGTGTGGCTCAGTAGTTGAGCTCCAGCTTCCCGCATCATATGAGGTCCTGGGTTCAATCCCTGGCCCTGGTACCTCAATTATATCTCAAAAAAAAAAAATGTTCTGTAGTAAAGGTAATTATATATAGGTAATTATAAATCCTATTGTACTTTTTGGTATATAACTCCACCTTACTGGTGCTAAAATCCAAATGCATGAAAAGTAATGATAAACCTATGACTTTGCACATACAATATAGAAAGATATAGTTTGTAACAAATACAAAAAAAGGTGGGGGTCAGAGGTGTATAGAAACAGTGTATATGTATGCTATTTCAGTTAGGTTGGTATCAAATCAGATATGATAGTTATTGATTTAGGGTGTTAAATTTTAACTCCATGGTAACCACAAAACAAAATATCTGAAAAATATATTCAGAGGGAAATGAGAGGGGACTCAATATGGTACAATAGAAAAAATCAAATAAATTTGAAAGTGAAAAGAATTGAAGAATTGAGGGTCAAAAAAGATAATGACATACAAAGATTAAATAGCAAATTGGCAGTAGAAAGTCCTGCATTATCAGTAGTTACCTTAAATGTAAGTGGATTGAACTCTGTAGTCAAAAGGCTGAGATTGGCAGAACGGATAAAAAAGCACGACCTAACTATATTTTCAAGAAATTCTCCTTAAGTTCAGAGACATAAGTAGGTTAAAAGTGAAAAGATGGAAAAAAATATACCATGCAAGTAGTAACCAAAGAGACCTGGGGTAGATGTACTAATAATCAAATAAAAATAAAATAGGCCTTAAATCAAAAGCTGACATGAGGGACAAAGAAGGTCATTATATTCTGATAAAGGACTCAATTCAACAAGAAGATGTAACAGTTATAAATAAATATGCATCTATCAGTAGAGCCCAAAATATCTGTAGCAAGTATTGATAGATTTGAAGAGAGAAGTAGAAGGCTCTACATTAATAGTAGGAGACTTCGATACATCATTTTCAATAATGGATAGAGTGTTTAGACTGGAGATTGATAAGGAAATAGAAGACTTAAATGATATTCTCTTTGTATTCCCATTTGAGATTAAAAGTAGTTTGAAAAAGTCACAAATTTGACAGTTCCAGGTCTCAACAAGATAAAAACAAAACAACCCAAAAGCCTACACACACCCACCCCCAAACAAAACAAAGCAAAAATCTAAAGCAATCCCAGGGATGTGGAAAAATAATATTCAGAATGTCCAGTTATCAACAAAATATTACAGACGCACAAAGAAACAGGAAAGTATGGCTCATTCATAGGAAAAAGAGTTTTCCAGAAACCATCCCTGAGGAAGCTCATATATTTTAACTATTATTCAGTATTTAAATATGTTCAATGTACTAAAGGAATCCATATATAAAGAACTAAAGGAAATTAGGAAAGTGTCTGAATAAAATGAAGAGATAGAAATTATAAAAAGGGATCAGATTTTGGAACTGCAATGTACAGTAATTGAAATTAAAAAATTCAGTAGATGGATTCAACAGCAGGTTTGGACAGGCAGAAGAAAGGATCAGTGAATTTGAAATTAAGACAATATAAATTATCCATTGTGATCTACTGTTTTAATTGCCTTTTTCTTTTCTTTTTTTTTTTTTTTAAAGATTTTATTTATTTATTCATTTATCCCCCCCTTGCTGCTTGTGCTCGCTGGGTCAGCTAACCACGCCGTGCGGGCGGGCTTGCCTTCACCCATATGGTAAACGGGAGCCCTACTGATTGAGCCACAGCCGCTTCCCTGCCTTTTTCTTGATCTGGCACTCACCCTGTCACTGCAATCCTTTAACTGTTTTCTGGAACTTTGAGAAAGATGTTTCTGCCAGTTCTTGCTCCTTGTTCAAAGCTTCTGTGGGAGCACAGAGCTCTGAAGCATCTCACTCTGTCATCTTGGAGACAGGTGTGGCGGTCCTTTTCCTCTACTTTTCTTTCTCTGTGTGTGTGCACATGCATGTGTGTGTGGTCTTATGATTGTTGAGGCAAAGTTTAATTTCACAGATATTTGGTGATCTTTGGCTATCTAATTTTTAAAATGGGACAGCAGAAATCTCATTGGCAGTTCTCTGATCATATGTGGGATTTGCTAACTGCTGGTGTCAATGGTAGGGGGTTTTACTAGATTACCTTAGATATCATTATTTGTTGGTCTGTTTTCTTAGACTATTTAGATTCCCAAGAGAAGAATCTTACAATCTGTTTCTGGCAGAGTATAAATCCATTATTCAGTGAGCCAGGGAAGGGTTGAACACTGGTTGTTTCAGTAAAAGAGATTATAGAGAAATTTGCCCTTTATCGTCCTGTTTTCAGTATGGTGCCCTGGCTCTCAGTTGTCCCTTTGTTTAACCTTTTAGAAAATAAACCTCCAGTCTTCTGTCTGAAGTGACAGTCATCCAGTAGTGCAGAGTGAGGAGGTGTGGGAACTGGGAAATGAAGTTAGCTATTTACTAAAGAAATTCTGTACCAGTCTTGTTTTCAGCCTTGCCTTCATCCCCACTTCCACAAGTACCTGGTAGTGGATTTTCTGAGTGCTTGGGGTTCTTTGTTGCAAATCACTTTTCTTGTTGGCTTTTCTCACTGCTGGTTTAAGTATTAGCTTTTTCAGGTGTTAGGTTAGTTACCATGTGTCCCACATTCCAGCTTCTGAAAATTTTTGTTGCTATGGTTTCATCTCCTATTCTTTTTGTTCTTGTAAAGTTATATCTTTAAAAAATACTTTTATGTTGTTTTAGTGAGTTTCAGGAGGGAATGGAGATAAATGTGTGTCTTCAGTCCTTTTTAAAAAAGTTTTAGATTATAGAAAAGTTACATAAAAAATATAGGGAATTCCCGTATACCCCCCTCCCCCTCTCACATTTTCCCCTATTAATAACATCTTACATTAGATCATGAACAAATATTGAAGCATTGCTACTAACCATGGTCTCTTGTTTACATTATGGTTTATACTTTGCACAGTACAGTTTTTGTAAGTTTTGACAAAATATATAATGGCCTGTATCTGTCATTGAAATGTCATGCAAAACAATTCCAGTGCCCTAAAAATAACCTGTGTTCACCTATTTTTCCCATCACCCCCCCTCAGAACCTCTAGTAATTACTATCTTTATATCAATATTACAAGTTCTTCTGTTATTACAATAATAATATCTACTTTGATCCATGGTTACATTCCTTATGTTTGTTCATTCCTCATTCTTGAGGATTTTGGGATGTTGATGCCCTCTCTGCTTCAGATTGAGAGGGGGCTTAGATCTTATTGGGCAGATGGAAGGAACTGTTTTGCTTGAAGTTGTAGATACTATTTGCTTTTGGGGATGAGGATTGTCCATCATCATCATTTTGTTAGTTGTCCTGGGCAAGTCCAATGAATTGGAGAGTAGGTATTGGCTGCAACTCTGCCCAGTTTGTTCTTGAACTTGTCAGAATTATTTTTTTGAATAGTGGTCAACTTACGTTAGCATTCTGTTACTTCATTAGTTAGAGTTCCCTGGGGAAACATAACCGGCAGGATTTAAATGCATGCAAATATTATAAGATTTATTATAGGAATTGGCTCATATGAACATGGGAATTGGCAAGAACAGATTCTGTAGGGCAGGCTACATGTTGGGAACTCTGATAAAGGTTTTGATGAATTCCCTAGGAGAAACTGGCTGGCTGAAATAGAGAAAAATTCTTTCTGACTGCTGACATCATCAGTGCTTCCTTTAAGGCATTCATCTGATTGGATGAGACTTCTCCCATTGCTGAAGGTAATCTCCTTATTGGTTGTAATTGTGATCAGCCATAGATGTAAATAACTGACTTATGAATTAAGTCCATGAAATATCCACACAATGACAAGCCAGTGCCTGCTTGATCAAACCACCGGACACCATAACCTAGCCAAGTTGGCATATGAAGTATGTCAACTCACACAATTACTTTTTTAAAAAAGAAAATTAGATATTTTATTGATATAATTTACATATAGTAAAATTTGCTCTTTTTGGTGTACAGTTCTATTAGTTTTGACAATGATATATAATGTTTATATATAAATGTTATATATGTTTGAGTTACCACCACCAAAATGAAAACATAGAACAGTTCCAGTACTCCCTAAAAGTCCCTTTATAGTCTTCCGCTATCTCCACCTCAAGACTTGCCAATTACTGGTCTGTTTTCTGTCATTATAGATTAGTTTGCCTAGAATGTCATAGAATTGGAGCCTTTTTGACATTTTTTGATTCATCTATGTTGTGTGTATCAGTAGTTTCTTCTTTTTTATTTCTGAGTAGTATTCCACTCTGGGTGTACCACGGTATTTTTTTCCATGATAGCTCACCATTTATTTAGGTCATCTTTGAATTGTTATATCAGCAATATATAATTCTCAGCATATAGATTCGGCTCATATATATATTTTAAGATTTTATTTATTTATTCATTTATCCCCCCTTTGCTGCTCGTGCTCGCTGGGTCAGCTAACCACGCTGTGAGGGCGGGCTTGCCTCCCATATGGTAAACGGGAGCCCTACTGATTGAGCCACAGCCGCTTCCCCATATATATTTTTTAACAAATCAGTTTTATTGATACATATTAACACAGCATACAATTCATCCAAAGTGTACAATCACTAGTATTTGGTATAATCACATAGTTGTGCATTCATCAGAGCAGTCATTATTAGAGCATTTTCATTATTTCAGTAATAATAACAAAAACCAGACAAACAAAATTCTTCACCTCTCAATCTCTCTCTGTTTCCCCTGCTGTACATTAGCTGCTATTTCTGGCTATTCTTGCAGTTATTTATTTATTTATTAAGTAGTTTTATTGAGATATATTCACATACCATACAATCTATCTAAAGTGTATAATCAGTGGCTTTTAATATAATCACAATGTTGTGCATTTATCATCACAAAAAATTTTAGAATTATTTCATTACTCCAAAAAGAAAAACTCCACACCCATTACCATGCCTCCCCTAGCCCTACATAACCACTAATCAAAGTTCATCTTTATAAATTGATTGATATTTACATTTTATATAAATGGAATCATATAATATATTACACAATATATATAGTTCATACTAACACAGTCATACAGTATTTGTCCTTTGTGTCTGGCTTGCTTCGCTCAAAATAATGTCCTTCAGATCCATCCATGCCGTCATATGTTTTATGACTTCATTTCTTCACTGCTGCATAATATTCCATCATGTGAATATACCACAGATTGTTTATCCATTTATTTATTTATTTATTTATTTATTTATTTATTTATTTATTTATTTTAAAGATTTTATTTATTTATTCATTTATCCCCCCCTTGCTGCTTGTGCTCACTGGGTCAGCTAACCACGCCGTGTGGGCGGGCTTGCCTTCACCAGGAGGCCCCGGGAACCGAACCCGGGGCCTCCCATATGGTAAACGGGAGCCCTACTGATTGAGCCACAGCCGCTTCCCGTGTTTATCCATTTCTATGTTGATGGACACTTGGGTTGTTTCCAACTTTTGGCAATGGTGAATAATGTGGCTATGAACATCGGTGTGCAGATGTCTATTCGTGTCATTGCTCTTAGTTCTTCTGGGTATATACCCAGTAGCGTTATTGCAGAGTCACGTGGCAAATCTGTATTCAACTTCTTTAGAAACTGCCAAACAGTCCTTCACAGTGGCTATACCATTTTGCATTCCCACCAACACTGAATAAGTATTCCTATCTTTCTACATGCTCTCTAACACTTCTCTTTTTAATTGTGTCCATTCTGATAGGTGTGAAATAATCACATTGTAATTTTTTTTTAAACATTTTTTTAACTTTATTTTGTACATTTAATAATTGAAAATATAAACAATTAAACACTAAAAAGTAAACACAAATGAATAAATATATACATTTCTCAATTAAATGTAGTGGATACATATAAATTTTTTGTTTTTTTTGAATCAAACAATATATTACGCAATATATTTGGTTCATAGTAATGCATTCATACAGTATTTGTCCTTTTGTGTCTGGTTTGCTTCACTCAACATAATGTCCTCCAGGTTCATCCATGTTGCCATAAGCTTTATGACTTCATTTCTTCTTACAACTGCATAATATTCCATCGTGTGAATAGACCACAGTTTGTTTATCCATTCATCTGTTGATGGACACCTGGGTTGTTTCCAACTTTTGGCAATGGTGAATAATGTGGCTATGAACATCGGTGCGCAGATGTCTGTTTGTGTCACTGCTCTCAGTTCTTCTGGGTATATACCCAGTAGTGGTATTGTAGGGTCATGTGGCAAGTCTATATTCAACTTCTTTAGGAACTGCCAAACAGTCCTCCATAGTGGTTGTACCATCCTGCATTCCCACCAACAGTGAAGAAGTGTTCCTATCTCTCCACATCCTCTCCAACACTTGTAGTTCTCTGTCTTTTTACTAGTGGCCATTCTGATAGGTGTGAAATGATATCTCCTTGTAGTTTTGATTTGCATTTCCCTAATGATGAGTGATGTTGAGCATTTCTTCATGTGTTTTTTTTGCCATTTGTATTTCTTCTTTGGAGAAATGTCTATTCAAGTCTTTGGCCCATTTTTTAATAGGGTCATTTGTCTTTTTATTGTTGAGTTGTAACATCTCTATATATCCTGGATATTAAACCCTTATCAGATATGTGATTTCCAAATATTTTTTTCCATTGAGTTGGCTGCCTTTTCACCCTTCTAACAAAATCCTGTGAGGTGCAAAAGTGTGTAATTTTGAGGAGGTCCCATTTGTCTACTTTTTCTTTTGTTGCACTTCCTTTGGGTGTAAGGTCCAAGAAACCACCACCTACTACAAGGTCTTGAAGATGTTTCCCTACATTTTCTTCCAGTAGTTTTATGGTCCTGGCTTTTATATTTAGATCTTTGATCCATTTTGAGTTGATTCTTGTATAGGGGGTGAGATAGGGGTCCTCTTTCATTCTTTTGGTTATAGATATCCAGTTCTCCCAACACCATTTGTTAAAGAGACTGTTTTTTCCCCATTAGCGTGGGCTTGGTAGGTTTGTCAAAAACCAGTTGACTGGGAAACGGATGTGGCTCAAGAGGTTCAGCGTCCGTCTACCATATGGAGAGAACGGGGTTCGATGCCCGGCACCTCCCGGTAAAAAAAAAACAAAAAAAAAACCAGTTGACTGTATAGATGAGGGTATATTTCTGGGTTCTCAACTCTATTCCACTGATCGATGTGTCTGTCTTTATGCCAGTACCATGCTGTTTGTTTATTTATTTATTTATTTATTTATTTATTTATTTATTTTTTAAAATTATTTTAAAGATTTTATTTATTTATTCATTTATCCCCCCTTGCTGCTTGTGCTCACTGGGTCAGCTAACCACGCCGCGCGGGCGGGCTTGCCTTCACCAGGAGGCCCCGGGAACCGAACCGGGGCCTCCCATATGGTAAACGGGAGCCCTACTGATTGAGCCACAGCCGCTTCCCAGTACCATGCCGTTTTGACCACTGTAGCCTATTCGGGTGCACCTACCCTTCCAGATGAATTTGGTAATTGCCTTCTCTAATTCTGTAAAGTAAGCTGTTGGGATTTTGATTGGTATTCCATTGAATCTATAAATCAGGTTGGGCAAGATTGACATCTTCATGATATTTATTCTTCCAATCCATTAACACGGAATGTCTTTCCATTTGTTTAGGTCTTTTTAAATTTCTTTTAGCATTGTTTTGTAGTTTTCTGCCTATAGGTCCTGTACTTCTTTGGTTAAAGTAACTCCTAGGTATTTGAGTCTTTTTGTTGCTATTGAAAATGGAATTTTCCTCCTGATTTCCTCCTCAGATTGTTCAGTACTAGTGTACAAAAACATTACTGATTTTTGCGCGTTGATCTTTTATCCTGCCACTTTGCTGAACTCATTTATTAGTTCAAGTAGCTTTGTTGTGGATACTGCAGGATTTTCTAAATACAGGATCATGTCATCCTCAAACAGTGAGAGCTTTACTTCCTCTTTTCTTATTTGGATGCCTTTAATTTTTCTGTCTTGTCTAATTGCCCTCGCTAGAACTTCTAGTACAATGTTGAATAACAATGGTGACAGTGGGCATCCTTGTCTTGTTCCTGATCTTAGGGGGAAAGCTTTCAACCTTTCCCCATTGAGTATGATGTTGGCTGTGGGTTTTTCATATATGCTCTTTATTATATTGAGGAATTTTCCTTTTATTCCTATCTTTTGAAGTATTTTTATCAAAAAAGGATGTTGGATTTTGTCGAATGCCTTTTCTGCATCTATTGAGATGATCATGTGTTTTTTTTCCTTCAATTTGTTAATGTGGTGTATTACATTGATTGATTTTCTTATGTTGAACCAGCCTTGCATGCCAGGAATAAATCCCACTTGGTCGTGATGTATAAGTCTTTTGATATGTTGTTGGATTCAATTTGCAAGTATTTTGTTGAGATTTTTTGCATCTTTGTTCATTAGAGAGATTGGTCTGTAATTTTCTTTTCTTGTGGAATCTTTACCTGGCTTTGGTATTAGGGTGATGTTGGCTTCATAAAATGTGTTGGGTAATTTTCCCTCCTCTTCAATTTTTTGGAAGAGTTTAAACAGGATTGGTGTTAATTCTTTTTGAAATGCTTGATAGAATTCACCTGTGAAGCCCTCTGGTCCTGGACTTTTCTTTGCTGGGAGATTTTTGATGATTGATTCAATCTCCTTAATTGTGTTTGGTTTGTTCAGTTCTTGTATTTCTTGTAGTGTCAGTGTAGGTTGGTTATGAGTTTCTAGAAATTTGTCCATTTCATCCAGGTTGTCTAGTTTGTTGGCATATAGTTTCTCATAATATCCTCTTATGATTCTTTTTATTTCTGTGAGGTCATTTGTAATTTCCCCCCTTTCATTTCTGGTTTTATTTATTTGCATCTTCTCTCTTTTTTTCTTTGTTAGTCTAACGAGGGATTTGTCAATTTTATTGATCTTCTCAAAGAACAAGGTTTTGGTTTTGTTGATTTTCTCTATTGTTTTTCTGTTCTCATTTTCATTTATTTCTGCTCTAATCTTTATTATTTCTTTCCTTCTTTTTGCTTTGGGATTGGTTTGCTGTTCTTTTTCTAGTTTCTCAAGTTGTTCAGTTAAATCTTTGAGTTTAGCTCTTTCTTGTTTTTTAATATAGGCATTTTGGGCTATAAATTTCCCTCTCAAGACTGCCTTCGCTGTATCCCATAAGTTTTGATACGTTGTGTTCTCATTTTCATTTGTCTCAATATATTTACTGATTTCACTTGCAATTTCTTCTTTGACCCACTGAATATTTAGGAGTGTGTTGTTCAGTCTCCACACATTTGCAAATTTACTTTTTTCAGGTCTGTTATTGATTTCCAGTTTCATTCCATTATGATCTGAGAAGGTGCTTTGTATATTTTCAATCTTTTCATATTTATTGAGAGCTATATTGTGACCTAACATGTGGTCTATCCTGGAGAAAGATCCATGGGCACTTGAGAAGAATGTATAACCCGCCGAGTTTGGATGCAGTGTTCTGTATATGTCTGTTAGGTCTAACTTGTTTATCATATTGTTCATTTCTCTGTTTCCTTGTTGATCTTCTGTCTAGTTGTTCTATCTAATGATGTGAGAGGGGTGTTGAAGTCTCCGACGATTATTGTAGAAATGTCTATTTCTCTCTTCCGTTTTGCCAGAGTTTGTCTCATATATTTTGGGGCACTCTGGTTAGGTGCGTAGATATTTATGACTGTTATATCTTCCTGGAGGATCGTCCCTTTTATTAATATATAATGGCCTTCCACATCTCTTATCACTTTTTTGCATTTGAAGTTTGTTTTGTCTGATATTAGTATAGCTACCCCTGCTCTTTTCTGCTTACTGTTCGTGTGGAGTATCTTTTTTCAACCTTTTACTTTCAGCCGGTTTGTATCCTTGGGTCTTAGGTGAGTTTCCTTAAAGCAGCATATGGCTGGCTCTTGTTTTTTTATCCATTCTATCAGCCTGTATCTTTTGATTGGGGAATTTAATCCATTCACATTCAATGATATTACTGAAAATGCACTCTTTATTTCCTCCATTTTATTCTTTGGTTTTCATATGTCATCTTATTTTTGTCTCTCTTTTCACTCTTTTGGTTATCCTTTCTGCTTTTGTTTCTTCTATACTCTCCTCCAAGCCTCTCTCTCTTGTCTTTTTCTTTCAGGTTCTAAGGCTTCCTTTAATATTTCCTGCAAAGGTGGATTCTTTTTTGCAAACTCTCTTAGTTTCTGTTTGTTTGTGAATACTTTATATTCACCTTCATATTTGAAGGACAGTTTTGCTGGATAAAGAATTCTCGGCTGGCAGTTTTTCTCTTTCAGTTTCCTATTTGTATCATACCACTGTCTTCTCGCCTCCATGGTTTCTGAAGAGAAATCTGCACTAAGTCTTACTGGACGTCCTTTGTATGTGATCATTTGCTTCTCTCTTGCTGCTCTGAGAATTTTCTCTTTATCTTTTACATTTGACATTCTGAATAATATGTGTCTTGGCGTAGGTCTATTTGGATTTATTCTCATGGGGGTACAGTGTGCTTCTTGGACATGTAAGTTCATTTCTTTCGTGAGAGTTGGGAAATTTTCAGCTATTATTTCCTCACATACTCTTTCTGCCCCTTTTCCTTTCTCTTCCCCTTCTGGAACTCCCATGACACGTATGTTGTTGCGTTTTGTGTTGTCATTCAACTCTCTGAGCCCCTGCTCAATTTTTTCCATTCTTTTCTCTCTCTGTTCTTTTCTCTCTTCAATTTTAGCTGTTCTGTCTTCGGTATCACTTACCCTTTCTTCTATCATTTCGAGTCTGCTGTTGTATGCCTCAAATGTATTTTTTTTTTTTTTTTATTAAAGATTTTATTTATTTATTCATTTATCCCCCCCATGCTGCCCGTGCTCGCCAGGTCAGCCAACCACGCCGTGTGGGCGGGCCCGCCCCCACCAGGAGGCCCCGGGAACCGAACCCGGGGCCTCCCATATGGCAAACGGGAGCCCTACTGATTGAGCCACAGCCGCTTCCCATCAAATGTATTTTTTTTTTTTTTTTCAAATGTATTTTTGACTTCATCTATTGTGTCTTTCATTCCCATGAACTCCGTTACTTTTCTGTTCAGGATTTCAAATTCTTCTTTGCATTCGCTCAATGACTTCTTTTTTTTTTTTTTTTTACCGGGAGGTCCCGGAGAACGAACCCGGGTCTCTCCATATGGGAGACGGATGCCCAACCAGTTGAGCCACATCCGACCCCTCAATGACTTCTTGATGTCATTTATCTCTTTAACTATATTCTCTTTCATCTCATTAATTTGATTTTGGAAATTTGTGCTCATCTCACTGATTAGTTCTCTCAACTTCTGCATCTCTTCTGGGACTTTGCTGTATTCCTTTTCTTGGGCCACGTCTTCTATTTTTTAGCATAGCTCAAAAATTTTTGCAGGTGTTTAGTCATCTGGTTAGTTTGTATTTTACTTAGATGCTCTATCTCTTTCTCTTTTATGTTGTTTTAGTGGCAGGAGACTGTGAGTTACCATAGCTCTTTGATTTTTGGCTCAACCTTGATTGTTAGGATTGTTCTGCTGGTTGCTCAAAACTGGGCATTGGACCCAGTAATTGGTTGTAGAGTCGTTTCCTAGGGCCTTGGGCAGGGAGGCTATAGAGGCCAGGAAAAGCCTCTCTTACTTATTAATTTTCTTATGTGCACTTCCTTGGTCTGCCAGGAGATGGCGCTTTTGGCAGCTCTCAATTCAATGCCTGGTCAGAGCATATTTGTTGTGACACAGACCAGATCAATGTGATAGAGCTTCCTGCCTGGGGGCTAAGAGCCTTGTATTTCAAACTTTCTGAGACAGTTCTCCAGTCTTCTCTGTCAGCCCCCTCCTTTTCCCAGCTAGGAAATATTTCCTCTCCCCTCTGAATCCTCAACAATCAGTCCCTGTTAGTAGAGGAGGAGATTGGGAGGTTTGTATATCTTTAGCCCCTTGGAGGCTCCAAGGCAAACAATGGCGCAGCCGCACCCGGCCTGGAAGGGCTCTCAGGACAGGGCAGACTCTGAGTTAAAAGCAGGGTCAGCCCCAGGCGCTCTCTCTCCTCTCCCGTGGAGTCCTCATCAATTAGTCTGGGCTAGAAGAGAGGGAGGTTGCAAGGGTCAGATTTCTCCAGTCCTTCCTAGGCTCCGCAGCCCAAATTTACAGGTCAGAACCTGAGTCAACCTAAGGCTGTGTCCCTCTGTCTCCCCTGGAGCTCCCTTTGTCTGTGGTCGCAGGCCCAGAGGCTGGAGAATTCTGAAGAGTGTAGGGGAGGGTGCCGGCAGCAGCAGAAGCTGCTACTTACAACTCATGGTTCTGTCCTCACAATTTCCCTCTTCTGTCCCTCTCTCCTCTGGGTGGTGTGCAGCCTTTACCTGCTGTCCTAAACCCTAGAAGATCTTTTTCGGGGCTGTTTCAGCTTGTCCTCTAGCTATTTTTCTGGAGAAGAGATTCTCGTGTCTTACTAGTCCGCCATCTTCCCGGAAGTCCCGCATTGTAATTTTGATTTGCATTTCCCTAATCATGAGTGATGTTAAACATTTTTTCATGTGCTTTTTGCCATTTGTATTTCTTGTTTGGACAAATGTCTATTCGCATCTTTTGTCCATTTTTTAATAGGGTATTTGTCTTTTTATTGTTGAGTTGTAACATCTCTTTATATATCCTGGATATTAAACCCTTATCAGACATGTGATTTCCAAGTATTTTCTCCCACTGAGTCGGCTGCCTTTTCACCCTTTTGACAAAGTCCTGTGAGGTGCAAAGGTCTTTAATTTTGAGGCAGTCCCATTTATCTATATTTTCTTAAGTTGCATGTGCTTTGGGTGTAAGCTCTAAGAAACCACCACCTACATAAGGTCTTTAAGATGTTTCCCTACATTTCCTCCCAGTAGTTCTATGGTCCTGGCTTTTATATTTAGGTCTTTGATCCATTTTGAGTTGATTCTTTTACAGGGTGTGAGATAGGGGTCCTTTATCATTCTTTTAGTTATAGATATCCAGTTTTCCCAGCACCATTTGTTGAAGAGACCGTTCTGTCACATTAGCATGGACTTGGTAGGATTGTAAAAAACCAGTTGACCGTAGAGGTGAGAGTTTATTTCTGGACTCTCAATTCTATTCCAGCAATCGATGTGTCTATCGATTACCATACTGTTTTGACCATAGTAACTTTGTAATATATTTCAGGGTCAAGCAGTGAAATTCCTCCCCTGTTGCTCTTCCTTTTCAGAATGCTTTTGGCTATTCAGGTGTACTTTCTCTTCCAAATAAATTTGGTGATTGCTTTTTCTATTTCTGTAAAGTAGGCTGTTAGAATTTTGATTGGTTTTGCATTGAATCGATAAATCAGTTTGGGTAGGATTGACATCTTCATGATATTTAGTCTTCCAATCCATGAATATGGAATATCTTTCCATTTGTTTAGGACTTCATTGATTTCTTTTAGGATTGTTTTGTAGTTTTCTGTATATAGGTCCTATACTCCTTTTTGGTTGAATTGATTCCTAGTTATCTGAGGGTTTTTTTTTTGCTATTGTAAATGGAATTTTTTTCCCCTGATTTCCTCCTCAGATTGTTCAATACTAGTGTACAAAAGCACTACGGATTTTTGTGTGTTGTTATTGTATCCTTCCACTTTGCTGAACTCATTTATTTGCTCAAGTAGCTTTGTTGTAGACATTTCAGAATTCTCAAAATATAGGATCATGTAATCCGCAGATAGTGAGAGTTTTATTTCCTCTTTTCCTATTTGGATGTCTTTAATTTTTTTTCTTTTTCTTTTTTTGTGTAATTGTGCTAGCTAGAACTTCTAGTACAATGTTGAATAACAGTGGTGACAGTCGGCATCCTTGTCTTGTTCCTCATCTTAGAGGGAATGCTTTCAACCTTTCCCCATTGAGTTCGATGTTGGCTGTGGGTTTTTTATATATGCCTTTTCTCATATTGAGGAATTTTCCTTCTATTCCTATCTTTTGAAGTGTTTTTATCAAGAAAGGATGCTGCATTTTGTCAAATGCCATTTCCTTCCTGATTGAGATGATCATGTGGTTGTTTTCCTTCAATTTGTTAATGTGGCATATTATGTTATTTGATTATATGTTGAACCAGCCTTGCATACCAGGAATAAATCCCACTTGGTTGTGATGTATATGTCTTTTGATATGCTGTTGGATTTGATTTACAAGTATTTTGTTGTGAATTTTTGAATCTGTTTATTAGAGATATTGGCCTGTAATTTTCTTGTAGTGTCTTTATCTGGCTTTGGTATTAGGGTGATGTTGGCTTCATAAAATGTGTTGGGTAATTTTCCGTCCTCTTCAATTTTTTGGAAAAGTTTAAACAGGATTGGTATTAATTCTTTTCGAAATGCTTGGTAGAGTTCACCTGTGAAGCCCTCTGGTCTTGGACTTCTCTTTGCTGGGAGATTTTTGATGACTGATTCAATTTCCTTAAATGTGATTGGTCTGTTAAGTTCTTGTATTTCTCGTAGTGTCAGTGTAGGTTGTACATTTTTAGGATTTTGTCCATTTCATCTAGGTTGTGCATTTCTAGGAGTTTGTCCATTTCATCTAGGTTGTCTAGTATGTTGGCATACATTTTTTCATAATAGTCTCTTATGATGCTTTCTATTTCTATGGGATCAGTCGTAACTTCCTTTTATTTCTGATTGTATTTATTTGCATCTTCTCTCTTTTTTTCTTTGTTAGTCTTGTTAGGGGTTTGTCAGTTTCATTGATCTTCTCAAAGAACCAGCTTTTGGTTGTGTTGATTTTCTCCATTTTTTTCCTCAAATTCATTTATTACTCTTCTATGCTTTATTTTTTCTTTCCTTCTGCTTGCTTTGGGATTGGTTTGCTGTTCTTTTTCTAGTTTCTCTAGTTGTTCAGTTAAATCTTTGAGTTTAGCTCTTTCTTCTTTTTTAATATAGATGTTTAGGGTACAAATTTTCCTCTCAAGGCTGCCTTTCGCTGTATCCCATAAGTTTTGATAATTTGTGTTCTTGTTTTCATTTGTCTCAATATATTTACTGATTTCACTTGCAATTTCTTCTTTGACCCACTGATTTTTTAGGAGTGTGTTGTTTAGTCTCCATACATTTACGAATTTACCTCTTTTCTGTCTATTATTGATTTCTAGTTTCAATCCATTATGACCTGAGAAGGTGCTTTGTATAATTTCATTCTTTTTATATTTATTGAGAGGTGCATTGTGCCCTAACATGTGGCCTATCCTGAAGAAAGATTCATGGGCACTTGAGAAGAATGTATAACCTGCTGAGTTGGAATGCAACGTTGTTCTATATATTTCTTTTAGGTCTAACTTGTTTATCATATTGTTCAAGTTCTCTGTTTCCTCGTTTATCTTCTGTCTAGTTGCTCCATCTAATGATGTGAGTGGGGTGTTCCAACTATTATTGTAGAGATGTTTCTTTCTCCCTTCAGTTTTCCCATAGTTTGTCTCATGTATTTTAGGGCATCCTGGTTAGGTGTGTAGATATTTATGATTGTTGTATCTTCCTGGTGGATTGTCTCTTTTATTCATATATAATGGCCTTCTGTATCTCTTTTAACTTTTTTGCATTTAAAGTCTGTTTTGTCCTATATTAGTATAGCTAATCCTACTATGTTTTGTTTTGTTATTATTTGTGTGGAGTATCTTTTTCCAACCATTCACTGTCGGCCAGTTTGTGTTCCTGGGTCTAAAGTGAGTTTCTTGTAAGCAGCACATGGATGGCTCATGTTTTCATTAATCCATTCTGTCAGCCTATATCTTTTGATTGGGGAGTTTATTTCATTCACATTCAATGATATTACTGTAAATGCATTGTTTACTTCTACCATTTTATCTTTGGTTTTCATATGTCATATCTTATTTTCATGTGTCTTTTCAAAACTCTTTTGGTTATCCTTTCTGCTATTCCTTCTTCTATATTCTCCTGCAAGCCTTTCTCTCCTGTCTTTTTCTTTCAGACTCTAAGGCTTATCCTGCAAAGGTGGATTCTTTTTTTACGAACTTTCTTAGTTTCTGTTTGTTTGTGAAGTTTTTATAGTAACCTTCATATTTGAAGGACAATTTGTCCGGATAAAGAATTCTTGCCTGGCATATTTTTCTCTTTCAGTATCTTAATTGTATCATACCACTGTCTTCTCACCTGCGTGGTGTCTGATAAGAAATCCGTGCTAAGTCTTACTGAGCGTCCCTTGTATATGATGGTTTGTTTCTCCCTTGCTACTCTCAGAATTTTCTTTTTATCTTTGACATTTGACTTTCTGAGTAGTATGTGTCTTGGAATAGGTCTCTTTGGATTTATTCTGATTGGGGGTACGTTGCGCTTCTTGGACATGGAAGTTTCTTTCTTTTGTGAGAGTTGGGAAATTTTTAGCTATTATTTGCTCATATACTCGTTCTGCCCCTTTTCTCTTCTCTTCTTCTTCTGGAACTCCCATGACACGTATGTTGTTGCGTTTCATGTCATCATTCAACTCCCTGAGCTCCTAATCGCTTGAGCCACCTTCGCTCCCTGCTTTGTTGTGTCTCTCATTGTGTTTTTCTTCTTGTGTCTCTTGTTGCATCATGTTGTTGATGATCACCTTCCGCGTCTGCCTGTCATGCCAGTTCGCTGTCTTTAGGAGGCACCGGCAACTGAACCAGGGACCTCCCATGTGGTAGGCGGGAGCTCAATAGCTTGAGCCACCTCAGCTCCCTGCTTTGTTGTGTCTCTCATTGTCTTTCTTCTTTGTGTCTCCTTGTTGCGTCATCTTGTTGCATCAGCTCGCTGCCCCTGCCCTTCTTGTCAGTTTGCTGTCTTGCTTGTCTTCTCTAGGAGGCACCAGAAACCGAACTTGGTACTTCTCATGTGGTAGGTGGGAGCTCAGTCACTTGAGCCACATCTCCTTCCCTCTAATGTGTTTTTGTTCTCAGCTATTGTGTCTTTCATTCCCATGAGCTCTGCAGGATTTCCAAATCTTCTTTGTGCTCACTCAGTGTCTTCTTGATGTCATTTATCTCTTTAGCCATATTGTCTTTCAAATTTGATTTTGGAAATTTGTGCTGCATATATTTTATATTTCATATTTTTGGTGAACACTGTAAATGGTAGTGGTTAATTCAATTTATATTTCTGATAGTTCATTGCAAATTTAAAGAAATAGTTTTTTATATTGATCTTGTATCTTGCAACCTTGCTAAACTTGCCTTTAGTTTTAGTAGCTTTTCATTGTAGATTCTTTGGAATTTTCTGTGTAAGATTTTCTATCAAAACGAATCACCGTTTGGTTTGTCTAGAACAGTAGTTAATACAGTTTAGCTGTAAAGGGCTTGGGTAAATATTTTAGGCTTTGTGGCCCAAGAGACAAAATCGAGGCTATTACATAGGTACTAACAAATCTAGACACATTTCTGCAAGTTTTTAGTTGAAAAAATTCAAAATATAATAATAAGAGTATAATTTCTTTTTTTTTTTTTTTTTTAAGATCCCATTTATTTATTCATTTATCCCCCCCCCTGCTGCTCGCGCTCGCCGGGTCAGCCAACCACACCGTGCGGGCGGGCTTGCCCTCGCCAGGAGGCCCCAGGAACCGAACCCGGGGCCTCCCATATGGTAAACGGGAGCCCCACTGATCGAGCCACAGCCGCTTCCCTGTATAATTTCTTATAATTTAGGTCTACTAATGAGAAGAATGAAGTTCTTTTACAGGGATAGCATTTCATTTAATTGGTGCTCAAAATTAGTTGCCTAGCAACAAAATTGATCGCAAGTTTTCATCTGTTAATGCTCATCTGTGATGAGATTTTTTGTATTTCATCCCTAAAAATTCTTTTTACACAGACAGGTCTGCTAAACACCGATATCAGTCCATAAATACATGATTTTCAAAGCTTGGAAGGCATTTATAGAAGTATATAAGATTCTTTTCTTATCAGGCCTGAGGCAAAAACTGATTTCCAAAGCGATTCAGTGTTATAATGGATAAGGGTGGTTTATCTCAGTCAGAAAAACTTGTCTTGACCCTCAGCTGAAAACATTGCAATAAAAAATTATAACTGCTAAGCCATTACATTGCTGTGTAGTAGGGCAAGTCAGGATATTCAGTTTCTTTTCTGACAAAATGTCATGGAACTAATGATGGTTAAACAAATGAAGTTCACTGTTTATCCTACTAGTTCATTATCGCAGTATAGTCAAACATTTTGATATTCAAATATTTTCCACAAGTGAATAATGAATAATATAATTTAAAATATAATTAATAACGAAAGACCTTAAACACCTTATATTTTCATAAGTTGTAAGTTTGTTCAACTAAGCCTTTTCCTGCTTCACCCATATTTTCATCATGAGTTGTAACACATTTTAACAACATCTACTTAGGTTGTACTGAGTGTTTTTCTCAACTTCTTTGAAAATATTCCCAACCAAAGTTGTTCCATGCAGTCTATTCATAGTGGTTAATTAAGCTGCATTGATTGACTCTTTGAATAAATAATAAAATTGAGCAGTGTCAGTAACATCTGTTGACTCATCAAAAGTCAGGTAAAACCAGTTCAAATGTTTACCTTTTTTTTTTTTGAGGTACCAGGGGCCGGGGATTGAACCCGGGACCTCGTATGTGGGGAAGCCAGTGCTCAACCGCCGAGACACATCAGCTTCCCTGAATTGGTTTTCGTTTGTTCTTTTTTTCATTTGTTGTGCTTGTTTGTTTTTGTTTTTTCAGGAGGCACCAGAACCAACCCCGGGATCTCCCATGTTGGAGGTGCACTCTCAATCTCTTGAGCCACATCTGCTCCCCTTACCTTGTTTTTCAGTTGCCTATTGATAGCGCTCCCAGTGTCCTCAGCTCTTTGACCAACTGTTCTTTCTGAAAGGCTAATTGCCTTAATAGCTTTTATTTTCTTTGGACATGTTGCTGCATTCAAACACAATTTAAGTAATTCATCATCAGTAAATGGTTTTTCTTGCTTGTCTAACAAAATGACTTAATTTGGTTGTAAGCCTCTTTTAACCTATTTTTGTTAAGAAATCATGCTGTGATGAAATATACCACTTTAAATTTTCTAATTTTTCTACAGTTTTCTTGTGAGTTGGGAGTATTCTGATGATTACTCACTCTGGTAATGTCAATGTATTATGTATTCTTTTACTTTTCAGCCAAATATCATTACATCATAAACAAAGTGCTTTGAAATATAATTTGATAAAATTATCTACACTCTACTGTGCCTTATAAGCACAACACTTATAAGTCTACTTTTCCTGTTTTAATGTGAAATAATAAAAAAACAAAAATTTGCAGTATGTCAGTATGCATTACACTGATTCAACTGCATTACCACAGTTTGTTCCTGCAACAAGCAGTAGTGCAAAGTAATAAAAGTCCTGGGTTTGGTTTCCGGTGTCTCCTAAAAACAAAAAAACAAACAACAAGCAAACAAACAAAGAAACAAACTCAGGGGAGCCAATGTGGCTCAGTAGTTGAGCGCAGGCTTCCCACATATGGGGTCCTGGGTTCAATCCCCGGTCCCAGTATCTAAAAAAAACAAAAACAAAAAAAAAGTACTCCATATGCTCTTTTTCTTATCTACTCAGCTTTGCTCTAGTAGTGCAAAAGTAATTGCAGACAGTTCATAAACCAATGAGCATGGCTTTGTTCCAATAAAACTTTGTGTATGGACACCAGAATTTAATCTCATATAATTTCGTGTTATGAAACTATACTCTTATTTAGGCTTTTTTTCCCCCAACCATTAAAAAGTGTAAAAACCATTTTTACTTCACAGGCTGTACAAAAACAGGCTTCCTTTACGCTGTAAGTAAAGACATTCAGTAAAGACATTCTGTAGGTAACCTGTGTTGCCCAGATTACTGCATGTTTGCATGGGGCCGGGCCCCCTGGTGGCTGAAGGAACACAGGACAAATCTTAATATGGTCAAATTTCTGAAGCACCAAGAATTTTAGAATTCAAGAAAATCTGGGCCTATCACCATTTATCATAGTGAGATTGTAATAGCTGCTCACATATTTCTAGAGCTTGGCCTTTTACTTTGGTGATACTTGGGAAAAAAGATGAAGCTGCAGTATCCAAACTTTGTATTTAAATCTCTGCAGTACTTTAAGACATCGTTCTGTTGTATAATGCATTTGCTTAATCTACATATACTTACTTGATTTGGGGGAGAGGTGCGGATTTCAGCATTAGTCAACCACTGAAATGGCACTGGTACAAGAGTTATATTTGGATGAGACTACACAGTCTTCCATGGGTGACTTTTTTTTTTTAATATTTATTTTATTTTTTTATTTCTTCCCACCCCCTTGTTTGCACTTGCTGTGTCTGTTTGTCTTCCTTGTTTCTTTAGGAGGCATCAGGAGCTGAACCCAGGACCTCCGATGTGGGAGGGAGGCACCTAATCGCTTTAGCCATCTCTGCTCCCTGCTTTATTGTGTCTCATGTTTTTCCTTCCCGTGTCTCTTGTTGCATCATATTGTTGTGTCAGCTCACTGTGCCTGCCTGTTGCGTTAGCTCACTGTGTTCTTTAGGAGGCACCAGGAACCTCTGCTCCCTGCTTTGTTGTGTCTCTCATTATGTTTTTTCTTCTTGTGTCTCTTGTTGCATCATATTGTTGCATTAGCTTGCCGTGCCTGACCGTCGTGCCAGCTTGCTGTCTTAAGGAGGCACCGGGAACCTAACCAGGGACCTCCCGTGTGGTAGGCAGGAGCACCGTTGCTTAAGCCACATCCGCTTCCCCATGGGTAACTTTTTGAATCTGACATTTTTATCTCTTATTTTGTGAGTGGAATCCAAATAATGAAATCTACCTGCTCTGATCAATCCTAGATGACTATGTTATAAATAATATAATGAAAATGGACTAAATTTATAATTTATATATTTTAAAGGAGAAATGCAGTTTTTAAAGGAGCAATACAATTAGATGGAATTCTTAGAGTACAAATTGTTCTGGTAAATTCTAAGGTACTATACTCTTTCTTTCTGTTCTGTTCTCTTCTCTTCCTCTTCCTCTTCTCTTTTCTTCCATCTTCTCTCCATTCTCATTTCTGCTTCTACTCTGTGGACTAGATGAGCGTATATTATTATGGGATCTAAAATTGAGCATAGAGGCTCTGAATGAGGGCCCAAGGATATTACCTGTGAGTTAAACATGTGAGCATTTATGTTATATATTTTGGATGTTCAGAGGATTATTTTACTTCTATCTGATGAACCACCTTTTGGATAGATGACACTGTTAGCTAAATTTTAGAAAGTTCTTGCCTGTCATCCTAATTCAACCACACTGACAGCATTGCTAAGAAAATACAGACTCAAAATACCTAATTAAGGATTTTGTTGACATATTTAGGGAGTAAAATGAATTCTGTAAGGGAAAGTAATTCCTACAACTTTAACAAATATTTATTATAAATCCCAGTGATTTGCTAGGTACCTGATTTACAGCAAAGTTATCTTCAAATATAATAGAGGTCGTGTCATTCCCCTATTTAAAACTCTTAGTTTCCAATATCTTTTGAATAAAATTTCAAACTCTTTATTGTGGTCCTTCTAGATCTTGCTTCTTCCAACTCTCTCCTTTTACTTGTTAGCTTTAGCCACATTTTTCCTTTCACTTCCTCAAGCCAAGGTTTTATCTGAATAGCTTATGCTATTCACCTCTATCAGAACCCTATCACTTTCTCTGTTCTTGTGTCCTACTCCCCGCTCCCACACCCCATTCTTTGCTAGTTCCCATTCATCTTCCAGGTTTTAGCTTACATGCTAACTCCTCAGAAAGACCATCCCTGTCCTCTCTGAAAGACAGCTATCTTCTTTTCCACCAATTAGAATCATATATATATATATTTAGTCAGTCTCCTCTGAGACTGTCTACTTTATGAGGGCAAGGACCACATATGCCTTATTTACCTTTATATACCTGGCATCTAGAACAGTTCCTAGAAAATAGTAATTACATTATAGATAGTTGTTAAATGAATGAGCACCTTCTCTTCACTTCTGGGATGCCACTCTTTTTTTGCTCTTCTTCCATTTCACTGATGGTCCCTTTTCTTTCTCTCTCTTTTACGTATTCTTTTTTACCTCCCTGACCCCAAAACTTTGAAGTTTCCTATAGTTCAGTTGACTGTTCTCTAGCTATACTCAATCCCTAGAGATCTCTTCTGGTCTTATGGCTTTAAATACTCTGTATACGTTGACTCCCAAATATACATGACCAACCTGAGCCTTTATAAACAATTATTTGATAGTTCTACCTTGATGACTTTTTGGCATCTCATTTAATATTTCCAGAGTAAAATTTTGTATTTAATGTTCTCAATCTCTCACTTCTTCATTTCAGTAATTAGAAGCACTGTTTTTCAATAGTTCAGGCCAAAAACCTTGGTGTCATCTTTGACTCCTCTCTTTGACAGACACAGTCTGTCCATCAGCAAATTCTGTTAGCTCTACCTTAATTCAGAATCTTACTACCATCACTACTACTACTACTACTTCTTCTTTCTCTTTTTCTTTTGGTATTTATTTCTTTATTTCTTTATTAGAGAAGTTGTGGGTTTACAGAATAATCATGCATAAAATACAGGGTTCCCATATACCACCCTACCAACAATTTGCATTGTTGTGGAACATTTGTTACAATTGATGATAAGCACATGTTTATAACAGTACTATTACATGGTTTAACTTAGAGTTCATGATTTCTGTCCATGGTTTAACTTAGGGTTCATGATTTCTGTAGTGTAAGTCTATGGATTTTAAAAAAATCAATTTTATTGATACATATTCATAAAACATACAATCCATCCAAAGTATAAAATCAGTGGTAGTTGAGATAATCACAGAGTTGTACATTCATCACTTCAGTCAATATTAGGGTGTTTTCATTACTTTATTTATTTATTTTTTTTTACCGGGAGGTTCCAGGGATCGAACCCGGGTCCCTCCATATGGGAGACGGACGCCCAACCAGTTGAGCCACATCCGACCCATCATTACTTTAATAATAATAATAAACTACAAAAAACAGACAAACAAGAAACTCTACCCCTTAATAATCACCTCTCAATCTCTCTATCCTTCCCCTGCCATACATAGTTGCTATTCTATTTCCATCTTCCTAGTTTGTGTTTATATTTTGTGTAGATTGAGTCAAACTATATAAAATACCTTTTGTCTAGTTTCTTTCACTCAGTATATTTCCTTTTTTTTGTTACCCTTAATGGAAGATTATTAATATATTATCATACATTACTGTCCATAGTTTGCTTTGGTTATATTTGTGCCTGATATTAACATCTTGTAACATTAAAGTGCATTTGTTATATTTCAAAGGAAAACAATATTATATATGCAATTTATATGTATATGTGTGTATAAATATACATATACCACATTGATATTTCACGTGAGTTTTCGCTATGCTGTACAGACCCATGTTAAATTTTCTAGCTTTCCTTGTAGTAATATACACAATCTTAGATTTTTCCTTTCAACCACTATCATACACATATATTAGCACTGCTGGTTGCAAACACTGTGATATGCTTTCACCATTTCTATTCATTCCCAAAGATTTACAAACAACCTTTTTACCAATTCTGCATAGGTTAAACCTTAGCTTTCCATTCTCTAGCCTCATTGTATTTTCTGGTAACCTATATTCTAGTTATTAACTTCATAGGGAGTTTACACAATACGTTTAGTTCATAATAGTGTAATTATACAGTATTTTCTTTTGTGTCTGGTTTGCTTCACTCAATATAATATCCTCTAGGTTCATCCATGTTGTCATATGCTTCATGACTTCATTTCTTCTTACAGCTGAATAATATTCCATTGTATGTATATACCACAATTTGTTCATACATTCATGGGTTGATGGACACCTGGGTTGTTTCCATCTTTTGGCGATTGGGAATAACACTGCTATGAACATTGGTGTGCAGATGTCTGTTCGTATCACTGCTCTCAGTTCTTCTGGGTATATACTTAGTAGTGGTATTGCCAGGTGTATTAGTCAGCCAAAGAGGTGCTGATGCAAAGTACCAGAAATCTGTTGGCTTTTATAAAGGTTATTTATTTGGAGTAGAAGCTTACAGTCATGAGGCCCTAAAGAGTCCAATGCAGGGTACCATAAGAGATACTTTCTCACCCAAAGTCTGTTGCCACATGTTGAAGCAAGATGGTGGGCGATGTCTGTGAGGGTTCAGCCTTCCTCTTCCCCCTTAAGGCTCCATGATCTCAGCTTCTTCCTATCTCAGCTGTAGGGTGGCATAAGGCTTGTCTCTCTCCCTGGGGCTCATTTCTTTCAGGGTTCAGCTGCCCTAATCACAAGGTCAGCTGTAGACTGTCATCTGAATTGCTCAGCTCTCTCCGGGGCCCCAGGAACAAGTTTTCTTCTCTGTGTGTCTCCTTCCGTGTGAGAATCTGTTTTATCAGCCCAAGGAGGCTGTGACTCAGTGCTACGTCGCCCTCTAATGATATGGTTGAATCAAAGCCCTAATCTTAACATAATTTAATCAGATGTCTCAGCTGAATCTAATACAATCAAAGGGTATCATGCCCAGAGAAACAGACCAGTTTACAAACATAATCAATATCTCTTTTGGAATTCATAAATAATATCAAACTGCCACACCTGGTCGCATGGTAAATCTATATTTAACTTCCTTAGGAACTGCCAAATTGTCCTTCACAGTGGCTGTACCATTCTATATTCCTACCAGCAGTGAATAAGCATTCCTATCTCTCTACATCCTATCTAACACTTGTAGTTTTCTGACTTTTTAATAATGGCCATTTAATAGGTTTAAAATGATATTTTATTGCAGCTTTGATTTGCATTACCCTAATCACTAGTGCTGTTAAACATTTTTTCATGTTTTTTTTTTTTTTGCCATTTGTATTTCTTCTTTGGACAAATGTCTATTTAAGTCTTTTGCCCGTTTTTTAATCGGGTCATTTGCAGTTGTTTTTTGCTCTGCCTGCAGTGTTCTTCTCCTAGATTTCTGTATAGCTCAGTTCCTTGCATGCTTTTGTTATCTGCTCAGTATTGGAGAGGCCTTTCTTACCTTCCTATCTTAACATCCCCTCTCACTCTCACTCTATCTTCCTTTCCCTGTTTAATTTTTCCTTAAAGCAAATATTTCCACCTGACAAATGCCACTAGAATATAAGCTCCATGAGGGTTGGGGCTTTGCTCTAGTTATTGTTGTGTTTTTAGTTTCTAGAACATGCCTGCTATATAGTAGCTACTAAAAGTGTTTGTTAAATGAATGGAATCATCAGTTTAGGACCAAAAAAGCATACATGGTTAAAAAGTAAACAGGACAAAGTTAGTCCCAAAAAAATGGCAAGATAGGAATATAGAAAGAAACTGATTCCTTGATGACATTATTGAATTGATGAAATAACCAATTTTTGACCTCCTCTACCTTTGGATCCCTTGTTATGTTAGATAATAAACCTCCCCCTTTTATTTTTTAGCTACTTTGAGTTGGGTTTTCTGTTCTTTACAGGCCGAAACATTACATTTCATACAGAATCATATTAACCGTAAATTAGACTAAATTTAAAAATAACATCTTGGAGAGATTGCAGTGAAATTGATACTACTGTACCTCCTGTGTACATTGCAATTTGGAACTATTCTTTTGAAACAAATGTTTCTAAATAGTGTGGCTAAAAATGTGTTTGCCCTATTATCTAATAACCCCACCCTTAGGAATTTAACCTTGGACAATAATTCAAGAGAAGACAAGAAACTATATAGAGATGCTCAATGCGACCTTACTAATAAAATTTAAAAGTAGGAAACAACTCAGTAACAGAGACATGATTAAATATGATCATTGAGAGTTTGTCCCAGTGGTCGCCTCGTAGGCGGCGCCAAAGCGCCGGGCATCTTCCTGGGCCGCATTGCCATGGCTGCCGGCCGCGGCGTCTCTGCTACCGGCGAGGGGCTGCTCTACGCCGAGTTCACGCCACCCTCCACTAAACTGTCTGACGCCGACATCGATCATAGACTGGCAAGAAACTTGATAGCTGTAGGACTGGGTGTTGCAGCTATTGCATTTGCAGGTCGCTATGCATTTCAGATCTGGAAACCTCTAGGACAAGTAATCACAGAAACTGCAAAGAAGATTTCAACTCCTCCCATCTGCTGACAAGGCCAAGATTAGAACAGCTCACAAAAGAATCATGATTTTAAACCACCCAGATAAAGGTGGATCTCCTTACTTAGCAACGAAAATAAACGAAGCCAAAGACTTGCTAGAATCAAGCACCAAACAGTGATTGATGCTCACGGACCACTGTGAAGGAAAAAAAGGGGGAATGTTTGGAAAAAAAAAAAAGTTCTGCAAATTAATTTATACCATGGCCTTCACAATCTTCATACATATATTGACCACAATCATTTCTTCCACTACTAAGCTATTAACAATAAATGATTAATAGTCTTGCTTTTTAATGTACTTTTAAAGGACCCCCCTTAAAATTCTATAACTGATCTTTTCCCCTTGTTTTTCTTCCTTTTTCTGTGATATTCATGTACCTTAAGATTTTTTTTATCTTAGTCCTAAATTTCCTGCATTTAAAGTCTGTTTCAGCTACCCCTGTTGGATTCAAATTATAAATATTTTGTGTTCTTGACATGCAAAGGTGTGCAAAATCTATGACTATCTGTAATGCATTTGTGTTTTGTGAGCAATGTATAGAAATTTCCTTGCACTGTCAAAGGAATTTGGGATTCCACCTCTCTAAGGTGCTTTCAGTGCTTTAAGACCAAACTCTGGCTGCTACCCCACAGGCAAATCATCTGACTTAATGGAATTCACTAAATGGTGTTTTGTTAAGTAGTAGTTAGGACTCGGTAAAGAACTCTGCTCTCTTGAGACCCCATAGCTGAAGCATGAGAACTTGGAGATCTACTAAAATGATTAAAGATTTACCAAATGTGCCCTATGAGGAAAGGTAGGAAAAAGCTGGGAGAAGTCTAAGGAGTTTGTATTTAAATATAATCTTTCAGTACTGTGTTTTTATTCAGTTATTCATTCTACAAGTATTTATTGAGCGCCTATGATGTATAAGGTACTATAGTGAGTCCTCTGAGAGTTATAAATGTGAACTAGTCATAGATCCTGACCCTTAAAGAAAGGTGAAATCACATAAATCTACACTATTAGATACAGGTGATATGCTAAGGAAGTTCAAGAGATGAAAAGAATACTTTTCACTGAATGCATCAGGGAAGGCTTCATGGAATAAGTGGCATAAAGCTGGGCTTTAAAGAAAGTTATTAGATACTATATGAATGATGAGTCAGTGTTGTTTCCCCTGAGATCAGCATTAAGAAAGAGATATATCTAATTAGTGTGATTAGAGTGAAATGTTTCCCCAAAACAAGGATGAATAGATGGTCTTGAAGCACTAGCCCTGTGATTTGTACTGCATTAAATTCAATTCTGAAAACAGCCCCTGATCTTTCATCACTTTACTATTCCAAAGATGAGTAAACAGAATTCAGATATAGAGTACCTGCATTATTTCCCATTACAAATCCTGGTTTCATTACAGTGAAATTGGCCTCCTGTATTTCATCTAAAAATACATTTCAAAATACTCTAGAGATGTCTTTCAACTCATGGCATTCCGTAGTTCAGGTGTTTCCACCATGACACTACTGACATATTGGACCAAATAATTCTTTGAGGGAGGCTGCCCTGTGCATTGTAGATGATTAGCAACTCCCTGGCCTCTACCCACTACAGGCCAGTAGCATCATGCTCCCCAGTTGTGAAACCAAAAATGTTCCCAGACATTGCCAAATGTCCACAAAATCACCTGTGATTGAGAGCCACTGTTTTTTTTTTTTTTTTTTTTAAAGATTTTATTTATTTATTCATTTATCCCCCCCTTGCTGCTTGTGCTCGCTGGGTCAGCCAACCACGCCATGCAGGCGGGCCTGCCCTCACCAGGAGGTCCCGGGAACCGATCCCGGGGCCTCCCATATGGTAAACGGGAGCCCTACTGATTGAGCCACAGCCGCTTCCCGAGAGCCACTGTTTAAAAGGTTTAATGCCACTGCATTCAGCGAAAAGTTTTTTTTTTTTTCTTTTGGTACATAAAATAATGATCTGACTTAAAATTGATCAGATCTTAAAGTCATTCAAATACGGTACTTGCTTTAAAGTCCTCATGCGTGGCCCGATTTTCTCCTGTTTCAGTGTTTTGGTTGTTTTTGTTTTTGTTTTTTCATTTTTCTGCTCACAATTATCCCTCTACCTCGACAGTTCTCCTAATCCCAGATCTAGGCTTAGTTCAAGCCAAGTCAAGATGTAGCACTCCTTTTCTGGGGCTTCTAGCAAAAGTAATGTTATGAGTGGTCAGCCCTTAGAGAGCAGAGACCAAATCTGTCTTGTTCACTGCTACATGGGCATCCAATAAAATGTTTGTTGAATGAAAAAAAAAATATAAATAAATAAATAAATATGATCATTGACTCAGGGACATTTTATACTGCCATGAAAACTGTTTAGAAACTTATTATAAAGCTCAGTTAAAGTATAAAGAACAGTGAAAAACAAAATTGTATGTTAAACAAGCATAACCGATCTAAAGTTTTTTAGAAGTCAGTATACTGGTTACCTTGGTGGGGAAGTAATGACTGGAAGCGAGCTAGAGTGGGACTTCTGGGTGTTCATGTTCTTGTCTGCAATCTGGATAATGTTGCAACAGGGTGTGTCCATTTGTAAAAGTTTAATGAGCTGTATACTTGTGGTATGTGTACTTTTATGTATATATGTATATTTTAATTTCAGTTGTAGACTCCCACAGTGCCTATATTGGTATGCTTGATGGTGTCCCATAGGTTCCTCATGCTCCCTTCACTTTTCATTCTTTTCTCTTTCTGCTCCTCAGATCGGATGATTTCAGTTGTCTTATCTTCAGGTTCATTGGTTCTTCTGCCACCTCCAATCTATTGTTGAACCCCTCTAGGGAATTTTTTATTTCTGTTACTGTGGTCTTTAGCTCTGTTTGCTTTTCATAATTGCCATTTCTCTATTGATACTCTCTTTGTATTCATCTTTCATTTTTCTGATTTCCTTTAGTTCTCTGTATTTTTCTTTAGTTCTTTGCACATATTTAGGACCATTTTTATAAAGTCATTATCTACTCTATCCCAAGTCTGGTCCTCCTCATTGATTAATTTTCTCCTTTTCCTGGGCCGTCACTTCCTGTTCTTTGTATGTTTTGTAATCTTTTGTTAATACTTGGACATACTGATTTTTTTTTTTTTTTTTTTTACCGGGAGGTACCGGGGATCGAACCCCGGTCTCTCCATATGGTAGACGGACGCCGAACCTCTTGAGCCACATCCGTTTCCCCATATTGATTTTTTAATGTGTTATTGCTGGAATTTAGACTCGGAGGCATCTGTTCCTTAAGCTTGTATCCAGCTAATATTAAAACAGAACTTTCCTTGAACACAGAGCTAACAAAGGAAAATAAGAAAACACTTTTCCCAGATTGACCTATGTGAGTGCTTTCCTTCAGTGTTTATCCATACAGTGATTTCAGGTATTTAGAGAATAGTTCAAGTCCAAAACATAGGGGCTTCCCTGGTCCTTTCTGCACAGATGTCTTGTCCTGGCATGTGCGTTTAGCTGTAGGAATTCTGTCATTTGCCTGGATATGAATGTCTCCTCTTCCCTGTCCTCATAGTCCAGGCACTGCGGTGTATGCTTTGTAGCCAGCAGTCCTGTGCCCCAAGCAGCCACTTCACTTCTCTCCCACAGTATTCTCTAGGAGAGTTTTGTGAGCCACCTTCTACAAGCAGGCCAAATTTAGAATAGTGAATTCCTCAGGCTACTACCAGACAGATCCGTGGGCCAGACAGTTCACCTGGTCAAGATGGAACCAGTATTATTTGTCTTGTGTGCCTTTCTGAAATATTCTATGCATGTGTAAGTATATAATTTTATTCCCTCCTCTCTCTTTCTCTCTCTCTCAGTGAAGGTAGTAGAATACTGTTCACCCTGTCCAGTATCTTTTATTTTTTCTTTAACATCATAATTTGGATAGGATGTTAACAGTTGTTCTCTTACTTTACTGTTTATCAGAATCTCCTTGAGGGCTTGCTCCAACGTACAACAGATTGCTGGGCCCCACACCCATGGTTTGTGATTCAGTAGGTCTGTGGATAGGGCTTAAAACTTTGCATTTCTAATAAGTTTCCAGGTTTTAGTTTTGTATTGCTGCTCCAACAAATTGCCACAAACTTGGTGACTTAAAATAACACAAATTTGTTATCTCATTTTAAAGAAATGGATTCTATTGAAGTTGTTTACATCCGCCAGGTTTTTTTTTTGCCATATTTAGAATGGCATTACCAAACAGGTAAAGTCTGCTGAGGCTTGTTTTGTAGATTAATGCTTTTCTTGCTGACTTTTTAAAGATTTGTAAAATCTCAATTAACTGGAAATTTATTTTTTGTATGCTTGATGTGTGCCAAACATTGGTTTTACATTTTATCATTAGGAAGTGAAAATAATTGACTGAATTAGTAGTTAAACGTATTTTTGATTTAGTTTTTTCTGGACTTCGTGATTGATATTAGAGCTCTTAGTCAAGAAATGTCATAGTTTTTTAAAATTTATTTCCCATTAATTACTATAACAACGTATTTCAAATACTTTTTTAGAATTGAATAATTATGAGTAAATAAATATTTTCGGTTCTTCTAATTAAGGTGATGATATGGTCAATGTATTTAAATAGTAAATTTACAATTATATTATTTATGGCCTAAACTGTATGCATTTTACCAATCAGCATATAACTTCCTGTACCATAAGAAATATGTCTTTTCATTCTACTGTGTTTTTACTCTCTGCTTCTAACAAATACCCTAGATCTGCTTCCTTATTCAGTTTTTCTCTCATTCTTATTACCCACATGGGCTGTTCAGTTTGCAAACCTCTCTCTCCTACATGGGCTGTTCAGTTTGCAAACCTCTCCTACTTTTTTGTCTACCTGAATTTTTTTTCCTTTCCTCACCACATCACTTTTGCTCCTTAATACGTATCTTTTGTTAATGTTCCAGTGTAGTTAATGTTGCATTTTAGCAACCTCTTCAACAGTTCTTTTAACTTTTTATTTTGGAATAATTTTTAGATTTACAGAAAAGCTGCAGAAATTGTACAGGTAACTCATGTATACCCTTCACCCAGCTCCCCATAATGTTGTCAGTTTACTAACCTTGTACAACTAGGAAATAAGCATTGGAACAATATTATTAACTAAATACAGACTTTTATGAAGTTTTTCATCTAATGTAATTTTTTTGTTATGGCATCAATCCAGGATCCCACATTGTACTTATACATTGTGACAAGTCTTCATTCTTTCCATGCCTTTCATTACTTTGACACTTCTGATGAGTAGTAATCAGTTATTTTGTAGATTGTCTCTCAGTTTAGGTTTATTTGATCCTTTCTCATTATTAGATTGAAGTCCTGCTCTTTTTGGTAAGAATACCACAGAAATGATGTTGTGTCTTCTTGGTACATCATATCAGTCATATCAGCGAGTAAGTACACGATTACAATATGTCTTCCTACTGGTGATATTAACCTTGATCACTTAAGTTGGTGCCTGCCAGTTCCTTCACTGTAGAATTTCTCTTTTTCCCTTTTTATTTGAAAAAATATGTGAGACAGTACTTTGGAAAACTATGCTAATAGCCTGTTTCTTTTCAGACTTTTACCCTCTGACTTTAGTATCTTTCGATCTTGCTGAAACCCTTATTATTGTGATGTTTGCATAACAGTGTATTTCTCTTATTCCTTCTACATTTATTAATTGGCATTCTTCTGTAAGGAAGTTCTGCCCCATCTCATTCATTTATTTATTTAATCAATTATTTGTTTATATCAGTATGGATTTGTGGATTTTTATTTGATTCTGTTATATTATTATCTTTTCTTTTTCCTCAAAATGTCCCACCCACCTTTAGCTTCTTAGGTTAACCTTCTCAGGTTAGCTCCTATGCTTTTTTTAAATATATAAAAAAAATTTTTTTTTGAGGTACTGGGGCCGGGGATTGAACCTGGGACCTCATGTGTGAGAAGCTGGCACTCAACCATTGACCCATATCAGTTCCCTATAATTTTTTTATTAGAGAAGTTATAGATTTATCCTGTGCTTTTTAACATGCCCCCATCCTTTTTTCATTTTTTACTTTTTAAAGGTTTTTTAATATTTAATTTTAAATTAATATATTAAAATTGACTTTGTTTTGATGTACAGTTTTGTGAGTTTTAACATATGTATAAATTCATGTAAGTATCACCACAGTCAACATACAGAATGTTTCTATCACTCCAAAAGGCTCACTTCCTTTATAGTCACACTATACATGTATAAGTATATGTTTTATTTTATAAGAAGCTGCCAGACTTATTTCTGAGTGGCCATCCTGATTTCATTCCCACCAGCAATGTATGAGCGTGTTTGTTTGTTTACTACCATTCTGAGCCTGATCAGCTTCCCTGAGTTGGTTTTTTCATTTGTTTTGCTTGTTGTTTGTTCCTTTGTCTTTTCTGGAGGCACCGGGAACCAAACCCAGGACCTCCCATGTGGGATGCTGGTGCTCAACCACTTGAGCTACATCCGCTCCCCCATTTGATATTATTCTTATGGTATGAGGTATGGGTCTAATTTCATTCCATCTTTTCCAAAATAGCCACCCAGTAGTCCCAGCACCATTTATTAAAATATTAGTCTTTATCCAAGTGATTTGAGATGCTACCTTTATCAATATATGTAATTTCTATATGCAGTTGGTTATATTTCTGGACTTTATATTCTTCCACTGGTCTGTTGGTCTGTTTGTGCATTAGTAACACACTATTAAGCATAATTTAATAGTTATACTTTAATGTCTGCTAGGTCAAGTCTTTCCTTGTAGATTTTCTTTTTCATTATTTTCCTGGTTATTCTTGCATGTTTGTTTTTCTATATGAACTTTAGTATAATTGTCTAATTTCATAAAATAGCTTCTTGGTATTTTTGTTGGGATTACATTGAATTTATAAATCAATTTAGGGAGAACTGTCATCTTTATAATATTGAGTCATCGTGTCCAAGAACAGTAGATATCCTTCCATTTGTTCGAGTCTACTTTTGTGTCTCTTAGGAGTGTTTTTAAAGTTTTCACTTATAGACTTTGTACTTTTCTCATTACATTTATTTAATCATCTTTGTTGCTGTTGTAAATGGTGTTTCTCTGCCTTTATGTCCTTTGTTTATTTTTTATAGCAGGCTTTTTAATATATAATTCACATATATACAGTCCACCCATTTAAGGTGTACAATTCAGTGGTTTTTAGTATATTCACAGAATTGTGCAACCATCACTGCAGTCAATTTAAAAACATTTCCATCACCCCAAATAGAAACCTAATACCCACTAGCAGTCACTCCTCATTTTCTCTAACTTTTCCCCTTTTTTGTTGTTAATTTTTAATAGCTTTTCTCTCCTGCTTTTTGTCCCAAATACAGATTTTCTTCTTTGAGCCTCTGGCTTCCTATGTCTTCTATTTCAGTTAATGGAGTAGTGAGAGAGAGAGTGGTTTATTTAAAAAGGTACTTCAGTTTATTCAGAAATATATTTTTTTGGCTTCAAAAATTTTTTTAATAAAGAAATTGTGAACTTACAGAATAGTCATGCATAATGTGCAGAATTCCCATACTTCACCCCACCACCAACACCTTGTATTGTTGTGGGACATTTGTTATAGACTATGAAAGGATATCGCCAAAATATAACTACTGTCTGTGGGCCATAGCTTACATTTGGTATAGCTCAGAAATATTACATAGTTAAAAAGATATAAAACATAACATGCCTATCTTAAATTTAAAAGAAGAAAAGGGAATTGACATATATTGTGTTTTTGCTAAATATTAGTCATTGTATTAGGTTTCTTGTCTTAAAGTGGTCCTGTATGTTAGATGATACTCCCCCCACCTCCTGTCATTTTTATACACCAGGAGCCTGAGATTCAAGCAAGTCAAATAATTTGTCCATGTCCACACAGCTAGGGAATAGCTGGGCAAGGGTTTAAGCCTAAGGGTTTTTGTTTTGTTGTTTGGATCCATGGAAACTCTGTAGTGAGTATATTCACTAACCGCAGAGTATCTTAAGTGTTCCAAAATCTAGGACTTAATGGAGACAGCTAAATTATAGGTCTCCAGCTACTGATAGCAACACCCAGAATCTAAAGAGGTGTATATTTTCCAGGAGTACTAATGTCATGAAACAATGTGATCTCCTTGAAAACTTCTGAGAAGAAGCTAAGGGTTTGTCCTTCTCTCTGTTATATCTATGAGCAGTTTAGTCTTTGGTCTCCCGTTGATGATCTCCTTGGAAAAAGTGAAGGTGCTTTGCACTTCTGCCTTTGTGAAAACAGAAAGTAATGATTTCCTCCTAAAAGTGAAGTTGCAAAATACCTTGATTACTGTGATCACTCTCTGTAGGTGATCTTGCTGAGCTTGTTTAGTGTTAAATACTTCAGCTCGGGATAAATTTTAAAAGTTCTGTACTTATGAGGATTACCTTAATGATCAGTCATAACTTAAAAGCCCAGATGTGTTGTTTTTTTGTAGTTGAGATAAAGGAACTGATGAGATCATATGGCTTTTGTAACCTGGTCTGCCATAACCAAATATATGAATTCTTGATTGTATGACTGAGAAGGAAAAAGGTATCACTGTTAATCATAAAATTGTTAATCATAAAAATTCCTTAAAGAAATTATGAATTTTGCTGAAAGGAAACAGAGGCCTAGAGAGGTTCAATTATATAACTAAGATCTCATAGTTAATGGCAGAGGGAGACTCAGTTCTGGGTTTCCTGAGTATGAATCTATAATTCTTTTCATTAATAAACTTAGTGTGTATACATGTAACTAAAATAGCCTTTCAAAGACTATGTTCTGGGAGAGCAGATGTATGCTCAGTGGTTGAGCACCTGCCTCCCACATACGAGGTCCCAAGTTCATTCCCAGGTACCTCCTAAACAAGCAAACAAAGACCATGTTTTATCCTTTCGTCCATTTTAACCTGCATGCCCCCAGGTGAGGCTGCACTAATATGATTATGTTGTTCTTAGAATTGGATATGGTTTTTTAAAATAAAATATTTGCAAATGTGTTACCATGAACCAAATATATTGTGTAACATATTGTTTGATTAAAAAAAAATTTATATGTATCCAATACATTTAATTGAGAAATGTATGTATTTATTCATGTGTTTACTTTTTAATTTTTAATTGTTTATATTTTCAATTATTAAACGTACAAAATAAAGTTAAAAATATTTTAAAAATTTGCTTTCAGATGTTTTCTGATTCTCATTTTAGAAAATGTGGAAATAAAAGAGGAAAAATAATTGCATACATAATTATGTTTATAAAGATGTAATAATTGCGAATTTCAGCAGAAATAACGGGATGAATTTTTTAAAAGACTTTTTAGTGGAGCTCATGGTGTTTATTTCATGTCCCACTTTTTTCTTTCAAGATTATTTTAATATGATTGCTTTCTCATGTAGTAATTTATACATTCAAATTTTCTAATTTCTTTGTTGATTTTTTTTTTTTTTTGCTCTCCTTCCTCCGTCCCCCATAGATCTTGAGCCAGATGATTGTGCATCCATTTACATCTTTAATGTAGATCCACCTCCATCTGCATTAAACTCACCACTTTGCCTACCACATCATGGATTACCGGCTCACTCTTCTGTTTTGTCACCATCGTTTCAGCTCCAAGGTCACAAAAACTACGAAGGAACTTGTGACATTCCTGAATCTAAATACAGCCCATTAGGTGGTCCCAAACCTTTTGAGTGCCCAAGTATTCAAATTACATCCATCTCTCCTAACTGTCATCAAGAAATAGATGCTCATGAAGATGATCTACACATAAATGACCCAGAAAGGGAATATTTGGAAAGGCCTTCTAGAGATCATCTCTATCTTCCCCTTGAACCATCCTACCGAGAATCTTCCCTTAGTCCTAGTCCTGCCAGCAGCATCTCTTCTAGGAGCTGGTTCTCAGATGCGTCTTCTTGTGAGTCTCTTTCACACATTTATGATGATGTGGACTCAGAGTTGAATGAAGCTGCTGCCCGATTTACTCTTGGATCCCCTCTGACTTCTCCTGGTGGCTCTCCAGGAGGCTGCCCAGGAGAAGAGTCCTGGCATCAACATTATGGACTTGGGCACTCTTTGTCACCCAGGCAATCTCCTTGCCACTCTCCTAGATCCAGTGTCACTGATGAGAACTGGCTGAGCCCGAGGCCAGCCTCAGGACCCTCCTCAAGGCCCACTTCTCCCTGTGGGAAAAGGCGGCACTCCAGTGCTGAGGTTTGTTATGCTGGCTCTCTTTCACCCCATCACTCACCAGTTCCTTCTCCTGGTCACTCCCCCAGGGGAAGTGTAACAGAAGATACCTGGCTCAATGCTTCTGTCCAGGGTGGATCAGGCCTTGGCCCTGCACTTTTTCCATTTCAGTACTGTGCAGAGACTGATATCCCTCTGAAAACAAGGAAGACTTCTGAAGAACCAGCTGTCATACTACCAGGAAAATTAGAGCTCTGTTCAGATGACCAAGGGAGTTTATCGCCGTCCCGGGATACTTCAATAGATGATGGCCTTGGATCGCAATATTCTTTAAAGAAAGACTCATCTAGTGACCAGTTTCTTTCAGTTCCTTCACCTTTTACCTGGAGCAAACCAAAGCCTGGCCATACCCCTATATTTCGGTGAGTTGATGGAAATGACTGCTGGTCATTTTTTGTGCTTATGGGTTATTAGCGGCATGTCTCACTGTATTATCTATATATAATGGCTTGACCATTTCTCTTCTTTCCCCTTTTTATTTTTTGGAGTATCTTCCAGATAAATACCTTTAAGTCTATATTTTCCTTTGAGTTTAAAAGTATCCTTGGGTAGGCTAAAGCTATAATTTTAAAAAGTGTAGATAGGTAATGATTATAGAGAATAAAAATTACACTTAAAACCCCTACATGATATTTACTTGTCTAGTAAAGCTTCTTATAAAGGATTGATTATAGTATGAAGTAAATTACTAATAAAAGAAATTAGGAATAGGCTCTTCATATTTTGAAGAGGTCAGTGTACAAAGGAAATTTACCTTGTCATTTTGTGGGAAGTATTTTTTTCCATACTTTATTTCTTATCTTTTAACATTTTAAGTTTGATTTGTTGTTGAAGAGAAATTTTCTAATTTTATATGTTCAAATTTGTCTTTTTCTTTATGGCTTTTGGATTTTGTGTTATATTTGAAAGCATTATCAGGCTAAAATAATTAAACAAAAGCTTTCATGTATATTTCTTTTTTTTTTTTTTTTTTAGCAATTTATTGAAGTATTCATACATGAACATACATAAACGATAAGTGTTCAGTAAACATCATGAACTTACAAAACAAACATGCATAACATCATACAGGGCTCCCACACATCACCCCCTGCCCAAACACCCTGCATTGTTGTTAAACATTTGTTAACAAATCATGAAAGAGCATCATCAAAGTATTACTACTAACTATAGTCTGTATCTTCCTCCCCTATACATTTTTTTAAAGGATTTATTTATTTATTTACTTTTATCCATTTCTCCCCACACACACCGTTTTTGCTGTTTCTGTATCCATTCACTGGGCAACTCTCTGTGTCCATTTCCTGCCCTCTCTTCTCATCCTTCTCCTCCTGTCTACACTGGGATTTGATCCTCGGAATCTCCGATGTGGGAGAGGCGTCCTACCACCTGTGCCACTTAAGTTCCTGGTTTTTCTGTGCGTCTCGTCTTGGCTTTCCCTTGTGTCACTCTCCTGTTACGTCATCATCCTGCTGCGTGGCTCGTGGGGCCTGACAGCACACCCGCACATGGGGCCTGGCGGCTCACCTGCTTGCGGGGCCTGGCGATGCACCTGCACATGGGACCTGGTGGCTCACGTGCCTTCTATATTTTCCTTTTTTAAATTTTTACTGGGAGGTCCCGGGGATTGAACCCAGGTCCCCCCATATGGGAGACGGACACCCAACCACCCGAGCCACATCTGTCCCCCTGCTATATTTCTTAAAATTGACCAAAGATACCCAAAGTTACAGTCTTTTCCCATACAGGATAGTCATATATTTAAAATAATTAAAAATAAACAAAATCATACTTTCATGTGTATTTATAATAAGTTTTTTCTTTATTTTTTATTTTTTATCTTGAGTCTAGCTAAAATTTATTTTGGCTGTAAGGGGCGAAAAATAGTGTAACACATTTATTTCCAAATATATAATATTTCCCAATATATAAATGATATTGTTACAATCTCATTTATAGAATCAATCTAGTCTTTGATATAGAAAAGACATCTTTTATTGTGTATTAAATTCTCATGTGGAGTTGGGTTTGTAGGAAAACTTTTTATGCTCTTCCATTGAAATTAAGGTCCTGATCTTTAGAAAAATAAAATGTGCAATTATGGTGTTGAAGACATCTTTGAGCCCATCACTTTGCTTCTGAAAATTAAACTCTCTAGGGGTTTGCTTAAACTTGCAGAACAAGTACAGAGCTAGCAGAAAGTTGATGACATTTAGTAGTTGTTTCAGACTAATAAAACTTAATACCTTTCAGTTTCACAGTAGGAGGACTTAAAAAAAAATAGGCTGAGGAAATGCAAGGAAAAAATGAAATAATTTAGAAAATTTACACTAGTAATGATAGTATTTTAGAAGTAGAAGGGCCCATTTTACTAATCCCTAAGATCATGTTATTTTTTTAATACAGATCATTCTAACTTTGGTTCCATTAATATTTGACCTACAGACACAGAAGTGTTTTTTTTCCTAGTTTTATATTTCATTGTTAATATATCTAAATGAACTTTTAGGCCTATAAGCTGTTTAAATTATTTAATTGATCAAATTTTAAAAACCTGACATCTGGAGAAGCTGCAGTGATAGACTTTTTTTTTTTTTTTTAGCCTAATATGTACTGAAATCAAAATTTTACTTCAGGGAAGCGGCTGTGGCTCAATCAGTAGGGCTCCCGTTTATCATATGGGAGGCCCTGGGTTCGGTTCCCAGGGCCTCCTGGTGAAGGCAAGCCCGCCCGCACAGCGTGGTTAGCTGACCCAGCGAGCACAAGCAGCAAGGGGGGGATAAATGAATAAATAAATAAAATCTTTAAAAAAAAAAAATTTTTACTTCAAATTGCAGTATATTGTTGAATATAAGCAATACTTCAGAGCAGTGGGGAAGAAGTAGGTGAAGCAATGTGTATATAAGACTTATTCTCACAGATGTACATCAGGGAGGGAGACTTAACCATTGAGACATGTTGAGAGAGATACTTGGAGAGGTGACTGATACACAGCACAGGGATAGGCATCTTTGCTTTAAGAAATTGAATTACTATTGTTTTGATTGAGTTTGTAATTATGTACACATAGTTTCACAAAATGTTAGAATTTGTTCAGGAAACCATAAAGTAGAGATAATAGATTTTATTCTTCAGATAATAAATTATATTATTAAACATTCACCATATCCAGTGTTATAACTTGTTAAATGAAGTTTTAATTTGTAATACCTTGTTTCAGAGATCAGCAGAAGAAATGTTGGTACTTGCAAAGAAGTGGTTTGAATCACGGCTTGGCAATACTAATATGGTGAAATGCATCTTTGTGTGTTTTGTTTATAGCACATCTTCATTGCCTCCACTAGACTGGCCTTTACCAACTCATTTTGGACAATGTGAACTGAAAATAGAAGTGCAACCTAAAACTCATCATCGTGCCCATTATGAAACTGAAGGTAGCCGAGGGGCAGTAAAAGCATCTACTGGGGGACACCCTATTGTGAAGGTATGAGACTTGTGGGGCGTGTTTTGCACACTAATGATAAAAGAGTCTATTCAGTTCGTTATTACTGAGCTCAAAGGGAGAAAACTCAAAACCAAAAGCTCTCTTGAAGTTTTGTGTGCTTGTTGATACAGCAGCTCTTCTGCATTGAACTTTATCTGCTAGCTCAAAGATAGTCTTCTGGACTAACTCTTCAGCTGGGGAAACTAGGGAAAGAAGAAGGTTGCAGTGGTCAAACAGCTGTTTTTCTGATATAAAAAAAAATTAATGATAACTTTATTGTGTTTATGCTTATTTAAGATCCAAGTAATGCAGAAAAGTAAGAAGAATAAAGCAATGAATTATCCAAAATCTGACCCCCTCAGAAATAAGCACTGATAACAATGATAAACATTATTCCAAATAATTCTGCACTTATATTTAATAGAAGACTGGATGGATGGCTAAAAAAATGAATTTTTTAAGGATGGGATTATATGGAAAATTTTTGTAGTTAACACTTATTTTTATTTGAATTTTTTAGAAGAAAACTAAAGTGAAATTGGAAAAATTATCTAATATTTGATACATACAAAATGTATTGAATACATACAAGTTTTGAAGCATAATAGTTGACTATTAATTTTAATTTTACTTGTACATGAAAAAATGAAAGTAAAGTAAAACTAAGAACTGCTGAATCTTAGATACTGTTCTTTACTCTAAGAGTTACTAAAAGATCTTACTAAGGTCAGTAAAGAGATTAAGCAAATTACTGAGTTATTGAACTTGTTTCCAGTCAATAGATGATATATGTTGAATCCCTGCTCTGAAAAATGAGGTAATTGTTTCTTTTAAACTTCCTTTTACTTTGCTACCCTCTACCTCCTGAGTTTTATTGCTTATATTATTTTTCCTTTCAGATCTATAGCCATAATTCCCCCTGTTGTTTTGCGTTAGTCTAGATTCAGTGCTGCATCTAGTTCTTTTTGATTAATTTCATTGTTTAGGTTTTTATGAGTCTTGGTTTTTAAAGAAGGGATTTGGATTCCTTAATCTTTGGGTTCTTTCATGTTTAAGAACGTCTGCTTGTTGCCTTTACATACTCAAACATCAAAAAGGCTATATATAAAAAAAAAATTTTTTAATAAAATAAAATAAGACAAAAAAATGGCTATATATAATAATCTTTTTTTTTTTAATTTTTAAAAAATTTTATAAAGATACTTAGATTACATTAATTTTACACAAAAAATATAGGGATTCCCATATGCCCCACTCCCCACACCTCCCACATAAACATCCTTCATTAGTGTGGCACATTCATTGCAGTTGATAAACACATCCTGGGGCTTTGCCATTCAGCAGGGACCATAGTTCACATTGTACTCTATACTCTCTCCCACACAATTCTTCATGTTATATGATGATATAAAATGGCCTGTATTTGTCGTTGCAATGTCATCCAGGACAATTCCCAAGTCCCGAAAAAAAAACCCGTATTACAACTGTTTTTCCCTCTCCCTGCCCTCAGAGTCTCCAATGGCCACTGGCTCCACATCAATGTTGTAATTTCTTCCATTGCTAGAATCACAATATGTCTGTAGTAGAATACCAGTAAGTCTACTCTAGTTCATAGCTCTTCCCCCCATCCTGAGGATTCTGGGATGGTGAGTCCACTCCACCTCCAATTGAAAGTGGCTTATATCCCATGGGGAAGATGAATGGGACTATCCTGCCTGCAGCTGCAGACTCACTCCATTCCCTGGGATGGCCGTTGTCCATCATCATCTCCCCGCCAGTTGTCCTGGGTGAGTCCAATGAGCCTGTAGAGTAGGTGTTGCAACTCCGCCAAGGTTCTGGGCCTAGCTGGCACATGAGCAGCCCAAAGACTCGAGTCTCTGGACATATACCTACAAACTCCAGCACCAAATATAGATTTAAATAGAAGGGACAGATGAACCATGTGCAGGGAAGAGATAATTGAGTCCAACTCTGTCACTCTCAGGAGCACAAACTCCAGAGTAGGGCCCACTGGCAAGGCACCAAATTCCCGAGCTGTCCGCCCTGACCATAGGACCTTTGTGTCTCCAGAGCCCTCAGGAACCCCTCTATATGGGGTAGTATCTTTAGGAGTCTATGAAATCCGGCTGAAATGTGCATAAGCGTTACCTCTGGGATGACCTCCCAACTTACTTTGAAGTCTCTTAGCCATGTAAACTCATTTGTATTTACCTTTTCTCCCTTTTATTCGAGGTCTTTTTCCAGTTGCATTGCTAGTTGGTGCTTGGTAGCAATCCCTCAGTGCCAGGGAGGCTTATCCCCGGGAGTCATGTCCCTCGCTGGGGGGAAGGTAATGCATTCATATGCTGAGTTTGGCTTAGAGAAAGGCCACATTTGAGCAACAAGGAGGCTCTCAGGAGGCAATCCTTAGGTACCCCATAACAATAGGCTACTTTCAATATCAAGAGCAAAGGCTCATAAGCCTAGTCGTCAATATTAAGGGCCCATCAGTGAATCATCCTCCTTCGCCAGTACTGCCCCTTCACTTGGGGCACTGTTGCTGCTCCCTTAGATAATGTGGTAGAGCTTTCCAGGATGGGAATTCAGTATTCTCTCTGTTATTGTGTGAGTCTCCACTCACTGTGACAATGCCCCGTGAACATTTGAACATTTTTACATACCTTATATGTGTGCTCAGGTGAACTTCCTCCTGTGCATCCCCCATCACTGACACCCCACACCGATGATCCTTCCCCACCCCAATTGTAACCCCACTGTGATCCAAAGCTTCTTCAAAAATGAAGCCATTACAATAGCCAAATACAGTTAATCAGGAAATGAAACAATAATGATAAGTTTTAATATAAGAAATAAAATACATAAAACTTTTAAAAAACTAAAAATAAAATAAAATTCAAAGATTGGAATATTTTAAAAAATGAAAAATATTTTTTAAAAAATGTTTTGTTTTTTTTTTGACATTTTGCTTTTCATGTCACCACAATATCTGGTATCCTGTCTGTACTATGACACCTTCCCCCACTTATTCCCCAATGTCTGTTTTTCATTTTGTTTTCAAAGAAGTGTTAGTTCACAGCAAAGTCACACACAGAATACAGGAGACTCCCATATACCCAACATCCTCGCCTTTTCCTCCCTCTCATGTTAATATCTTTTTATATGTGGATGGTACCTTTGTTATAACTGATATACAAATAGTGAAACATAGCTATTAAACATGTTCAATGGTTTACATTATGGTTTGCATTTTAGACCGTACACTTTTATAAATTTTGATGATATTTACCATGTCCTGTGTCTGTCATTGTAAGATCATGTAGGACACTTCCACTGTCCACTAAATACCCCCTGTTCTATCTATTCTATTCCTCCCTCCCCCTCCCCTTAGGGCCTGTGGTGACCCCCTGGCTTTACTCCTTGTATGACAAGATTCATAGTTACATGCAGCAAGACTGAGGTCTTGACACACTGGTTTGTCCTCCTCTATTAAGAACTGCCATGCTCTTGAGAGACTCCCACCTGTCTATTTGTGAACAAATCGGTCCTCCTGAGGATGGGAGTCCAACTCCTTCCCACTCATTATGTTGGTCTCCACCCACTGATACAACACATTATGACAGAATGATCACTCTCACACTCCCTACAAGCCTGCTCCAAGCGCGCCCTGTCCCGAATGCCTGCCCATCTAGCATCCTAAACCAACAACCCTTCCTTGTCATATTTTCATAAGAGCATTCTCAACTTTGTACTTTGAACCACATACCTGCAAATCCCCAGTGTTCACCTGGTCCCTCTCCCAACCCTCCCCCCAGTATCCTGGACCTTCCAACTCACCCTTCCCAATCTACCCACTTGTTAACCCTGCACCACCCAACCCAATAATATCACTACCCTCCTGTCATATCCCTTCAATACGTGACTACATACTTTCACCTTATCATAGATTAAGTCCGTATGGGTGTTTGCTCACAACCTTCTTCTATCTTTCTATTTCTTGTAGACCTATCTTCCAGACAGTAGCTCTCTGAGTCTGCTCAATTTGCTGAATTCATATCAGTGAGGTCATGTACTGTTCATCCTTCAATGCCTGCCTTGCTTCACTCAACATAAGGTCCTCAAGATTCATCTATGTTATCCCATGTGTTAGCACTTTATTCCTCCTTACAGCTGAGTAATATTCCATTGTATGTATGTACCACATTTTGTTTATCCATTTGTTTGTTGATGGACACCTGGGTTGATTCCAACTTTTGGCAATAATGAATAATGCCGCTATGAACATTGTTGTGCATCTATCTGTTCGTGTCTTTGCTTTCAGTTCTTCTGGGTATATACCCAGCAGTGGAATTGCTGGATCATATGGAAGTTCTATAGTTAGTTTTTTGAGGAACTGCCAAACTGTCCTCCACAATGGCTGGATCATTCTACATTCCTGCCAGCAGTGGATGAGGGTTCCCATTCCTTCACATCCTCTCTAACACTTATAGTCTGCTGTTTTTTTAATAGCCATCATTCTAATGGGTGTAAGATGGTATCTCTTTGTAGTTTTGATTTGCATTTCCCTAATAGCTAGTGATGTTGAGCATCTTTTCATGTGCTTTTTAGCCATTTGTATTTCTTCCTTGGAAAAGTGTCTTTTCAGGTTGCTTGCTCATTTTTTAAATGGGTTGTTTGTCTTTTTATTTTTGAGGTGTAGGATTTCTTTATATATGTAGGATATTAGACTCCTGTCAGTTATATGGTTGCCAAATATTTTCTCCCGTTGGGTAGGCTGCCTTTTTACTTTCTTGATAACTTCCTTTGAGGTGCAAAAGTTTTTAATTTTGAGAAGATCCCATTTATCTATTTTTTCTTTCGTTGCTCGTGCTTTGGGTTTGAAGTTCATGAAACCATTTCCTAATACAGGATCCTGTAGATGCTTCCCTACATTATCTTCCAAGGTCTTTATGGTCTTGGTTCTTGTATTAAGATCTTGATACATCTTGAATTGATGTTTGTATTAGGTGTGAGATGATGTTCCTCTCATTCTTTTGGTTATGGATATACAATTCTCCAAGCACCATTTGTTGAAGAGGCCATTCTCTCCCAGTTGAGTGGGCTTGGTGGCTTTGTCGAATATCAGATGACTGTTTATGCGAGGATCTACATCAGAACTCTCAGTTCGGTTCCATTGTTCAGAATATCTATCCTTGTGCCAATAACATGCAGTTTTCACCACTGTAGCTTTGTAGTATGTTTTTTTTGTTGTTGTTTTTTTCTTCACTGGGAGGTCCCAGGGATTGAGCCCAGGTCCCTCCATATGGGAGACGGATGCCCAACCATTTGAGTCACATCTGCCCCCTTGTAGTATGTTTTAAAGTCAGGTGGTGTGATTTCTACAATTTCATTTTTCTTTTTCAACATGTCTTTGGTAATTCGAGGCCTCTTACCATTCCAAATAAATTTTGTAGTTAGTTTTACCAATTCATTAAAAAATGCTGTCTGGGAAGCGGCTGTGGCTCAATCAGTAGGGCTCCCGTTTACCATGTGGGAGACCCCGGGTTCGGTTCCCGGGGCCTCCTGGTGAGGGCGGGCCTGCCCGCACGGCGTGGTTGGCTGACCCAGCGGGCACAAGCAGCAGGGGGGGGATAAATGAATTAAAAAAAAAAAAAAAAATGCTGTGTTGATTTTTATTGGAATTGCATTAAATCTGTAGATTAATATTGGGTAGGGTAGACATTTTAATGATGTTTAGTCTTCCTATCCATGAACAGAGAATGTTCTTCCATTTATTTAAGTCTTCTTTGATTTCCTTGAACAATATTGTGTAGTTTTCTGTCCTTTACACCTTTAGTTAAATTTATTTCTAGGTATTTGATTCTTTTATTTATTTATTTATTTACTTATTTTTTATTTTTTAAAACAATTTATTGAAGTGAATCTTTCATACATAAACATACATAAACTATAATGTTCAGTAAATATTGTGAATTTACAAAACAAACATGCATAACATTATACAGGGCACCCACACATCACCCCACCACAAACACTTTGCATTGTTGTGAAACATTTGTTAACAAATTATGAAAGAGCATCGTCAAAGTATTACTACTAACTATAGTCCGTATCTTACTCCCCATACTTTTTTTTTTTTTAAGGATTTATTTACTTTTATCCATTTTTACTCCCCCCCCCCCGTTTTTGCTGTTCTTGTGTCCATTCGCTGGGCAACTCTCTTGTGTCCATTTCCTGCCCTCTCTTCTCATCCTTCTCTTCTTGTCTTCACTGAGATTCGATCCTCGGAATCTCTGATGTGGGAGAGAGGTGTCCTACTGCCTGCACCAACTTAGTGCCTGGTTTTTCTGTGCTTCTTGTCTTAGCTCTCCCTTGTGTCACTCTCCTGTTACGTCATCATCTTGCTGCATGGCTCGCGGGGCCTGGTGACTCACCTGCTCGTGGGGCCTGACGGTGCACCTGCTCACGGAGCCTGGCGGCATACCCATGCATGGGGCCTGGTGACCCGCGCACCTTCTGTATTTTCCTTTTTAAAAATTTTTACCGGGAGGTCCCGAGGATTGAACCTCCATATGAGAGACGGACGCCCAACCATTTGAGCCACATCCGTCCCCCTGCTATATCTCTTAAGGTTGACCAAAGATACCTAGAGTTACAGTCTTTTCCCATACAGGATGGTCATATAATAAATCAGGCTTAGTTTATCACAAGCATTCTAAAAACCAGACTTAGGGAGAAAAACTAGGTCTGGGGACACATGCAAGGTTTCTAATATAGCAAATGTTTAGCCTACCCTGATTATCACAAAATCAGGAGAGCGAGAATATTCACATGGTATTTGATTCTTTTAGTTACTATTGTAAATGGTATTTTTTTTCTTGATTTCCTCCTCAGATTGCTCATTATTGGTGTACAGAGATGCTACTGATTTTTGAGCATCGATCTTATGGCCTGCGACTTTACCTGAACTTGTTTATAAGTTCTAGAAGCTTTGTTGTAGATTTCTCAGGGCTTTCTACTTATAGGATCATGTCGTCTGCAAATAGTGAAATTTTTACTTCTTCCTTTCGAATTTGGATGCCTTTTATATCTTTTTCTTGCCTCAGTGCTTGAGCAAGTACTTCTAAGACAATGTTAAATAGGAGCGGTGATAGTGGGCATCCTTGTCTTGTTCCTGATCTTAGAGGGAAAGGATTTTAGGATTTCGCCATTGAAAATGATGTTAGCTGTGAGTTTTTCATATATACCCTGTATCATGTTGAGAAAGTTTCCTTCTATTCCTATCTTTTACAGTGTTTTTATCAGGAAAAGGTGCTGTATTTTGTTGAATGCTTTTTCTGTGTCTATAGAGATGATCATGTGATTTTTTTCTTTCAGTCTGTTTATGTGGTGTATTACATTGATTGATTTTCTTATGTTGAACCATCCTTGCATACCTGGAATGAAACCCATTTGGTCATGGTGTATAATTCATTTGATATGTTGTTGAATGCGATTAGCAAGTATTTTCTTGAGGATTTTAGCATCTAGGTTCGTTAGAGAGATTGGTCTGTAATTTTCCTTGTGGCATCTTTGTTTGGATTTGGTATTAGGGTAATGTTGGCCTCATAGAAAGAGTTAGGCAATGTTCCTTCTACTTCTATTTTTTTAAAAAGTTTAAGCAGGATTGGTGTTAGTTCTTTCTGGAATGTTTGGTAGAATTCACCTGTGAAGTCTTCTGGTCCTGGGTTCTTTTTAGTTGGGAGGTTTTTTGGTGACTGAGTCTCTCTCTTTACTTGTAATTGGACTGTTGAGTTCATCAATTTCTTCTTTCATCAATGTAGGCGCTTGTGAGTTTCTAGGAATTTGTCCATTTCCTCTAAATTATTCTTGTTGGCATATAATTTTTCAAAGTATCCTCTTATGATACTTTTTTTTTTTAATTATTTATTTACTTTTATCCATTTTACCCCCCCCCTTCCCCATTTGCTGTTTTTTGTGTGTGTCCATTCGCTGGGCAATTCTCTGTGTCTGTTTCCTGCCATCTCTTCTCATCCTCCTCCTCCAGTCTTCACCAGGATTCGATCCTGGAGACCTCCGATGTAGGAGAGAGGTGTTCTGCCACCTGCGCCACCTTAGTTCCTGGTTTTCAGAGCTTTCGGAGCATCTCATCTTGTCTCTCCCCTGCGTCTCTCTCCCCTGTTACGTCATCATCTTGTTGCATGGCTCCCGGGGCCTGGCGGCTCACCGGCACACAGAGCCTGGCAGCCCATGCGCCTTCTTTCTTTCTTTTCTTTTCTTTCTTTTCTTTCTTTGTTTTCTTTCTTTTCTTTTCTTTTCTTTCTTTCTTTCTTTTCTTGTCCCGGGGATTGAACCCAGGTCCTTCCATATGGCAGATGGACGCCCAACCATTTGAGCCACATCTGCCCCCTCTTATGATACTCTTTATTTCTGTGGGGTCAGTGGTGATCTCCCCTTCCTCATTTCTTATTTTGTGTATTTGCATCTGCCCTCTCTTTTTCTTTGTTAGTCTAGCTAAGGGTTTGTCAATTTTATTGATCTTCTTGAAGAACCAGCTTTTGGTTTTGTTTATTTTTTCTAGTGCTTTCTTATTTTCTATTTCATTTAGTTCTGCTCTAATCTTTGTTATTTCCTTCTTTTTACTTCCTTTGGGGTTAGTTTGTTGTTGTTTTTCCAGTTCCTCCAGGTGTACAGTTAGGTTTTTGATTTTAGCTCTTCTTTTTTGATATATATATATATATATGTATGTATGCATTTATGGCTATGAGTTTCCCTCTCAGTACAGCTTTTGCTGCATCCCATAGGTTTTGATATGTTATGTTGTCATTTTCATCCATTTCAAGGTAGTTACTGATTCCTTTTGAGATTTACTCTTTGACCCACTGTTTGTCTAAGAATGTGTTGTTTAACTTCTATATCTTTGTGCCTAATCTGGTTCTCTGGTCCTTACTGATTTCCAATTTCATTCCATTGTGGTCCGAGAAATTACTTTGCATAATCTCAGTCTTTCTGAATTCATTTGAGATTTTTTCTGCGGCCTAGCACGTGGTCTATCTTGGAGTATGATCCATGTGCACTTGAGAAGTATGTGTATCCCACTGTATTTGGGTGTAGTGTTCTGTATTTGACTATTAGGTCCAGATCCCCTAATATGTTAAAAGTCTTTGTGTCTTTATTAATTCTTTGTTGAGATGTTCTGTCTAGTGGTGATAATGGTGTATTAAAGTCCCCCACTATAATTGTAGAGGTATCTATTTCTCTGCTTAGTTTTTCCAGTGTTTGCCTCACGTATTTTGAGGTGTCCCTATTAGATGCGTAAATGTTTATGATTGTTCTTCTTGGAAGATTACCCCTTTCACTAATATACAGTATCCATCTTTGTCTCTTACAATAGTTTTGCATTTAAAGTCTATTTTGTCCTATATTAGTATAGCTACTCCCGCCCTTTTTTGGTTATTGTTTGCTTGTAAGATTGTTTTCCAGCCATTCACTTTCAGTCTCCTTGAATCCCTGGGTTTCATGGGTTTCTTGTAGATAACATATAGATGGGTCATATTTCTTAATCCATTCTGCCAATATGTGTCTCTTGACTGGTGAGTTTAATCCATTAACATTGTGTTGTTACTCTCAAGGAATTATGTACATTAGCCATATTTTCTTTGGGTTTATATATTTCATAGGTTGTTTTTATTTCTCTTTTTGTTGTTTTAGTTGTTGTTATTTTTTTTATTTTTATTTTTTTTTTAGTTGTTCTTACACTCTCCTCCAGCTCTCTCTCTCCTGTTTTTTCCTTTCAACCTGCAGAACTCCTTTTAGTATTTCTTGAAGAGCTGGTTTCTTATTGGCATACTCTCTTAATTTCTGTTTATCTGTGAATATTTTGAACTCTCCATTATTTTTGAATGCCATCTTTGCTGGATAGAGAATTCTTGGCTGGAAGTTTTTTTTCGTTTAGTACCTTAACTGTGTCATAACCACTGCCTTCTTGCCTGCATGGTTTCAGATGAGAAATCAGCTTTTAATCTTGAGCTTCCCTTGTACATGGTGGTTCTCTTTTCTCTTTCTGCTTTCATTATTTTCTCTTTGTCTTGTGCATTGGACAGTTTGGCCAGTATATGTCTTAGAGTAGGCCTGTTGGGATTTATACTGTTGGGGGTGTGCTGTGCTTCCTGGAATTGTACATCTATCTCCCTCAATAGGGTTGGGAAGTTTTAAGCCATTAGTTCCTCCAATACTCCTTCTATACACTTTCCCTTCTCTTCTCCCTGTGGGATGCCTATAATACTTAAGTTTGTGCATTTTGTGTTGTCATTCAAATCCCTAAGTCCCTGCTGGATTTTTTCTATCTTTTTATCTCTCTGTTCTACTATCTGTTTGACTTCAGATGTACTGTCTTCCACATCACTAATTCTTTCCTCCGCCTGTTCAAATCTACTATTATGTGCTTCCAGTGTCTTTTTGATTTCTTGGATTGTGCCATTCATCACCGTCTCATATCTGTTATCTTTTTATGTATGTTTACAATTTCTTCAGTATATTCTCCCAGTGTCTTCTTAATATCCTTTTTTTTTTTTTTTTTTTTTTTTTTAGATTTTACTTATTTATTCATTTATCCCCCCCTTGCTGCTTGTGCTCGCTGGGTCAGCTAACCACGCCATGCGGGCGGGCTTGCCTTCACCAGGAGGCCTCGGGAACCGAACCCGGGGCCTCCCATATGGTAAACGGGAGCCCTACTGATTGAGCCACAGCCGCTTCCCTCTTAATATCCTTAATCTCTTCCTTCACTTCATTAAGTTGGTCCATGATATTTGTTTGGACAGCTTTGATTAGTTGTGCAATGTTCTGAACCTCTTCCTGGTTTTTAGTTTGTTCATTGGACTGAGCCATGTCTTCCTGTTTCTTAGTATGGTTTGTAATTTTTTGTTGCCCTCTGGTCATCCTTTTATCTTGATGGGTTTATTCAGTTGATTAGCATCTCTCTTTACATTATGGTTTTATTTAATTGCTATTTTTTGTGTGTGTTAAGTATTCTCTTTGACACTTTGTTCTTCTTATTCTATTTTGTTGCTCTTGTCTTTGTTCCCTAGGAGGAAAAAATCAGTGCCAGGGAAAGTGAAAGAGGTAAGGAAAGTAAAAGGATAATAGCAGTAATAATAATAGTTAGAAGAGGAACCATTTAAGACTTTGGAAAATGAATATTTAACTCATGTAAGAGTGTAAAGTAATAGGAATAGAAAAGTGGGGTACCAACAATGAAATGGGAAACCAAATAGAGAAAAATATATAGACTGAATTAGAAGGCCAGTATGATGAGGAGAGAGAGAGAAAGAGAAAAGAAAAGATAAAAAAAAAAAAAAAAAACTCAATAAAAGAAAGAGAACAGGATAGATGAGGTAGAAATAAAAACTAGAAAAATTGGGTATAAACAAAGAGAGGTGGAATGTAAGAACAACAACAGAAAGCTGAAGATAGAATGATGAAGGAAGCAAAAGAGATAGCCTTGGTATACAGAGTCGGTATACACAGAAAAGGGGAAATCAAGGAAGAGGAAACACAGTAACTAAGAATCAAGCCAGCAGCACCTTGAGGAATTTATCTCTTTGTCTGGCTTCCTTCAGATAGATGCCCTGAGGCCTCCTACTCTGTGGGTTTCCAAAACCGCTCACTCAGGCAGGATCTTGCCACTGCTCAGCTGTTTTTTTGTGAGAGAGATCTGCCTATGTTCCTTTGAAAGAAAAAGAATTGGGACCAGATAAAAGGAAAGAGACAGGAAGACAAAAAGAACAATAGTAACGGTATTAGTAAAAGGCAGGAGAGCAAACATACAAGATCTAGGAAATTGAAAAATTAACATGAGTAAGAAGCACAGAGGAATAAGATTAGGAAAGTAGAATTAAAACAGTGAAACAAGAAACAGAATAGAGAAACAAATATATAGGATGAATTAAAATGTTGGAATGGTGAGAAGAACGGAAAACAAAACAGAAGAGAGAAAGAAAAAAGTGAAAAAGAGTATTACAGAGAAAAAGGGAGGGATAAATACAAACAAGAAAAATTGGTACCAAATAAAAGAGGTGGAATGAAAGAACAACTGTGGGAAACAAAAGTTATAAAGATGAAGGAGTGAAAAGAAGTAGAAAAAAAAAAACACAGAAAAACAGCCTTTTTTCTTAGACCCCTAAGGATCTTCTCAGGCTGCTGGTGTTCCTTAATCACTCAACCTGCAGCCTGCCCTCTGCAAGTTTTGAATTGGGTTTTACTGAGTAAAGTAAGGGAAATAAAAGAAAATGTCTATATGTTCCCTGTCATAAAGTTTCAGCTGGATTCCTGGTAACCTGGTGGATCTCTTCTCAAGGAATAGCCAAGAATCAAACCTGGGACCTCCTATGTGAAAGAAAGGAATTCTCCCACTGAGCTATTCTGCCTCTTTGGGTTAATTAGCCTTTCAGAAGGCTATCCACCCCTTTTCCCTAGGGCAGGTTAGATCCCCGGCAGTCAGCTGGAATGGTGCTCATTGCTGCCTGTCTCTGCCTCCTCTCTGATGTTTTTTCTCTCTTTACCTAAGTGGCTGGGTGTGACCGCCAGCCTGGAACAACCCCCCTCCTGTTTCCCTGTTGAGTCGAGGTCCCTTCTGATATTCAAGGGGGCCCCAGCTGGCTAAACTCGCTGCAAAAAAATCGCTTTCCGCTCCCCCAGATCCCTCTTCCTCACAAGGAATCTGCCATCACACTCCTGTTTGGAGCAGGGGACTGGGTCTCCACCTAGTCTGTCTGCTCTGAGGGCCAGGTATGTGTGCCACTTTCAGTCACTGAGGTAAGCAACCCCCAATTATTCCTGGCTTCCCTATCTGTCCAATACCCTCCTAGATGACTCAGAGCACTTCCCGTGGAGGTAGGCATCTCCTCTACTCTCAGATTCAATTTGCCAGGAGTTTTACCCTCACTTACTATCTCGGGGATGGGGCAGGGGAGGCTTCCTGGCAGCCAGGAGGTTTAATAACTTAAGGTTACTTGTTTTGGCTTCTTTGTGTCTCTGACCCTTGCTCTTTTGGGAGTTGGTAAGCAGTGTCCTGGTTTGCTGTGTCCCAAAGCAGTTCTCCACGCCAGCCTCTGGCTTTTTCTGTTGTTTTAGTGAGAGCTAAGATTTATATGTGTAACCCGTTGGCCTTGTTCCCACTATCCCCCTATAATAATCTTGAGTCACCCATTTTCTCACTCAGAACTGTGTAGACATTTTTTTCTGTCCTTTTACGACATTAAGCATTATAGTGGAGAAACTAATTGTATCTGAAATTATCAACAAATCGATTTATGAAACATGTTTCATAATTCTTGACAAAAATGATTTGCATTTTATGATGGGTTTTAAAGCAATTTGTAGAGAGAAATTCCTTTTTTAATATACTAAATGACAGTTAAATACAACATCAGAATTCTGTCATCTGTTGTTATTAGAGTCATATTTTGGTCTTAAATGAGAGATTATTTCAATTTGATTAAGTAGGCAGATTCTTTACTTAATTTTCTGTATCTTTGTTCTTACCAGAATGAAGTGATATATAATAAATGCCTAAATACTGTACTTAAATGAACAAAAGTTTTACAGGGGCCCCAATGATTTGCTTCCACAGTTTTTATCTTTTTAAAGATTTATTTATTTATTTCTCCCCACCCCCTTGTGCTTTTGCATTTGCTGTGTCTGTTTGTTGTGTGCTGGTCTTCTTTTTAGAAGGCACCAGGAACCAAACCTGGGACCTCCCATGTGGGAGGAAAGCACCTAATCACTTGAGCCACCTCTGTTCCCTGCTTATGTCTCTCGTTATGTTTTCCTTGTGTCTCTTGTTACATCATCTTATTGTGTCAGCTCGCTGTGCCTGCCTGTTGCATCTGCTCACTGTCTTGCTTGTCTTCTTTAGGAGGCACTGGGAACCGAACCCAGGACCTCCCATCTGGTAGGTGGGAGCTCAGTCGCTTAAACCACATCCCTTCCCTCCACAGTTTTCTTTTAATTAAAAACTAATTCTTTGCTTAAGGGGAGACTAGCATTTCTGATACCATCAATGTTTTTATATTCTCCTTGTGACTTGTTTTTTTCTTGTTTATTGCTTGAAGAATTATTTCATTACACTTGAAATTAGCAGCTTATTTCTGGATATTGATGGTTCTTTATTAGTTTTTCCCAGTACCTATGATATGCTTGTGAATCTTTCCACATTATAACTGGATTCATCCATTTGTTGCCTGGAACAGTATTTTTTCCTTTTTCATTACTGTGTGATATTCCATTATATAAATTTGCTATAATTTCTTTATCTGTTGTCCTGCTCATGGACATTTGGGTTGTATCCAGTTTTAGACAAGTATGAATAAAGCTACAATGTATTTTGTATGTGTATGTTTTTTGGTGGACAAAGTATATTTTGGAGTATATTTCCAGGAATGGAATTGCTGGTTTTCCAAAATAGCTATATCAATTTTTATTTCAGCCATCAGTGTATGAAAGTTCCAGGTATTCCACATCCTCTCCAATACGAACACTTGGTTTTAGCCTTTTACTTTTAATCATTCTGGTGGGGATGTGATTTTAATTTCTGTTTTCCTGATGACCAGTGATGTCGAATACCTTTTCATGTATTTATTGGACATTTGGATATCCTCTTTTGTAACATACCTGTTCATGCCTTTGACCAGTTTTTTAATTAGTTGTTTCTTTATCTTACTGATTTATAAGAATTCTTTGTATTCTGGACAGAAGTCCTTTGCCACACGTATGTATTGCAAATGAAACTTCATTGAGTCTATTGCTTGCTTTTTCACTTTCTTAGTTGTATCTTCTGATAAATGGTAGTTCTTAATGTTAAAGAAGCTGAAATTACCAGTTTTTATTCCATAGTTAGTGCTTTTATATTCCGTTTAAGAATCTTTGCTTACCCTAAAGTCATGAAGACAGTCCCCTTTGTTTTATTCTAGAAGCTTTATTGCTTTGTCTTTTACATTTAGGGCTATGAACTATCTTAAATTAATTTTTGTGTATGGAATAAAGGTAAGGGTTAAGTCTTAGGGAAATTTACTTGACTCTGTACCATTATTGAAAAGCCCATCATTTTCCTACTGTACTGGATTGATACCTTTGTTATAAATCAGGTGACCATATTTGTGTGACTCTTTTGTGACTCTATTCTGTGCCATTGGTCTGTTTGTCAATCTTAGCACCATCACCACATTGTCTTATTAAAATGGCTTTATAGTAAATCTTGATCTCTGGTAGTGTCAGTCTTCCAACTTTGTACTTTTCTTTTAAAATTGTTTTGGATATTTTAGGTCCTTTATATTTCTCTAAGAATTTTTTTTATCAGATTGTGGGTCTTCACCAAAAAACGCACACACAAAACTCTGGGATTTTGATTAGGATACAATGATGCATGAATATGGTCTATCCCTCCTTTTATTATGATATTTTTTTACTTTTGTCAGCAGTGTTTTATAGTTTTCACTGTAGAAATTTTCATACCTTGTTTATTTCCAGGTTTTTAAAATGCTATTCTAAATGATTTTTTTTCATTTTCTGATTTTTGTTTCTAATAAAAAATGTGATTGATTTTTAAAAAATATTGACTTTATATCTAGTCACTTAATTGTTTATTTTTGTTTCTTTGGGTTTTCTACATACTTGGTCAGATCACCTTTAAGTAATAACTTTTATTTCTTCCCTTGTAATCTTTATACTTTTGTTTCTTTTTCTCGCCTTATTGCATTGACTGGGACCTCTTAATACATTATTGAATAGAAGTGGCAACAGAGAACATCCAAATCTTTTTCCTAAACTCAGGGGAAAAGCACTCACAATTGTACCATTCAGTAATTTATTAGCTATATGATTTTTGTGGGTTTTTATTTTTTTATTTCTTATTAGAGCAGTTGTTAGTTTATAGAAACATCATGCAAGAAGTACAAAGTTCCCATGTACCCCTCTCACACACACCTAATTTTCTCTATTAACATTTTTTTACAATTCATGACACAGTATTATAATTATGCTATTAATTTTAGCACATTGTTTACATTGTGTTGTACACAATGTGTACTATGAGTATGTGTGTGTGTGTGGTAACATATACACAACCTAAAATTTCCTTTTTTAAATATGTAATTCAGTCGTGCTAATTACATATACAAAGTTGTACCTCCACCCCCACCATTCATTGCCAAAACTTGTCCATTACTCCAAACCATGCCAGTTTGTGGTTTTTGTTTACTTTTTATGAGATGTTCTTTATGCTAATTTGCCAGGAGTTTGTTTGTCTGTTTGTTTCTTTTTTTAATTATAAGTAGATGTTGAATGGTTTTTGCAGGCTTGTTTTCTATTTCAGGGATGCTAGATAAGAACCATGCAGCCAGCATCTATTTCTTACTTGTATTTTCTGTAATGTGGTGACTTAATAGATGGAGTGTATGAAATAGAGACTGAATGTTCTTTTATTTAATTGGACTGATGAATGAATGACATCTAGTCTCATTTCTTTTTATAGTTTATGGTTAGGAACTATAAAACTATGTAGCACTGTTAAGAATCTTCTTCCAAGTTGCCAGTGTTATTCTTGGGTTGTGTTTTTATATCTATAAGGTCTTTGGTTTGTGGTGAGAGGGGAGGATTCTCTATAAAGCCTTCAGGGTACACATGTACAAGTGAGAAGTAGATGTGATTTTGTGTAAAATCAAACTAAATTGTATACTTTTTGCTGGGAAACTATTTGCTGGGAAACTAACCTTTAATAAATTTAACAGTTTATAATAAGCATTTAATCAGATTATTTTATGATTTAGTACTTTATCCAATAGAGGAGAACTGTCTGTTTAAAGTGAATAATTTTTATTGGAGTCCTTCATTGAAAATGCACATTTTCATTCACTGGGCTTGGAAGAGACTTTTGCAGACATTAATGTTCTGAATTTTATTTTAGATTAATATGTTATAGATTCCCTGTATGTTTTTATTTTAAGTCAGATTTATTGAAATATATTCACAAACCATACAGTCCATCTAAAGTGTACAGTCAATGGTTTTTGGTATAATCACAGAGTTGTACATTCATTGCTACAATCAATTTTAAATATTTTAAAATAATAGATATATAACAAATATTTTGCAAGAATTTATGCTTTACCGTGGACATTTATTTTAAAAGTGCTGGAAGACAACATGCTACTGAAATTGCCCAATTCATTGGCATTTTGCAGGTTTTAGTAGCTACTAATTGCAAGAATAGACTTTTTTTGGTAATGCTTTATAGTTTACAAAATATTTTCTCAGCGTTTTCATTTAATATTCACAAAAGTTCCTTGAAAAGGGCAAGACAGGCACATTTAACAGATGACCTAAGATTACACGTGATATAATTGGCAGAGAGATTTTAAACTCAGATCCACCCCCTCCAACTCTCTTGCCTTTTTGTTCATTGTCTGCTCATTGTTTTTTGCTCATTGTCTGTTTTCTTTTTGTTTTTTTTTTCTTGAGGAGGCCCTGGGACAGAATCCAGGACCTCCCATGTGGGAAGTGGGCAATCAACTGCTTGAGCCACATCCACTCCCTGCTTGTTTATTTTCGCTCATTGTCTACTCATTGTCTTGCTTGTTGTTTTTGCTCGTTGTCTTGCTCATTTTTTTCTTGTTGTCTGATCATTGTTTTTGCTCGATATCTGCTTGTTGTCTGCTCATTGTTTGTCTTCTTTGGGCGGCAACAGGAACTGAACCCGGGATTTCTCATGTGGGAGGTGGGCTCACAACTGCTTGAGCCACTTCCGCTCCTACCCAGATCTTTTTTTTTTTTTTTTTTTTTTTTACCAGGAGGTCCCAGGGATCGAACCCAGGTCCCTCCATATGGGAGATGGACACCCAACCATTTGAGCTGCATCCATCCCCCTACCCAGATCTTTTGACCCTCTTTCTTCTCTTTCCATTGTACCTTGTCGGCTCTTAAACATTACTTATAAAATTTCGTAACCTTTCATTTTAAAAAGTTCTTTCAGAATGAGCCTTTTTAGAAAACTTGGTCTTTGACTTGAAGTTAAGTAATCTTTCTACTACCCTGATAGCCCCTGATCTGTCTTAGGCCTTGCTTGCTTTATTGTCATTGAAGCTTTCATTCCCTGGATTAAACATGGTAGGCTAACTACTATAACAAATAATCCCCAGATGTCAGTGGTTTAGACAAAAAAAGTTTATTTCTCACTTTCTTTCAAATTGTTACTTAGGAATCCAAGGTCTGTCTATCTTATGATGCTACTATGTTCAACACGCAGCTTCCATGGTCCCTGGAAAATGAGAAGGAAATATAGAGAAGGTTAACATAGAGTGTATAACTATCACATCAGCCTGAAAATTACTGCCGATTACTACCACTATCAGTCCTGTGTGGGAGAGTAGTCACATGACTTCATTTATATGTAAAGGGACTGGGAAAAGTAGTTCCTGGCTGAGCATCTTTTCCTCCCCAGCAAGTCTATACTCTATACTCTACTATATTATACTATTTAACTCAGTATATATATATTTGGTGGTTAGCTTGCCTTCTCTGCCACATCCCCCTACACAATGGTGGTTTTTAATTTAATTATATACGGGAGTTAGTAGTGGCCAAAAGAGTAATATGGATTCTGAAGCCAGATTACTGGGGTTTGAATCCTGGGCTTTACCATATCTTTGTCCAAATAACCCTTTAAACCTTTTATTGAATTATTCATTGCTTAATTTATTCAACTATCTACCCGTTCACTAATTTACAGACAATATTGTAGTTGCCAGGGATCTAGAGACAGACAAGGCCCTTGCCCTCTTTGATCTGTCTTATATTCTTAGATTAATATGAGAAGAGACAATAAACAAATAAACAAAATAATAGCAGAATGTATTAATATCATGAAATTAGCATGTGATGTAATAGAAGCTAGTTATGGAGTGAACTTTACCCTGGGTTCTTTTTTTTCCTTTATGATTCTTTTTTTATTTTATTTTTTAAAGATACTTAATTATATAAATGTTACATAAAAAATATAGGAGATTCCCACATGCCCTGTTCCCCACATCTCCCACACTTTCCCACATTAACAACATCCCTCATTAATGTGGTACATTCATTGCAATTGATGAACACATTTTAGAGCATTGCCACTAAGCATGGATTACAGTTTACACTGAAGTTTACACTCTCTTCCACCCAATTCTGTAGGTTATGGCAAGATATATAATGGCCTGTATCTGTCATTGTAGTGACATTCAGGACAATCCCAAGTCCTGAAAATGCCCCCGTATTACACCTACTTTTCCCTCTCCTTGCCCTCAGTACCTCCTGGGGTCACTGCCTCCACACATCAGTGATGTAATTTCTTCCATTGCTAGAATCACGATGAGTCTATAGTAGAATACCAGTAAGTCTATTTTAGTCCATAGTTCATTCCCCAATCCTGAGGATTCTGGGATGGTGATGTCCACTCCACCTCTAATTGAGAGGGGGTTTCAATCCCATAGGGCTGATGGATGGGACTTTCTTGCTCGCAGTTTTAGGCTCTCTCGGTTCCTTGGTGTGGTGGTTGTCCATCATCACCTCCTTGTTAGTTGTCCTGGGTGAGACCAATGAACTGGGGAGTAGGTGCTGCAGTTCCGCTGAGACTCAGGGCCCAGCTGGCACATGGACAGCTCAAAGATTTGAGTCTCTTGGACGTAAACCTACCAACTCTAGTACTAGTTATAGGTTCAAACAGAAGGACAGAATATCCATGTGTAGGGAAACCACAACTGAGTCCAACTCTGTCACACTGGGGAGCATAAATTCCAAAGTAGGGCCCACTGGCAAGGCACCTAACTCCTGAGTTATCTGCCCTGACTATAGTGTCTGGATGTCTCCAGGACCCTCAGGAACCCTGTTATTTGGGGTGATATCTGCTTTGGCAGTCAGTCAGACCCTGCTGAGATGTGCATAAGTGCAACCTCTGGGATGGCCTTCTGACTCACCTTGAAGTCCCCTAGCCATATAAACTCATTTGTCTTTACTTTTTCCCCCTTTTGGTCAAGGTCTTTGTCCAGTTGCACTGCTAGTTGGTGCTTGGTAGTAATCCCTTAGCATCAGGGAGGCTCATCCCCAGGAGTCATGTCCCATGCAGGGGGGAAGATAATGTATGTATATGCTGAGTTCAGCTTAGAGAGAGGCCACATCTCAGCAACAAGGAGATTCTCAGTAGGTAACTCTTAGGCACCCTATAATACTTTACTAAGTTTTAATTTCAAGAGTAAAGGTTCGTAAGCACAGTCATCAACATCAAAGGCCCATCAGTGGACCATCCTCCTTCACTAGTCGTTGCCCCTGTACTCAGGGGATTCCTGCTGTTCCACTAGAGAATGTGGCAGGGCTCCCTAGGTTGGGAACCTGATATTCTTTCGGTTATCCTGTGACTCTCCACCCGCCACAACAATGCTCCATGAACATTTGAATGGGTTCTTTTTCTAAATGAGAATAACATCATCATCTAAAAAGGGCTGTCAAGTATAAATCAAATATTATTTCATGTAAAGGACATGGCATAGTGCCTTGCACATAGTAAATTCTCAGTAAATGGTAGCTTATATTACTGCTATTAGGCTTCTTTGAGAGGCTCGATGAACCCTGATGAGTAGTATATACAGAATAAAGTATCTACAATGGTATTCTAGAATCCAGCTGGATTGATTACTGATATTTGAAAGAGTTTTGTATGCAGTACATAGATTAATGGGGTGTCAAAATGGAAAGCAGAAGTGCACCAATTCTAGAGATCTAGAGATCTTGCTGATATTTGCCCAGGGACATTTCAAATATTCTTAGTATACTCACACATTGAGAGCTAAGAATTTTCTGAAATGCATATTTCTTCAAGTTATTAAAGAACTCAAGCTATGAGCTGTTGGGAATAAAGCACCTATCTTCTACCCACTTGACAAATTGACTTTTTTCTTTTATTCACAGTAAATAATCTGATTAATATGGTCAGCGAATAATTAGTACATTCAAGCCACTCTGCTACCACAACTGGGGATTCAGTGGGGGTAACAAATCACATGTTGCCTACTCCCATGAAGCTTATAGTCTAGAGAAGCTTGTAAATGAAATAACAATAAATTATAATAAAGGGGGAAATTCAGACCTCTCTGAGAGCAAATAGGAACCTGAAACCACATGGGGATAGGGGGTTTAGAATCAGAAACTGTGTACTTGAGGAGACTATATAGAAAGTCAAATGTCAAAGTTAAAGAGAAAATTCTGAGAGTAGCAAGGGAGAAGCAAACCATCACATACAAGGGACGCTCAGTAAGACTTAGCACGGATTTCTCATCAGAAGCTGTGGAGGTGAGAAGACAGTGGTATGATACAGTTAGGATACCAAAAGAGAAAAACTGCCAGCCAAGAATTCTTTTTTTTTTTTTTTTAATAATTTGAATATTTCAGTTTTATTACAAATGGAAAACTTCTCTTTTGCTTTTGGAGGAAATATTCTCCAGATGAGATAAGACTTCGAAACACAAACACTCAGTAGAGTATATCAGATATTCTTTCCTTTTCTCAAATGGAATGCTTTTTGTTTTGTCAGTAGCCTTCCAAACCTTATTTATTTTTGAAAGCCTTATGCACACTCCATTTACTTCATAAAAATCTGATTTTCTTTTTGTTCTACATGTAACAACAATTGATGCAGAGCACAAGTGGAAAACAGTGGAAGGCATTGCTTCATGTGCTACAGTTCTAGCCTACAGGAAAGGCAGCCTGTGCTTCTTCTGTGTCATCCTGATGCAACTTTCTTAGGCTTCATCCTAAAGAACAACCACACTAACTGTGGTCCTATTTTGAAGAATCAATCATCTGTCTGGCTTCCTCTGAATGCACAGTCACACTGTAGATGATAATTTACCACTTGGAGTGAAGGAGGTTGACAAATCCTCTTGAACAAGTAGATTGACACTAGTTTTGATAAAGCATCGAGGAGAAGAAGGAGAATTTCAGAAGAGGGGCTCCTGGAACACCATGCACTGAGAGAGGGAGAAGTGTAACATCGGCATGGGCAAGAATGCTATGCTTGCAGGGAAACAGCCTTGGATTAAGTACTCTGACCTCAGGATTTTCTTTCTTTTCAATTCCTCCCTACATTGTCCACAAGTAATTGATAGTATATACAAGATGGTCTCCCTCACACCTTGAGTGATGACTTCTCACTTTTTTTTTCATTTAAACAAAAAATTCCTTACTAAAAATAATCTTCAATAAAACTCCTTTCCAAACCTTTCTGGTAGCAACTCTTTTCCTGAAAACCATGAAAAGAGGTGCATAATCACTCTGAGGAAGAGAGGGCATGCTTCAGAGACGGATGCAGCAAAGGCAATACTCAAATGGAAATTTATAGCTGTGAATGCCAAAACCACGAGCCACATGATTACAGAAAATCATTCCCAAAGCAAGCAGAAGGAAATAATAATAAAGATTGGAGCAGAAATAAGTGAATTTGAGAACAAAAAAAATTGTGGAGAAAATCAATAAAACTAAAAGCCGATTCTTTGTGAAGATCAATAAAATTGACAAACCCCTAGCTAGACTAACAAAAAAAGAAGAAGAAGATGCAAATAAATAAAAATCACAAATGAAAGGGAGGAAGTTATGACTGACCCCACAGAAATAAAAAGGATCATAAGAGGATATTATGAGGGGAAGTGGATGTGACTGAACCACGTGGGCATCTGCTACCACATGGGAGGTCCCGGGTTCAGGTCCCAGTGCCTCCTAAAAGAAGACAAACAGACGCTGCCCCTGCTACAACAAGCTAGACACTGTCTGCACTGCAACAAGGAGATGTCACAGCCATAATATGCCACAGCCTGCAGGGAGCAGATGTAGTTCAGGTTGTTGGGCACTCACCTCTCATGTGGGAGGTCCTGGGTGTGGTTCCCAGTGCCTCCTGGAGGATGTGCGTAAACAATGAGCAGACAGGCAAGAGAACCATTGGGGAGGTAAATTTAAAAAAATAATAAATGAATAAATCTTTTTAAAAAAGGATATTATGAGAAACTATGTGCCAACAAACTAGACAACCTCGATGAAATAAATAGACAGATTCCTAGAAATGCATGAACGACCTACACTGACGCTACAAGAAATACAAGAACTTAACAAACCAGTCACATTTAAAGAGATTGAATCTGTCATCAAAAATCTCCCAGCAAAGAAATGTCCAGGACCAGATGGCTTCACAGGTGAATTCTACCAAGAATTTTTAAAAGAATTAGCACCAATTCTGTTTAAGCTCTTCCAAAAAATTGAAGAGGAGGGAAAATTACCCGAGACATTTTATGAAGCCAGCATCACCCCAATACCAAAGCCAGATAAAGATACTACAAGAAAAGAAATTTACAGACCACTCTCTCTAATGAACATAGATGCAAAAATTCTCAACAAAATACTTTCAAATAGAATTCAACAGCCTGTCAAAAGAATTATTCACCTAGAACATGTGAGATTTATTCCTGGTATGCAAGGATGGTTCAACATAGGAAAAATCAATCAACATAATATACCACGTTAACAAATTGAAGGAAGAAAAACACATGAACATCTCGATTGATGCAGCAAAGGCATTCGACAAAGTCCAGCATCCTTTCTTGATAAAAACACTTCAAAAGATAGGAATAGAAGGAAAATTCCTCAATATGATAAAAGGCATATATGAAAAACCCACAGCCAACATCATACTCAACGGGGAAAGGTTGACAGCTTTCTGTCTAAGATTGGGAACAAGACAAGGATGCCCACTGTCCCCACTGTTATTCATAGTTGTACTGGAAGTTCCAGCTAGAGCAATTAGATAAGAAAATAAATAAATACATAAATGGCATCCAGATGGGAAAAGAGGAAGTAAAACTCTCACTATTTGCAGATGATGTGATCTTAAATTTAGAAAATTCTGAAATGTCTATGGCAAAGCTATTTGAGCTAATAAATGAGTTTAGCAAAGGGGCTGGAAGGATACAAGATCATCATGCAAATATCAGTAATGTTTCTGTACACTAGTATTGAACAGTCTGAGGAGGATATCGGGAAACATTCCATTTACGTTAGCAACAAAAACACTGAAATACCTAGGAATCGTTTTTTTTTTTTTACCAGAAGGTCCCGGGGATCGAACCCAGGTCCCTCCATATGGCAGACGGACGCCCAACCATTTGAGCCACAGCCGCCCCCCCTAGGAATCGTTTTAACCAAAGAAGTACAGGACCTATATTCCGAAGACTATAAAATAATGCTAAAAGAAATCAAGGAAGACCTAAAGAAATGGAAAGATGTTCCATATTCACGGATTGGAAGACTAAAAATCGTGAAGAGGTCAATCCTACCCAAACTGATTTATTAGATTAATGCAATACCAATCAACATTCCAACAGCCTATTTTATAGAAATAGAAAAGGCAATTACCAAATTTATTTGGAAGGGAAAGTGTACCTGAATAGCAAAAAGCATTCTGAAAAAGATGAGTGATATGGGAGGAATTTCACTGCCTGACCTTGAAACATTACAAAGCTAAAGTGGTCAAAAAAGCATGGTATTCAAGTGCCAACTGGCAGCTTTGTGCAGTGGCAGTATCGTAGCCAATGAGGTTTATCCGAGGCACGATTATTGCTAATTGAAAACTTTTCCCAAGTGCCAACTGGCAACACAACTGGAAAAAGACCTTGAATAAAAGGGGGAAATGGTAAAGACAAATGAGTTCAAGTGGCTAAGAGACTTCAAAGAGAGTCGGGAGGTCATCCCAGAGGTAACTCTTGCGCACACCTCAGTAGGAGCTCATAGAACATCTAAGTGCCTATCACCCCACTCAGTGGGGTTCCTGAGAGCTCCGGAGACACCCTGGTCCTATATAAGGGGGGATAGCCCCAGAGACTGATGCCTTATCAGTGGGTTCTATTTTGGAATCTGTGCTCCTGAGAGTGACAGAATTAGACTCAAATAAGTCCTCCCTACACATGGTTCACCAGTCCCTTCTATTCAAACCTACATGTGATGCTGGAGTTTCTTAGGTATACTTCCAGAGACTGGAGCCTCCCGCCTACCTATGTGCCAGGTGTGCATGAAATCTAGGTGGAGCTGCAACTCCTACTCCACAGCTCAATGGACTCATCCAAGTCACCTGGTGAGGAGACAACGATGGGCAATGGCCATCCCAGGGAATGGAGAGGGCCTGCATCTGCAGGCAGGATCATCCCACCCACCATATCCATGGGATATAAGCCCTCTCTCACTTGGAGTTGGAGTGGACATCACCATCCCAGTCGCCTCTGGATTGGGGGAAGAACTATGGACTAGAGTGGACTTGATGGTATTCTCTTGCTCACATATGGTGATTCTTGCAATGCAAGAAATTATAACAATGAGGTGGAGCCAGTGGCCACTTGACAGTTTTTTGGGTAGGGAGGGGATGAGCAGTTGAAATACAGGGGCTTCTTTGGGAGTTGGAGGTTGTCCTGAGTACTGTTGTGGCAATGGATGTAGGCCATTTTAAATCAGCACACACCACTCAGAACTGAGTGGGAGAGAGTGTGGTCTACAGTGTGAACTGTGGTCTATGGTTGGTGGCAAGGCTCCAGGATGTGTAAGTCCATTGAGGTTGGTGGGCCACACTGTGGGAGATGTTTGTGTGGGATGTGGTGGGAGGTGTGGGAGGTGGGCAACATGGGAATCCCAGTGGGTTCCGTGTAATATTTTAGGTAATCTAAGCACCTCTTAAAATATATGTGTGTATATATATATATATAAATAACATTTTTATAAGCAAATACACATATATGCATATATATTTATATATCATTTTGCAAATGTTTGTATGTATTGTGAGAATTTTGATTTTTACCCATAATAAAAAAAAAAAAAAAAAAAAAAAAGTATGGTATTGGCATAAAGATAGACACATCGATCAGTAGAACAGTATTGAGAGTTCAGACATAAACCCTCATCTCTATGGCCAACTGGTTTTCTACAAATCTACCAAGTCCATGTTAATGGAACAAAACAGTCTCTTCAATAAATGGTGCTGGAGAGCCGGACATCCATAACCAAAAGAATCAAAGAGGACCCCTATCTCCCTTTCTACATAAGAATCAACTTAAAATGGATCGAAGACCTAAATAAATAAGCCAGGACCATAAACTATTAGAAGAAAATCTAGGGAAGCGTCTTAAAGATCTTGTGGTAGGTGATGGTTTCTTGGAACTAACATCCAAAGTACAAGCAACAAAAGAAAAAATAGATAAATGGGACGTCCTTAAAATAAAACACTTTTGCACCTCAAAGGACTTTGTCAAAAGGGTGAAAAGGCAGCTGACTCAATGGGAGAAAATATTTGGAAATCACATACTCAGTAAGGGTTTAATATCCATGATATATAAGGAGATGGTACAACTTAACAATAAAAAACAAATGACCCAATTAAAAAATGGGTGAAAGAGTTGGATAGACTTTGTCCAAAGAAGAAATACAGATGGCAAAACACACATGAAAAAATGTTAAGCATCATTAGCGATTAGGGAAATGCAAATCAAAACTTCAATGAGATATCATTTCTCACCTATTAGAATGGCCACTATTAAAAAGTCAGGAAACTACACGTGTTGGAGAGGATGTGGAGAGATAGGAGTGCTTATGCACTGTTGGTGGGAATGTAGAATGGTACAGCCACTGTGGAGGACAGTTTGGCATTTCCTAAAGAAGTTGAATATAGATTTGTCACGTGATCCGGCAATACCAGTACTTGGTATATACCCAGAAGAACTGAGAGCAGTGACGTGAATCTGTATACCAATGTTCATAGCAGCGTTATTCATGATTGTCAAAAGTTGGAAACAACCCAGTTGTCCATTAATCAATGAATGGATAAACTGTGGTATATACACATGATGGACTATTATATAGCTTTAAGAAGAAATGAAGTTGTAAATCATATGACAACCTGGATAAACCTGGAGGACATTATGTTGAGTGAAGCAAGCCCGACAAGAAAGGACAGATACCATATGATTGAGGTATTATGAACTAAATATATTGTGTAATCTCATGGAATTAGTAACTTGAATATGAGTCACCATAAAATAGAATGAGGCTAGAGAATGGAAAGCTGAGGGTTAACTAGTGCAGAATTGGTAAAAAGGATTTGTGTTAATCTTTGGAAATGAATAGAAAAGGTGAAAGCATTGGGGGGTGGATGTGGCTCAAATGGTTGGGCGTCCGTCTCCCATATGGAGGGACCTGGGTTCGATCCCCAGGACCTCCCGGTAAAATAAAAAAATAAAAAATTAAAAAAAAAAAAAAAAAGGTGAAAGCACAACAATGTTTCTAACTGGCAGTGCTATTACATGGATATGATAGTGGTTCAAAGGGATTTCTAAGGTCATGTAAATGACTGAAAGGAAAGCTAAAAAATGTAACATGGGACTGTATAGTATAGTAAACCCTCATGTGAAGTGTGAATATGGGTAATATTGCATATATAAGACTTTTTCTTTGAAGCTGAATTAAATATAAGTTAATATCAGACACAAAAGACCACATTATGCTAAGTGAAAGAACCCAGACAGAAAGCACTACATATTGTATGATTACATTTATAGAAAATGTAAATATAAATCAATTTATAAAGATGAAATTAGATTAGTAGTTATGTAGGGCTGGGGAAGGATAGAGGGATTGAGAGCTGACTGCTAAAAGGGTGTGGAGTTTTTCATTTTGGAATAAAAAATTGTTCTAAAATTTTTTGTGGTGATGAATGCAGAACATTGTGATTATACTAAAAGCCATTAATTGTATACTTTATAGATTGTATGGTATATGAATATATCTCAAAAGAATTACAAGAAATATACAGCAATAGTATTTAATTTCATTTGTCCAAAAAGCATTAGAATTTTAAGACTTACCTGAAAAACATTTATTTTTAAATTAAAAAAAAATTTTTATTGAAGTATACGTGAACATACATAAACAATAAATGTATAGCAATAGTTGTGAACTTACAAAACAAACATACATAACATCATACAGTGCTCTCATACCTCACCCTACTACCAATACCTTGCATTGCTGTTAAACATTTTTAACTAATGATTAAAGAGCATCCTCAAAATATTACTTCTAACCAAAGTATTTTCCCTCAACCCACCCTATTATTATTATTTTTGTATCATTTATTCATGAACATACATAAACAATAAGTGTATAGTAAGAGTTGTGAACTTACAAAGCAAATATTCATAACATCATACAGGGGTCCCATACATCAATGCTCCACCAACACCTTGCATGGTTGTGAGACATTTGTTAAAAATTATGAAAGAATACTGTCAAAATCTTACTACTAACTGTAGTCCTTATCTTACATTTGGTGTATATTTCCCCCAACCCATCCTATTATTATTTTTAAAATATATTTTTATGACAAAAGTTGTAAACTTAACAAAACAATCATACACATGTGTAGAATTCCCAAACAACACCCCTCTATCAACACACTACACCGTGGTAGAACATTTGTTACAAATTATGAGATAATATCATCCGTTTATTACCATGTCCATAGCATACATTTGGCACACATCTTCCATACTCCCCCATTATCAACACAGTGCATCTTTGGCATAGATGCAAGAATATTACATTATTACTGTTACGTTAACCATAGTCCGTAGGTCACTCCAGTTGTATTTTTCCCATGCTTCTCTACATTCCCACCACCTTGCAATATTGATGTACATCTGCTCTAGCTCACTAAGGGCACCCTTGGATCTGTACCATCAACCACAATTCTCATCCACCTCTGGGTTTACTGTGTGATTCAGTTCCTAGATTATTCTCTAGCTTTCTGTCAATTGGCATTTACATCCCTAGACTAACATTTTCAGCCACATTCCCATTTATAAACCAGTTGTTACTCACTATAAATGTGTTACTATCAACTCTGTACATTTCCACACTTTTACAGTAAAGCGAATTAAAACTTCTACATACATTAAATATCAGTTGGGAAGCGGCTGTGGCTCAATCAGTAGGGCTCCCGTTTACCATATGGGAGGCCCCGGGTTCGGTTCCCGGGGCCTCCTGGTGAAGGCAAGCCCGCCTGCTCGGCATGGTTAGCTGACCCAGGGAGCACAAGCAGCAAGGGGGGGATAAATGAATAAATAAATAAAATCTTAAAAAATAAATAAATAAATAAATAAAATAAATAACAGTAGTCCATCTCAGTCCTCCTCTATTATCTTTTAAGAATCCACCACCTACCACCAGGTCTTGAAGATACTTTCTTACATTTTCTTCTAGAAACTTTATGGTTCTTACTTTTATATTTAGGTTTTTGATTCATTTTGAGTTAATTTTTGTATAAGGTGTGAGATAGGGGTGCTCTTTCCTTCTTTTGCTATGGATATCCAGTTTCCTCAGCACCATTTGTTGAATGGACTGCTCTGCCTGAGCTGGGTGGATTTGTTAGGCTAGTCAAAAATCGCTTGACCATAGATGTTTCTGAATCATTAGTTCAGTCCCATTGGTCTATGTGTCTGTCTTTATGCCAGTACCATGACTTTTTTTTTTTTTTTTAACCACTGTAGCTAGGTAATAAGACTTAAAGTCCAGAAATGAGAGTCCTCCAACTTTGCTTTTCCTTTTTAAGATGTTTCTGGCTACTCAGGATCCCTTATCCTTCCAAATAAATTTGTAATCATGTTTTCCATTTATTTAAAAAATGCTGGTGGAATTTTTATCAGGATTGCATTGAATCTGTTTATCAGTTTGAGTAGATTTGCTATCTTAATGATATTTAGTCTTCTAATCTGTGAGCATGGAATGTTCTTCCAATTATTTAGGTCTTTTTAAAATTTCTTTTAACAATGAGTTGTAGTTTTCTGAATACAAGTGCTTTACATCCTTAATTAAATTTATTCCCAAATATTTGGGTTCTATCTGTCATATTTTGTTTTCACCAGTCTTTTGACACTTATAGTTACTTTTCTTGATAAAATCTTCATTTCTAGACTCTGTTCAAAGCCTCTCTCTTGTCTTTTCTTTTCAGGCTGTAACAAACCCTTTAGTATTTCCTGCAAAGCAGGTCTGTTGGTTACAGACTCTCTCAGTCTCTGTTTTATCTGTGAATATTCTAAACTCACCCTCATTTTCGAAAGACAGTTTTGCCAGATATAAGATTCTTGGCTGGAAGTTTTTCTCTTGCAGTATCTTAAATATATCATACCACTGTCTTCTTGCCTCCATGGTTTCTGGTGAGAAATCAGCAATTAATCTTATTGGTTATCTCTTATATGTTATGCATTACTTTTCTCTTGCTGCTCTCAGAATTCTCTTTTTGTCTTTGGCATTTGACACTCTGATTAGTATGTATCTCGGAGTTGATCTACCCGGATTTTTTTGGATGGGAATACGTCATGCTTCTTGGACCTGGATATCTGTGTCCTTCAGTAGAGTTGGGAAATTTTCTACCATTATTTCTTCAAATATTCCTTCTGTCCCTTTTCCCTTCTCTTCTCCTTCTGGGACACCCATGATACTGTTTGCACGGCTCTTGCTGTCGTTTAATTCCCTGAGACCTTGTTCAAGTTTTTCCCATCTTTTCTTTTGTATGTTCACTTTCAGAGGCCATTTCTTCAAGCTCACCAATCCTTTCTTCTGCTACCTCAAATCTGCTATTACATGATTCCAGTGTATTTTTAATTTCATTCCCACAAGATCTGCTAATTTTCTGTGTATGCTTTCAAATTCTTCTTTGCGCTCATCCAATGTCTTCTTAATATCCTTAATTTCTTTAGCCATCTCATTGAATTTATTAAGGAGATTTGTTTGAACATCTATAATGAGTTGTCTCAACTCCTTTATGTCATCTGGAGGCTTATCTTGTTCCTTTAACTGGGCCATATCTTCCTGTTTCTTGGTGTGGATTGTAATTTTTTGTTGGTATCTTGGCATGTAGCTTACTAGTGTATTTATTCTGAGTGCAGTTTTTCTCTTTAGTTTAGGGCTTCCTGCCCTTTCTCCCTTGCTGGTTGTGTAGTAGGAGCTGGTTGTGTAGTAAGTATGTAGTTGGTACTATAAGCTGTGGAGGCTCAAACTGCCCTCATTGCCCCAAGGACCAATGAAGCTTCTCTCAACTTTCTCCTTTGCCAGGGCTAGGGACAGAGTCGCAGCTATGTGCAATAATCCAACTCATGCAGGCCTAGACTGTAGTTGCCCAGAGAGATTAATGAAGCTTCTCTCCCCTTTCTCCCCTGCCTGGTGTGGGGATGGAGCTGTAAGTATGGGCAGCAATCTATGCAGTGCAGGTCCAAGATGACCTCAGTTGCCCTGATAGATTTCCGATTATTCAGTCTGTGCCAGCCAAATGTACCTGCAGTTACCTGGATAGGCTGGTGCAGGGCCTGCCAGCTTCCTCCCTGCTAGAGGTGGTGCTGAAGCCTAGGCTGGGGCTGCAGGCCCATCTGGGTGAAAGAAACTGTTCTCTACCATCACTGTGATTTTCAGTCAGCCTGGCTTCCCCTCATGCTGGAGGTGGAGTCAGAATGGCTGCTTCAGGCCTCCTTCTGTCTTGAACAGGCTCAAACTTTACTTGTTCTTAGGGTTACACTTTTGCCAGCTGAATTTAGTAATCAGTAGCTGAAATTGGTGGCCAACCGTCTCTTCCTCCCCTGTTTTTGGAAAGTGGAACTTCCTGCCACAGAATAGCTCCTGGGGTGGCTTGCACTGCCAAAGTAAGATGATCACCGGCCTCCGTGTCGTGGCCTGTAATTTCCCATAGAGGCTAGCGCCGCTTCCCCCCAGCGTCCTCCCTGCCTTAGATGGATCTGATCTAGATGGAAAGAAGCTGGTCCCTACCAGCACTGTGATTTTCAGTCAGCCCTGCTTCCCCTGGTGTCAGGCGCAGAGTTAAGATGGTGGCTACTGGCCTCTTTCTGACTTGGACAGGTTCAAACTTTAGCTGTTTTTAGGATTATACTTTAGTCTGCTGAATTTACTAATCAGTAGCTGAAGTTGTTGCTCAACTGTCTCTTCCTCCCCCATTTTGGGGAAGTGGAGCTTCCAATTCCAGCCGTGGAGCAGCTCTCTTTTCCAGAAGTGCTTGGGGGTAGTATGCCAAAAGTAGGAGTCGGGCGGGGCGGGGGGGGGAGCAGGTGTGGCTCAAATGGTTGAGCATCCGTCTCCCATAGAGAGGGATCTGGGTTTGATCCCCGAGACCTCCCGGTAAAAACAAACACCAACAACAAAAAAACAAAAGTAGGAGTGGAAGTTGCTGAGAGAGATCTACATGAAGCTTTCAAGACCTCTCCCAAGTGCAAGGAAGCAGCAGCAAAGCAGAGAAGGCATGGCAGGAAAGATGTGAGATCACACACACTAGTTCCTTCAAACTTTTACCTATTGAGGGCCAGAATAGTTGGGGAGAAACATCCTGAGGCACCTAGGCAGCCTTTCTTTTTTTTTTTTTTTTTAAAGATTTTATTTATTTATTCATTTATCCCCCCCCCCCGCTGCCTGTGCTCTCTGGGTCAGCCAACCACGCCACGCGGGCGGGCCTGCCTTCACCAGGAGGCCCCGGGAACCGAACCCGGGGCCCCCCACATGGTAAACGGGAGCCCCACTGATTGAGCCACAGCCGCTTCCCTAGGCAGCCTTTCAGTTACAAAAGATTGGAGTAATGATAGGAGAGCTGAGAGAAATCCCTTTAAGGCACTCTGAGAAGACAAGGGGTGGAACAACAGAGCTGAAAGAGATATCCCAGGGCTCAGAAATGAGAAGGGAAAGGCTGGAGCGCAAAGAGAACTCCACATAGACCCACAAAAAACAAACAGGGTGGTAAAGCAGGGAAAGATCTCTAACAATTTTAAGAGCTGGAGTCTTGGCTGTGAAGAGCAAGCAGATCTCTGGAATCTGGCCAGTGCTCAGATTCCATGCTCTGCTAAAGGGAAAGGCTGATTCTGCCCTCAACCCAGACACAGCTTAAGAACTGTGGTCTGACAAAAGATGTAGCATGTCCCTTTCTGAAGGTAAATATTACCTACTTCAGTTTCTGGAATTCTATTATGCAAGATGTCCAGCATACAATAACAAATCACAGCATGTGCGCGCGCGCGCATGCACACACACACCCAAAAAAACCCAAAAAAAAACCAAAAAAAAAAAACAGAAAACAGGACCCCACAGTAAGGAGAGAAAATCAGTAGAAACAGACCCAGAGATGCCTAGACGTTGGCATTATTAGGTAGAGACTTTAACCACGATAAAAATGCTAAATTAACTAGTGGAAAGAGTGGGGCTGCATATGTGAAGAGATGGAGGAATTTCAGCAGAAATAGCATTTTTTTTTTTTTTTTTAATCAAAAGGAGGGGGCAGATATGGCTCAACTGGTTGGGTGTCTGTCTCCCATATGGAGGGACCTGGGTTCGATCCCTGGGACCTCCCGGTAAAATAAAAAAAAAAAAAAAGGAGATGAATAAAAAGTATGTGCAATAAAAAATAATGAATACTTCAGATTGGTTTAACAACAGGGGAGAGGACTAAAGATAGGTCAGTAAAATGTATCCAGACTGAAACACAGATAAAAGAGTGCGGAAATAGAAGAGTATCCCAGATCTTTGGGCCATATCAAATGAGCTAACATATGTGTAACTGGAATCCCAGAAGTAGAGGAAATAGAAAATGAGACAGAAGAAATATTTGAAAATATAATGCCCACTATGATAAAAAATATTAAACTGCAGAACCAGGAAGCTAAGTGAATTGCAACTGTGATGAATACAAAGAAATGCAAAGAAAACCACACCTAGGCATATCATAGTCAAATTGCTGAAAATCAAAGCTAAAGGACAGATCTTGGGGGAAAAAAAAACACATTACTGTAGGAAAAAATGATAAAAATCATGGCTGATACCTCATCAAAAAGAGGGAGGCCAGATGACAATGAGATGACATCTTTAAATTCTCCTATAAATACTGAGAGAATTCATCTTTAGCAGACCTGAACTACAGGAAGGAAAAAAAAAAAAAAAAAAAAAGGCATAAGGAACATGATAACAGATAGAACCCTTGGATCTGCAGGAAGGACTGCGGAGCTCCATAATAACTGAATAAATGTAAAATAGCTTACTTAAGTTCCTTTATATTATATATTTTTTCTTAAGTTGATTTTAAAACATTGTTGACTGTTTAACGTAAAAATAACAGTATACTGTGATACTTTTGTATACATGGTAAAATATAAGGAAATAAAAGCGCAAAGAATAGGAGAGGATAAATGGATCTATATTGTTCTTAGGTTCTCTTACATCATTCATGAAATACTGTAATATTATTTAAACATAGCCGGAAATAATTTAAAGGTATATAGCTAATCTCTAGTGCAACTGCTTAAAAAAAAAAAAAAATCACATATAGCTTCAAAGTCAACATAGGATATTAAGTTGAATACTAACAAGTACTTAGTCCACCCAAAAGAAGGCAGGAAAGGAAGAACAGAAGAAAAAGAACAAATGGAATAGATAGAAAATGGAATAAATAGATAGATGGGAAACTCTAACCTAGTCTATATTAAGAGTAACATTAAGTGTAAATGGACCAGCTGCTCGAATTAAAGGCAGAGATTGTCACTGGATACAAAAGTAAGACATAACCATATGTTGTTTACATGGAACATGTAATTATAAAGACGCAGACAGACTGAAAGTAAAAAGCTGGAAGAAGATCTGTCTTACAGTAAGCATAAGAATGCTAAACAAAGTAGCCTTCAAGACAAAGAATGTCACTAGAGAAATAGAGGGACATTTAATAATTATAAAAGAATACGTTTACCAAGAAGACTTAACCTACAGAGAACTACAAGTGTTAGAGAGGATGTGGAGAGATAGGAACACTTCTTCTCTGTTGGTGGGAATGCAGAATGGTATAGCCACTATGGAAGACTGTTTGGCAGTTCCTAAAGAAGTTGAATATAGACTTGCCACGTGGTCTGGCAATACCACTACTGGGTATACACCCAGGAGACCTGAGAGTAGTGACACGAACAGACATCTGCACACTGATGTTCATAGCAACATTATTTACCATTGCCAAAAGTTGGAAACAACCCAGGTGTCCATCAACAGATGATAAACATACTGGTCTATTCACATGGTGGAATATTATGCAGCTGTAAGAAGAAATGAAGTCGTAAAGGATATGACAACATGGATGAACCTGGAGGACATTATATTGAGTGAAGCAAACCAGACACAAAAGGACAAATACTGTATGAATGCGTTACTATGAACCAAATATATTGTGTAACATATTGTTTGATTTAAAAAAATTTACGGGAAGCGGCTGTGGCTCAATCAGTAGGGCTCCCGTTTACCATATGGGAGGCCCCGGGTTCGGTTCCCGGGGGCCTCCTGGTGAAGGCAAGCCCGCCCGCACGGCGTGGTTAGCTGACCCAGCGAGCACAAGCAGCAAGGGGGGGATAAATGAATAAATAAATAAAATCTTTAAAAAAATAAATAAATAAAAATAAAAAATAAAAAAAAAATAAAAATATTTGTATGTATCCAGTACATTTAATTGAGAAATGTATGTGTTTGTTCATCTGTGTTTACTTTTTAGTTTTTAATTGTATATATTTTCAATTATTAAATGTACAAAATAAAGAAAAAAAAAAAAAAAGAAGAAGAAGACTTAACCTATCCTAAATGAGTGTGTACCTAATAATAGAGCATCAAAATAAATGGGTCAGAACTGACAGAATTAAATCACAATTGAAGACTTCAACCCCTTTCTGGCAGTAATTGATAGAAGCAGGAAAAATAATATCAGTAAGCATATACAATATTTGAATGCTATCAACTAAATATTATTAAAATTTATAGAATCCTATAGCTAACAACTGCAGAGTACTTGTTATTTTCAAGTGTGTATGGAACTGATGCAGCAAGATAGACCAGTTGCTGAACCAAAAAACAAGTATCCACATACTAAAGAATTGAAATCATACAAGGTATATTCCCTGACCACAAAAATATTAAGTTAGGAATTAGTAACAATAAGATGTAGAAAATGCTTAAATATTAATAAATAGCTCATGGGTCAAAGAAGAAATCCCAAAGGAAATTAGAAAATCTTTTTAACTGAATGATAATGAAAGCACAACATGTTAAAATGTGTGGGATGCAACGTAAAGCAGTCTTTAGAGATAAATTTATAGTTCTAAATGCTTAAGAAAGAAGCTGAAAATGAATGATGTTAGCTTCTGTGTTAAGTATATAGAGAAAGAAGTATAATTTGATCCAAAAGAAGAGGAAGAAAGCAAATAAAGAATAGAAATCATTGAAATATGTGTACTTAAGAGTGGTCATGAGGGGAATTTTTATGTTATATATATGTTTCCACAATTTTAAAAAAGAGACTTAAGTGACAGTGACAATTAAATGCAATCCATGATCCTGGACAGGATCTAATAATGGAGAATAAAATGCCAAAAAGACATTATTAGGACAATTTAAAAAGTAAAATATGCTTTATATCAATTTTAAATTTCTTGAACTTGCTAAATACTTATCAGGGTTACATAAATGAATATTCTTGTTCTTAGAAAATATGCAGGAAAGTATCAAATGCTCAAAGAGCAGGATATTTACTCTCAAATGTTCAGAAAAAAGAGAATGTGGTAAATCTGGGTAGGGGGTACAGTGGAGTTGCCTGTATTGGTTTTGTATTATGTTTGCAGTGGTCCTGTATGTTTGAAATTATTTCAAAATAAAAGTTAAGGAAAAACGAAATCATTGAAGTAGAGAACAAATAATACAGAAAATTTAACAAAATCAAAAGTTGGTCCTTTGACAACATGATAAAGGGTATATATGAAAAACCTAACATCGTATACTCAGTGGTGAAAGACCAAAAGCTTTCTCTCTAAGATCTGGAACAAGACAAGGATAACCCCTGGCCAACACTGTTATTCAATGTTGTACTGGAGATTCTAGCCGGAACAGTCAGGCAAGAAAAAGAAATAAAAGGCATCCAAATTGGAAAGAAAGAAGTAAAATCTCCACTGTTTGCAGATGACATGATCCTATATATATATTAAGTCCCAAAAAGTCTTCAATAAAACTGCTAGAGCTAATAAACAAATTCAACAAAGTGATGGGGTATGAGATCAACATGCAAAAATCAGTAGTGTATTTCTTCACTGTTGGTAGGAATGCAGGATGGTACAACCACTATGGAGGACTGTTTGGCAGTTCCTAAAGAAGTTGAATATAGACTTGCCACGTGACCCTGCAATGCCACTACTGGGTATATACCCCAGAAGAACTGAGAGGAGTGACACAAACAGACATCTGCACACCGATGTTCATAGCAACATTATTCACCATTGCCAAAAGTTAGAAACAACCCAGGTGTCCATCAACAGACGAATGGATAAACAAACTGTGGTCTATTCACACAATGGAATATTATGCAGTTGTAAGAAGAAATGAAGTCGTAAAGCATATGGCAACATAGATGAACCTGGAGGACATTATGTTGAGCGAAGCAAGCCAGACTCAAAAAGACAAATACTGTATGAATGCGTTACTATGAATCAAATATATTGTATAACATATTGTTTGATTAAAAAAAAAAATTTACATGTGTCCATTACATTTAATTGAGAAATGTATATATTCATTTGTGTTTACTTTATAGTTTTTAATTGTTTATATTTTCAATCATTAAATGTACAAAATAAAGTTAAAAAAAATCAGTAGTGTATCTTTACACTTAATGTAATATAATGAGCAATCTGAGGAGGAAATTGAGAAAAATATTTCTATTTACAATAGCAAATAAAACAATCAGGTGTCTAGGAATAAATCCAACCAAGGATGTAAAGGACTTATATAAAGAAAACTATAAAACATTGCTAAAGGAAATCAAAGAAGACCTAAATAAATGGAAGGACATTCCATGTTCATGGATTGGAAGACTAAATGTCGTTAAGATATCAATTCTACCCAAAATGATTTATAGTTTCAGTGCAATCCCAATAAAAATTCTGACAGCCTCCTTTGCATAAATGGAAAAGCCAATTATTAAATTTCTTTGGAAGGGTAAGGGGCCACGAATAGCCAAAAACATCTTGCAGGAGAAAAACAAAGTTGGAGGAATCACTCTTTTCTGGCTTTAAAGCATATTAACAAAATTACAATCGTCAAAACAGCATGCTACTGGCAGAAGACTAGATAATATTGACCAATGGAATTGAATCCAGATTTCAGAAATAGAGCCTCACATCTGTGGCCAATTGATTTTTGACAAGTCTGCCGGGTCCACTCAATTGGGAAAGAATAGTCTCTTCAACAAATGGTGCTGGGAGAACTGTTCATTGACTGTTTTTGTATGTAAGGAAGATTGGATATGATATCCATATGTAAAAGAATGAAAGAGGACCCCTGTTTCACACCGGATACAAAAATTAACTGAAATGGATCAAAGACCTAAATATAAGAACCATAAAGACTCCTAGAAGAAAATGTAAGGAGCATCTTCAGGATCTTGTGTTAGGCATTGTTTCTTAGACTTTACACCAAAGCACGACAAACAAAAGGAAAAATAGATAAATGGGACCTCATCAAAATTAAAAACTTTTGTGCATCAAAGGAATTTGTCACAAAAGTGAAAAGACAACCTACTCAATGGGAGAAAATATTTGGAAACTACATATCCAGTAAGGGTTTAATACTCAGAATATATAAAGAAATCCTACAACTCAACAAGAAGACACCCAACCCAGTTTAAAAATGAGCAAAAGACTTAAAAGAGACATTTCTCCAAAGAGGATATACAAATGGCTAAAAAGTACCTGAAGATGCTCAACATCACTAGCTATTAGGGAAATGCAGATTAAAACCACAATGAGATATCATTTCACACCCACTAGAATGGATACTTTTTTTTTTTTTTTTTTTTTTTTAATGAGTGTTGGAGAGGTTGTGGAGAAATAGGAACACTCATCATTGCTGGTGGGAAGGTAAAATGGTGCAACCGCTGTGGAAGGCAGTTTGGCAGTTTCCTCAGGAAGCCAAGTTTAGAATTATCATATGAACTGGCAGTCCTACTACTTGGTATATACCCAGAAGAATTGAAAGCAGTTACTCAAGCAGATACACCAGTGTTCATCATGGCATTATTCACAATTGCCAAAAGATGGAAGCAACCCCATCAACCTATGAATGGATAAACAAAATGTGATACATACATATAGTAGAATATCATTTAGCCATAAAAAGGAGTGAAGTCCTGATGCATGTGACATGATAAACTTGGAGGACATTATGCTGAGTGAAATAAGCCAGACACAAAAGAACAAATATTGTATGATCTCACTGATATGAACTAATTATAATCAAACTCATAGAGTTAGAATCTAGAATATAGGTTTCTAAGGGATAGATTGGGAGTAGAGATTGGGTAGTTGATTTATTTATATAGAATTTCTATTTAGTTCTATTGGAAATTGATAGTGCTGGTAGGACATTGTGAGTAACAACACTGAATTATATATGTGAATGTGGTTAAAAGGGAGAATTATTAGGTCTTATGTTACTAGAATAAAAGTTAAAAGATAAAACATGGGATTATATAACAGTGAACCCTATTGTTGATAGTACAAGAATGTTCTTTCTTGAATTATAACAGATGTACAACACTAATACGAGGTGTTAATAATAGGTGTTTGCCACAGGGCTACCAATGCAAAGAACCAGAAATGGGTTGACTTTTATAATGGGAAATTTATTAGAGTAAAAGCTTATAGTTCCAAGGTAGTAAAAATGTCCAAATCAAGGCATCATCAGAGATGCTTTCTCAATAAAGTCAGCTACTGGTGATACTGGTGACCTGCCACATGGTAAAGCAAGATGGCAGCTGATCTCTGCCTCAGTTCCTGCTTTTCCCTGAAGGCTCACCATCCCTTGGAGCTCGGCTGTGAGCAACCAGGCATATGGCTTCCCTCTTTCCAGTCTTCCTCTCTCACCCTTGGTTGCTCCTCTTTCTCCCCACCAGCTGTTGGCAATCAGGCATATGGCTCATCTCTTCAGTCTTGAGCTGCTCCATAGGCCCAGCCTCTTGTGGGCTTCATGCTTTAGCTGCTAGCAATCCTCAAGTCCTGTCTTACATGACAGGGTCAAATGGCGGCTTCCTTTTTTCTCTGTGTCTCTGTTTATATAAGGCTCCAGTAAGAGGGCGGAAACCCAGCCCAAGTCATGCCTCACTGATGTAGTCCAATCAAAAGTGATCTAATCAAGTGATCTAATCAAGGTCCCTTAACCGAATCTAATGCTACCAAAGGATCTCATGCCCACAGGAATGGATTAGTTAAAAAACATAATGTTTTTTTTAAAAAATCTTTTTGATTCACCAAATTCACACTATCACAGGTGGTATATGGGATAAAATATACCTATTGTAATATATGGACTATAATTAATAGTACTATTTTAATATTCTTTCATTAGCTGTAACAAAGGTGCCACACTAATGCAAAGTGTCAACAATAGGGGGCATATGAGAACACTGTATTGTTTACTTGATTTTTCTGTAAATCTGCAACTTCACTAATGAAAAAAAAAATAGGACAAATTTCACACGTCAGTGTATCGGGTATTTTAAATGAGATAATCCATGTAAATTGCTTCACACAGTGCCTAGAACACAGAATCTCTCTATAAATGCTGGCTACCACTTTTTAAAATATAATAGTAAAATTATTTAAAAAGTACTATCATCAGTTGTAACAACTGTTCCACACTAATGCTAGGTATTGGTGGTGGGGTGGTGTATGGGAATCCTCTATTTTATACATGATTGTTCTGTAAGCCCATAACTTCTGTAATTTAAAAAAAAAATTTTTAATTGGTCCTTTGAAAAGATCAATAAAACTGATAAATATCTAGCGAGTCCAAATTTTTTAAAAAAATGAAAACACAAATTACTAACTTTTAGGAATGAAATAGGAAAATCACTACAGATCCTACAGACATTAAAAGCAGAATAATAAAGGGCTGTTTTTAAGAACTTTTATGCAAATAAATCCAGCACCTTCGCTGGAAAGGACAAACTCCTTGAAAGACACACATAACAAACTGGCTGAAGAATTAGAAAATCTAAATAACCTCATATCTATTAAACAAATTGAATTCATATTTTTAAAAAACTTCCTACAAAGAAAACTGTCAGTCAACACCCATTCATAATAGAAATTCTCAGAAAATAGGAATAGAAGGAAACATCTAATAAAAGGCATCTATACAAAATCTACATTCAAGTCTTTAGGTCTGATATGAATGGTTAATATTGCCAGGACTACAGAATCAAAATTTCTTTTATATTGTCCACAGTAGACTAACAAGACTTTGCAGAATTGTTATTGATCCAGGTATTTATATTTTAAAAAATTTGCATACCTTTGTTACCTATTCTCGTATATTATAATTCTTAAATTACTTTGGAAATTTAAAGGATTGTTGATTGTAATTTATCTTTTTGGAAATAACATTCATCAACAGTATATGATACAGAAATAATATGTGTTTTTGTAAGCTTATTGTGAAATGCATTGGTAATGAGTTGTTCTCATCTATGTTTGTTTTTTCTAATTAGCTCCTGGGCTATAGTGAAAAGCCGATAAATCTCCAAATGTTTATTGGAACAGCAGATGATCGATATTTACGACCTCATGCATTTTATCAAGTGCATCGAATCACTGGGAAGACCGTTGCTACTGCAAGCCAAGAGATAATAATTGCTAGCACGAAAGTTTTGGAAATTCCACTTCTTCCTGAAAACAATATGTCAGCCAGGTATCTTGAAACATAGTTCACAATAGATAGATAGTTCCTTCTGTTTTCTAAACAACTTTGAGAAAAATTGTATATATATATTTTATATACATTTATTGTTCTAAATTAATTGAATGATATTATGTAAATAATCATAGTATGTTTGCTAGGGGTGGTAGCATATTTTCAGAAAGAAAGTCCAATTCAAGTATTACCAGCCAAGTATCATGCTAGATGATAGCAAAAAGAATATTTGGACTTTTTTATGTTATTTATATTTTACCACAATAAAAAGTTAATTTAAAAATATGTGAACTTTTTACAAGTAGCTGACAGTCTGATAGGGTATACAAATAAGGCAGTACAGTTGTGATTTTTAAGTTTTCTAAAGGAAAACTTTTATTCTGTCTCAAAACATCCCATGTAACCCATTTCCAAATTAAGTGAGGTGGCCAACCTCTGATTGAGAGAAGGCAATAGAATTTTGTCCAAGTAGATGAGTTAGGATTAGATATGGTTGATTATAAGAGAAACCTGTAATGCAGTGACTTAGGTTTAGTTTTTTTTATCATAGAAAAGAAATACACAGAGGCATTTTAGGGCTAGCATGGTAACTCATAAGTTACTGGTGCCACAAGCTCCTTCTTTCTCTCTCTTTTTTTCCTGCTCTCTTTAGCATGTTCTTTCCATCCTCAAGCTTGCTTCATGATTCAGAATGGCAACGGGAGCTGTAATACATATCACAACCATATTACAAGAAGGCATAAAGAGGAAGGGGTGGGAGGAAAGGTAAAAGAGAACTTCTGAGTTAGACCTCTTTAAAGAGCTTTTCTCAGAAACTTACCCAACACCCATACTTATATCTCATTGACTGTTCTTGTATGTAAGGAAGATTGGATATGATGCTTTTTACCTGAGGACATTGCGACCTTTAACAATTTAGGGGGCCTGTTACTAAGAAAAAGAGGAAGAAAGGATGTTGAGTAGGCAGGTATTCATCTGCCACCACCAGGTAGATGTGTGAAATTTACAGTGAGTTTTGTGACAGGAGTTTCTTGAATCTATAATATGGCCTTTTCTTAAATAAGCAGTAGCATCCATCCCAGCCTATTGCAAGAATAACTATAACAGATCAGATTTCAGTCTTAAACGCTCTTCTTGGCCAGACCTTTGCATCAGACCAGAAAAGACAAAACCCCAAAAACATCATTGTGACTTGTAGCAAGCAGGTAGCTAGCCCCCTTACCCTACCCCACTACATACACACCTGAAGCTTCTCTGGCCATTCTGTATGCCCTGTACTGTTAGATTGAGGAACAGGATTCTGTAGGCTGCAAGGCTTGTGACAAGGTTGTAACCAAGAAAGGATTCAGTATGGGAACTTTTGGCAAATAGGAAGATACCCAAACCTAAGAAACTTTTTCATATACTATAGATAATAGGGAAGGTAATGCTGAAAGAGCCTGTTCTACCTAGTAACTAATTACTATAGTAGTCGAATAAGGTACAGTGAGTGAATGTAATATAGTTTTGGACAGTGGAAGATATGAAATTCTTGACTGATAAGACCATTGTTCAAAATAATTAATGTATAAGTGAGTCTTAAGCATGTATAGAATGGCTTTACTGTTCTGTAAAGGGAATAAAGTGGGGAAAGATTGGTAGGTATTCCCCTTGTATTACCTAACCCACAGGCTTGGTCATTTCCTGCCAAATCTGTCTTGGATGTATAAGACTCTCTATTCAATAACCAGTGCACTAACCCATAAGCCATAGTGACAGCCTACAAGATTCTTTACAGGGAAGCGGCTGTGGCTCAATCAGTAGCGCTCCCGTTTACCATATGGGAGGCCCCGGGTTCAGTTCCCGGGGCCTCCTGGTGAAGGCAAGCCCGCCCGCACAGCGTGGTTAGCTGACCCAGCGAGCACAAGCAGCAAGGGGGGGATAAATGAATAAATAAATAAAATCTTTAAAAAAAAAAAAAAAAAAGATTCTTTACAGGATGCCAGTATTCATTGCCTTACCTATTTGTAATTACTCCCTATCTTTAAAACTGTGTGGCTCCCCACCCCACCCCCGCCAATACATTTGTGGGAACTCTACCAGGTTCTTATATATTGGATGCTATTCTTTTAAAATCATTTATGTGATAAGCAAATGAATTGATGCAAATTAGCCAATTGTTATGAATTTGTAACACCCAGCAATAAAAATATTAGTTGTGTCCCCCCTCCCCCCAAAAAACTGGATGGATATAAATCTGACCATTTTATACCCTGATAGAAAATAATAGTTGTAGTTTGTTGGCTTTTTAAAAAAGATAACTATAGTGTTAAACAGAATTTAATAGTTATTTTCTTTGCTACATATGTAGGTTTTTGTGTGTGTGTGTGTGTTTATGTAGCCATTTTATTATGAGAAGTAGGTTTACAGAACAATTTGCATAAAATACAGAGTTCCCGTATACCACCATTTTAGTTTGCTAGGCTACTGAAATGCAATATACCAGAAATGGGTTGGTTTTTGCAGTTGGGATTTATTAGCTGATAAGTTTACAATTCCAAGGGTGAGAAAAATGTCCAAATCATGGCATCATAAGGCAGTGCTTTCTCCTGGAAGACTGGCTGCTGGCGATCCTGGACTCCTCTGTCACATGACAAGGCACATGGTGACAACTGCTGGGCTTTCCCTCCTCCTCCCAGCTTCCTTGCTTTCAGCCTCTCACTTCGTGGCTCGCTCTCTCCTCTCTCTGAATTACATTCTCTTATAAAGGACTCTAGTAAGAGAATTAAGACCCACCTGAGGCCACACCTTATTGAAGTAACCTAATCAAAAGGTCCCACCTACAAGAGGAATGGATCAATTTTAAGACCTAAATTTTCTGAGGTCCATAAAGCCTCAGACCATTACAACCACTCTTTTATTTAAACACCTTTCATTAGCATGATATACATTTGTTATACTTCATGAAAGAAAGTTTTTATAATTGTACTATTAACTATAGTCTGTGGTTTACAGTAGTGTGCACTGTGTTGTACAGTCCTATGTTGTGTTTTTTAAAATTTCTTATTCTACTAACGTTTATACAACCTAAAATTTCCCCTTTTTACTACATTCAAATATATAATTTACTGCTATTAATTATGTTCACACTGTTATCCTACCATCACCACCATCCATTACCAAAAGTTTATGATCAACCCAAATAGATACTGTACAATTTAAGCATTAACTACTGATTCCCTATCCCCATCCCTGCCTTTGGTAACCTATATTTTAGTTTCTAACTCTCTGAATTTGCTTATTCTAATTATTTCATATCACTGAGCTTATACCATATCTGTTACTTTGGGTCTGGCTTATTTTACTCAATATGATGTCTTCAAGGTTTATCCATGTTGATGTATGTATTGGAACTTCATTCCTGTTTACAGGTGAATAATATTCTGTTGTGTATATATATATCACATTTTATTTATCCATGTATCAGTTGATGGTTGCTTCCATCTTTTGTTAGCCAAAGTTTTAGGATGGTCATTTCTGATACCTTATTAGAAACTTAGCCCCCTGCTAAAAATACTTTTGCTCAATACCCAGTAAAAAGGATGATAATCTCTGGTATATCCCCTAAAAACTCATGATGGCAAATTAATGTGAATATTCACTACCTTGATATAATTTGATCAATACCCTTTTGAGCTAAAGTCTATTCGCTCATTATTAATTAAATATCTTTTTTATCCATAAATGGCAAATGGTTGTTTTCAAAATTGATTTTAATTTCTTTCTTCTCCATGTGCCTTTCTGAAGTTTAAAATATTTTAGGGGTTTAAAAATTCCTTTTGAGATTCTTTCTTGTACTTTCCTGGTTCTTATCTTGATAAGAATATGTTGTCCTTCAGGAATACTTCTGCAGCTTCTGGACAATGAGCTTTAGAATTGAAACTATTAGTAGATAAAGCAAAAGGATGGATAATAAGAAAAGCCATAAGAAAGAGTAAACTTTAAAGACTATTTGCTCATTCATTACCTACTTATTTTATTCTACCATTATGTGAATAACAGAGATGTGTTGTGGTTGTTTCCTACCATCGTGTGTTAAGCAGCCGTACTTAGTAATATATTTTGAAGATAATGAAATATTGGACCTTAAATGTAGAATCTTAATCTTCTGTGTGCATTTCTTAGAAATGTAAGAATCTTAACCTGGTGGATTATTTTTATTAATAAACACATTACTATAAAAATCTAGATAAAAATGATGACTTATTTGTAGTCCTGCAAATGAATTTTTCTGACCTAGTTACATGTCTAGGATGAAATGGTCTTTTTACTTTGTTTTAATTGTCTAGTTCTGTGTAACAGACTACTCCAAAATTTAGTGACTTAAAGTAATACATGTTGGTTATTTCTTAGGATTTTTTGTGTTGACTGGCCTTAGCAGGGCTTAGTCTATATAGATGCTTTGATTTTCTTATAAGGAAATGAGCAGCACATGAGTATAGGAGCAGGGAGGACTTATTGACAGGCTTTTTTGTAGGCAGTCTGCCACACTTATTACTGTACTTTTGTCATACCAAAACATTTTGAATCCCCAAATTTAAACAGCAGAAAATAGTAGTCATACGTTTTATTTCTTTTTTGACTTGATTTTAGATTGTGATAGTTCTTCCTTGCCAAATTAACAATATGTACGTAGCTGAGTTCTTTAGAACCACTGATTTCCAATAAGCAAATAAACTTTATATTTTTCTCCTAGTATTGACTGTGCAGGTATTTTGAAACTCCGCAATTCAGATATAGAACTTCGAAAAGGAGAGACTGATATTGGCAGAAAGAATACTAGAGTACGACTTGTATTTCGTGTACACATCCCACAGTCCAATGGAAAAGTCCTTTCTCTGCAGACAGCTTCTATACCTGTTGAATGCTGTAAGTGTGCATATGATGATGTTTTGAGATTTTGTTCATAATAGGTTATTTTCTGTTTTGCTTGTAATTTAATGTTTGGATCAGAAGTGTAAACTGAGACAAAGAGCAGGATACATGATTTTCCCATATGGAAATGAGCTATGGGTATGTGGGAAAAGTACTGATCTTGAGAAGATGACTTCTCACTGTAATTTGCCCCTAAGTAGCTGTGTGACAAATTCTCTTGACCATAATTTTCTTATGTGTAAATGAGGAAGGTGGGCTTGATGGCATCTGGTGACCAAATCATGAGCTATGATTCTGGTACTATCAAGTGTCACTTGGTTGTCTTTGTTTCATTAAAAATGCCAGCCATGGGAAGCGGATGTGGCTCAAGTGATTGAGCTCCCACCTACCACGTGGGAGGTCCATGGTTTGGCTCCCGGTACTTCCTAAAGAAGACAGCGAGCTGGCATGACAGGCAGGCACGGCAAGCTGACATAGCAAGATGATGCAACAAGAGACACATGGAGGAAAACACAATGAGAGACACAACAAAGCAGGGAGCGGAGGTGGCTCAAGCGATTAGGCGCCTCCCTCCCTCATGGGAGGTCCCAGGTTAGGTTCCTGGTGCCTCCTTAAAAAAAAAAAACAAGAAGACCAGCACACAACAAACAGATGCAGCAAATGCAAAACAATGAGGAGGTAGGGAGAAATAAATAAATCTTAAAAAAAAAAAAGAAAGAAAGAAAGAATTCTCTCAATACATAAAGAATAGCATACCTCTAAACATGATAGAGGAGATATACAAGACAAACTCATGCTGCTATATGAGAGAATTCAATCTATGAGAAGAAGCCTAACAAAGAAGTTTAAAAGAAGTGGTAGAACTGTCCTAAAGTGCCTCTTGCACAGAAGAAGGCAAGCTTCCTCAGAGCTCAGGAGTGGGCTATTGAGAGCTAAATCAATCCAGAATTTTCTGTGAAGATTTTAAAGATAAAGACAATAAGCTTATTGACCAACCAGCTGAAAAAAAAAATGAAAAGAAAAATGTACTGCAGCTTGAAGCTCTAGTGGTTTGTGGGGGGAAAAAAGGCAGAAAAAAAAAATCTCCACAAAATATAGCAGATTAGATCCAGTCACTAACAGAGAATGGTGTCACCAAGGATATTAATTATAAAAGTCGATAATTTAAATAAAGGCTCAAAGACATTAAGAAATATTAGATTATGTTCCAGGTACTCTGGTAAGGCAGAGAAATGTGCTATATAGACATTTACATAAAAAATATTCAGTATTGAAATGTGTATATCAGGTATGCTTCAGTTATTCAGAAAAGAAACCAAAATGGAATCTTGATGTTTCAACAATCCTGGATAATTATATCTTGATCTAGGTATTTTCTTGATAAAAGGGCTATCTAGTGTTTGTCCTGTAGTAATTCTTCAGAAACTTTTCTCTTAATTGTAAGCAATGTAATTATACATCTTTGGACTTGTTTGCTTTTTGTAATTAAAGTTAGATTTATAAATTTTAACATTTATATAAAAGAAATGTATTAAAGACTTAAGCTAAAAGAAAAACTGATAAGGTTAATGTGTGTTGGAATCAATATGAAATCATGGAAGTTAGTTAATTTCTCTTTATTAGTCCTTTTTTTTTTGCAGCTGTAGTCTAAGAAACTAATTTAGAAATCACATAAATCTAAGAAATATTTTGTTTTCTATACAACTTAGTTATTTTAAGGGGTGTTAGTTGTCACCATTTCTTGAATTTTAAAAGCCTGAATGGTTTTTTTGTTTTGTTTTGTTTTTTTAACATGGAACACTTCATGAATTTGTGTGTCATCCTTGCGCAGGGGCCATGCTAATCTTCTCTATATTGTTCCGATTTTTTAGTATATGTGCTGCCAAAGTGAGCACCTGAATGATTTTATATATCTAATACTGTGACGGTTGATACTACAACTAAATTATCTTTCCAGTTTTGCATGATGAATGTAATATATAATTCATCTTTTTGGCTAAAATAGGAAAATACCACTCAATCTAATTGATGAATTAATCCCAGAATTTGCTTTTCTATATTTTCATTTTATATCTTGAAGCTGTCATTTATGTATGAAAGATTATAAACTAATATTTTGTTTCTTCTCAATTCTTACAAACTGAAACAAAAACAACAGCCCAGCGGTCTGCTCAAGAACTTCCTCATATTGAGAAATACAGTATCAACAGTTGTTCTGTAAACGGCGGTCATGAAATGATTGTGACTGGATCTAATTTTCTTCCAGAATCCAAAATCATTTTTCTTGAAAAAGGACAAGGTAAGTAATATAAGATTTGAGGTAATTGACGTCAAACTGAGGGAATACAGAGTGAAGTAAATTATTCAGATGTTTTAATAACATAAATCAGAAAATAGTTTTTCTAAAGATACAGACATCCTTTACACAGATTTTATTGTAAATAAAACATTTAGTAAATTTTCAAATAAAGGGAAACTACTTAAGAATGTCTCAGAACATTTATTAAGAATGTCTACATGACTCTCCCAACAATTCTACTCCTATGTATATACCCCAAGAAAATTGAAATCATATGTCCATATAGAAACCTGTACATAAATGTTTATAGCAGCATTATTCATAAATAGCCAAAAAGTAGAAATACCTCAAATGCCCACCAACTGAGGAATGGATAAGGAAAATGTATATTCATACAATGGAATATTATTCAGCCATAAAAAAGAATACAGTATTAATTCTTGCTATAACATGGATGAATCTTGAAAACATTATACCAAGTAAAAAAGAAGTCACAAAAGGCTACATATTGTATGGTTCCATTTATATAAAATATCCAGAACAGGCCAATCCATAAAGATAGAAAATAGATTAGTGTTGCCAACAGCAGGGAGAAGGGAGCAATGGGGAGTGACTGCTTAACAGGTGTGGGGTTTCTTTTGGAAGGAAGGTGATGAAAATGTTTTGGAATTACTGGACATGGTTGCACAACTCTGAATATACTAAAAACCTCTGAATTGTATACTTTAAGGGTGAGTTTTATGGTATATGAATTATATCTTAATAAAAAAAGTAGATGAATCCTATGTCTGTCATGATATTTGATCCTGTCCCTTATTGAGCATATTTTAAATATTTTTCAATCAATTATTCCCTCTTTCTTTTTATTTAGGAGGTACTGGGAATTGAACCCAGGACCTCGTATATGCGAAGCAGGCACTCAACCACTGAGCTCCATCTGCTGGATGAACAGTGGTTCATAATGGTATTATGAAATACCATTCATTCTGATAAGAATAATATAACCGATACTTACGTACCTACTACCCAATTTAAGAAAAAGAACATTTACTTTTTTTTTTTTAAGATTTATTTTTATTTACTTCAGCCGCCCTTGCTGTTTGCACTTACTGTCTGCTCGTCTTCTTTTTAGGAGGCACCAGGAACCAACCCAGGGCCTCCCATGTGGGAGGGAGGCACCTAATTGCTTGAGCCACCTCCGCTCCCAGAACATTTACTTTTGAAGACTTCCTGGTGCCCCTTTGCAAACAGATCCCTCTCCCAAATCAACCCTTATTTTTTTTTGTAGTTTGATAAGTATTGTTTCTTCCCCCTCTTTTTGGGCTTTATATAATACTGCATATATTCTTCAGAAAATTGCTTTTTAGGGAAGCGGCTGTGGCTCAATCAGTAGGGCTCCCGTTTACCATATGGGAGGCCCCGGGTTCGGTTCCCAGGGCCTCCTGGTGAAGGCAAGCCCGCCCGCACGGCGTGGTTAGCTGACCCAGCAAGCACAAGCAGCAAGGGAGGGATAAATGAATAAATAAATAAAATCTTTAAAAAAAAAATTGCTTTTTATATAGGTCAAAATTGATGTTTTTAAGATTGTTCTACATTGATCTGTGTAGCTGAAGGTCTTTCACTTTCACTACAAAATAATGAAATTTTTCACTGTATGAATGTACTACAATATATTATCCATTCTCTCACTAGATATTTGGGATGTATCTAGTTTCTGGCACTTTTGAACAGTAGCCAAGAATGTTGCCATAGTTCTAGTTCTTATCACACCTGGTGGACATAGGTAAAAATGGTGTAAAATGGTGTTTTGAGCTTTTAGTTTGAATTTCCCTGGTTTCTTTTGAGGTTGTAATGGGCCATTCATGTTTCCTTTTTTGTGAAATAGCTGCTTGTATCATTGCACATTTTTTTTCATTGTGTTGTCATTTCCTTACTATTAGGGATTCTTCCTATATTCCAAGTGCGTTGAAGAGTGCCATCTTTTTCCAGCCTCCAAAACTATCTTATGTTGTAGTTTTGTCTGCCCTTGAATATATGGCAGAAACTTTTGACATCTTCTGGGCTGGGATCTGTCTTTGCAAGGAGCTGATATCTCTTTTTTTTTTTTTTTAAAGATTTTATTTATTTATTTATTCATTTATCCCCCCCTTGCTGCCCGTGCTCGCTGGGTCAGCCAACCACACCGTGCGGGCGGGCCTGCCCCCACCAGGAGGCCCCGGGAACCGAACCCGGGGCCTCCCATATGGTAAACGGGAGCCCTACTGATTGAGCCACAGCCGCTTCCCTCCCCTGATATCTCTTGATATAATTCCATTCATGGTTAGAGGACCATTCAAGTTTATTTTTTCTTGAGGTAGTTTTTGTAATTTATATTTTTCCATTATTTTATTCATTGCACCTAAGTTTTCTAATTCATTGGCATTATGTTCATAATATTCTCTTTCTGCATCTGGAGTTATACCCCCTTTTTAATTACTGCAACTATTTATTTGTGCCATCTGTTTTATTAATCAGTCTTTCCAGAGTTGTTGAATTTATTGATCCTTTCAGCTGTAGCTTTGTTTTCTGTTTCACTAATTTCTGTATTATTTCCTTCTTTTTATTTTTGGGGGGCATTATGTTCTTTTTCTTAATTTAAATTCTTAGCTCATTTGTTTTCATCCTTTCACTTTTTAAAAACAGCTTTATTGTACTTTATTCCTTTTTATGGCTAAATAATATTCCATTGTATTGATATATACCACATTTTGTTTATTCATTTTTCTGTTGAAGACATTTGGGTTATTTCTTCCTTTTGGCTATTATGAATAATGCTGCTGTAATCACTCATGTGCAAGTTTCTATGTGGGCATATGTTCTCATTTCTCCTGGGTATATATACCTAGAAGTAGAATTGCTGGAACATATGGTAACTATATGTTTGTTTGAGGAACTGCCAACTGTCTTCCAAAGCAACTGTTCATTTGTTTTCATCCTTTGATCTTTTTTCTAACTTAAGCATTTAGTTAGAAAAGCACTTAAGGCTATACATTATTCTTATCACCCATCTCTTGTAATTTCATCACCTCTTTTCCTCTGAACTATTTTTCTCAGAGTTAAACATGTACAGGTCTCCTCATCCTAAACATTCCCTTTCCCTTGACTCTAATCCTCTTAAGCTATCGTTCCATTTCTCTTCCATTTATCACCCAAACTTTCATAAAAATAATCTGCTATCTACTTTCATTTCCTTACCTACTACTTACTCTTACACTTTAGTCTTTTGTCTTTCACTCCATGGGAATCATAACTATCTAAAAATCCATTGGCAGTTGCTTCTCATCCTGCTCCATTTGACAACCAGCTGCCCTTCTTGAGACTCTTCTTTCTAGACTTTTGTGTAATTGTATTTATTTGGTTCTTAACACACCTTTACCTATTCCCACCCATCATTTTTTTACCAGTTTTTCTGGCCCTTAAATATAGATGTTTACCAGGGTTCTATATTTAGCTTCTTTTCATTATATTCCATCTTCCTGGGAAAAATATATTGCCATATGAATGTCCCACACAGATACTTTAAAAATAGGAAAACATATCTGACCCCACACCAGTTCATTTCACTGGATTTTACTGATAATGGCAGGCCCTTCTTCTTGAGTTGGAAACTATGACTCTTGTCGTCTTCTCCCTTAAAATTCAGTTCCCTCCAACCCCTTCAACCATGCCCAACATCCTGCCTATCTTTAAGAAATACCAGTTCTGTTTCACAAATTATTAAGAAATATCAGTCTAGGCATTGGGAATATAATGGTGAAAAAAATCTTCGGGTTGCCTGCTCTGATGGACTATATTCTAGTTGGAGGAGCAGACAGTAAACATATAAACAAATATGAAGATAAAAGTGGTATGAAGGGAGCACCTGTGGCTCAAGCGGTTGAGTGCCAGCTTCCCACATGGGAGGTCCCTGGTTTGGTCCCCAGTGCCTCCTAAAAATAAAAACAAACAACAAGCAAACAAATGAGAAAACCAAATCAGGGGAAGCCAATGTGGCTCAGTGGTTGACCACCGGCTTCCTCCATATGAAGTCCCGGGTTCTATCCCCAGCCCCAGTATCTCAAAAAGAAAAAAAGAAAAGTGCTGTGAAGTAAGAACGTGCTGTGATAGAGAGTGACTGAATAGTGAATTACTTAGATCAGGTGGTTAAGGAATCTCTTTTTGTGGAGGTCATATTTTAGCTGAAACAAGATGTATAAGGCAGAAACAATGTCTCAAAGCTTATCACTTAGTTTGTATTGTAAAAATTCATTTTTGACCAATAAATATGTATGTATAAGGCAGTTCCATTATAGAATTCCTTTTATTTAACCCAGAGCTTCACATTTAAGAGCTTTTGATTTTAATTGAAATGTGTTAAATGATGGCAGATATTTTGGCCTCAGAGGAGATTGCAGTTGTAAATATGTAAATATGTAATGCCCATTCTAAAAGCACCGACAGGGTTGGCTTTCATTTTTCAAGGTCCTTAAAGTGACACATAGATCATAGTCTGCTGCTTCTCTTTCCAGCCTCATTTCTTACTTTCTCTATGTCTTACTTTATACTCCACCAACACAGCTGCTATAGTTTCCTATGTCTTGTGGTTTCTTGCCTTTTCTCATGCTCTCCTCCACCTCGACTACCCTTCCCCCACATCATATGGTTTCTATCTTATCTTGAAGCCTCAGTTCAAGAGCTCTTCCATGAAGCCTTCCTTGTCTCATTCCCTCACCCCAAGATTGGTTAGGGACGTGGACCTCTGTGTTCTTGGTACACCCAGAGTGTACATTTATTAGTTATTGTACCCACCACATTTCATTATAATGAACCGTGTGTTTGCTTTCATCCAAGGACTGAAGGAAGGGTATCTTATCTCTATCATCTCAGTGAGCCACAGGGCCTGGCCAATAGAGACCGAGCAGATGGTTGCTGAACTGAAGTATAATTCTAAGGAGTCATAACACTTGTCTGTAGTGTTTCTTATACAACAGGGATAGCCATTATCTAGTTACTGGACTGGAAGATGATAGTCACAACCTGGAAGACATTTGATGAAGTCTGTTCTGTTATCTTCATAGACCAGATGAAGAAGCCATGGTAGCTGTGATGATACTTGTATGGGTTAGTCACTGGGTGAATGCCCGTGATATCAAAAAAATGCTTTTTGAATACCTGCACATTATTCTGGAGTGAGAGCTGTAGTAGGAGGTGGGGCTCTTCCTAGGTAAACAATTCTGTGAATCACTTAGATGAATAGACAGAAAGCATGCTCACCAGATTTTCATGACACATATCTGAAAAGGCTAGCAAATACTTTAGAAGACCATCAGGATCTAAATAGATCTTGATAAGCTAAGTGGTCCAATACAATGAAGTTTAGTAGGAATAAATTAATATTACAAGGATTGGGAAAAAAATAAATCCCGAGCTGCATAAGTACGTAATTTAAGAGCTCAAGCTTGACAGTAGGTAGTGTGGCAAACCGAGGGACACTTGTTGCCTGCACACTTAGTGAGAAGCCAGCATGATGCAGCTGCTAAGAATACTTTCATTTACAGAGACACAGCATCTCCACATAGTGTGCTGAGAGCCTCAACCACTCTCTGACGTGCTGGGTCATTTCTCACTTGGACTATTGTGTTCTGGGCCTGATGCATTTGGAGAGACATGGTTACCCTGGAGAAGAGCATTTTCAAAAAAGAGTGACTAGGAAGGTGAGGGGCTAAAGTACTGTGTATGGTATAGGTGCGGAACTGAGGGTGCTAACAAAGAGAAGAAGAGACTTAGGCAAACATAAGTGCTATCTAACATCTGAAATGTTGTCTCACAGAAAAACACTCACACTTTTCTTTGGTGGCCACAAAGAGTAGTATTTAGACCAGTAGTTGGATACTGTAAGGAGACAGATTTCATCCATCATGAAGAGCTTTCCAGGAGCAATTATTGCTGAAAGCTGTTTGAAGTTTACAAACAGAAGGAGGATACCATTTGGTGGGGGGGTGCTCTAAGGGGGTTTTCAAATATCACTTGGGTAATTGGGTAGAATCAACTCTAGAGGCCTGCTAACTAGGGCAGCCTGGGATCTTTCTCTCCACTGTTATCCCATGGGTACACATTTTATTTTCATATTGGAAGTCAGTGAAAAAAAGATTTCCTTTTACCAATATATTTATGGTACTACATACATTAGATTTTGTTTGTATGCTTTCTTTCTTGAATTGCTTTAACTGTAAATTGTTTCTCTTAACAGATGGACGACCTCAGTGGGAGGTAGAAGGGAGAATAATCAGGGAAAAATGTCAAGGGGTGAGAAATTTACTTTATTTCTTTAGAAATATTTAAGAAGCTTAATAAGGAAATTGAATAATGCTGCTTTATGATATAGATAAGAAGTCTTTTATCCAATGACTTCTGAAAAGTAAATGAGAATTTTTAGACATTTGCAAGAGATGCTTTCCTGATATTAAATTAAAGTTTAGGAAAGCTTAAACAATTGATGTCTTCCTTTTTTGTGTGTATAGGAAAGGAGAAATGAGAACTGAAAGAAGATTAGAAGGTTCTTATTGCAATTATTATTAATTTATTTCTCTGAATTCATTAAAGAAATTAAAACATTCAGTAAAGTACATACGTAGCGGACAGAAGGCAATAGGAGGGAGGACGAGTGCTCAGGAGTTTGTGTAGTTAATTTAACACTCTATTTCTAACTACTCAGCTGCTTTATTAAGCCTTCTAGGAATCCACATTGAAAGCTGTGTGGAATGGAGACAGAATTTTCTCTGGGTAGGGAAATTCCACTTCCCATAGTGCTCTTTCAAGACGTGGAGAAATTAGGTTGAACATTATATTTGGCTTGCTACTAAAGGTTTTCACTCTGCTTGTGTAAAATTATTTTTTATATGAATACAGATTTTGTGTATTGCCAGTTTATAGAACATTTTGAATATAAAATTTGAGATAAGAAATCTAAACTATAATGCACCTTGAGAAATATTAAATGTGATAAAAACACAAAGTGGACTTTAGTTATGATAGACAGCAACATGTAATACTCAGTAGGGCAAAGTATCTTCCTTTATAGGATATAAGACTGTTCTTATTTCTCCTACAGTAGAAACCTAATTGGGTAGATAAAAAGCAATTTCTCATCAAGACTGAATTATCCATATAGTAACTCTCCAAGTGACTTAGATGACCATTCGATGTGCATAATTTTCTGAGATGGGAGAGGCTTGTGGTTAAGACATATGATTTCTGCTGAGTTCAGCAGGTGCATTTCATTTTTAGTTCTGAGTGTAACACAATCTCTTACCATTATTCTTAGGCTCACATTGTCCTTGAAGTTCCTCCATATCATAACCCAGCAGTTACAGCTGCAGTGCAGGTGCACTTTTATCTTTGCAATGGCAAGAGGAAAAAAAGCCAGTCTCAACGTTTTACTTACACACCAGGTATGAGGGGTTGTTGTGGTAGTTTACTATAGAACTTTCTTTTATAATGAGTTAAAAAGTTCCCAATGAATCCTATATTAGAATGCTTAAGGTAGGGTGCTTATAAGCAATAAAAATAACAGCATATAGGGAGGCGGATGTGATTGGGCTCCTGTCTACCATAAGGGAGGTCCGGGGTTCAATTCCTGGGGCCTCCTGGTGAAAGGCAAGCTGGCCAGCACGGCGAGCTGGCCCAAGTGGAGAGCTGGCCTATGTGGAGTGCTGGCCCGTGCAGGAGTGCTGGCGTGGCAAGATGACACAACAAAAAGAGACACAGAGGAGAGACAACGAGAGACACAGCAGACCAGGGAGCTGAGGTGGCACAAGAGATCGAGTGCCTCTCTCCTACTCCAGAGGGTCCTGGGATTGGTTCCCAGTGCCCCTAAGGAGAAGACAAGCAGACACAGAGGAACACACAGATCAGACAGCAAGTGCAAAACAACGAGGGGGACGGGGTAGAAATAAATAAATACATCTTTGAAAAAAAAACAAAACAGCATATGCCTAATCTTTTTTGTGTTGACTTTAAATATTAAATGTGATGTTAGTTGTTATTTTGTAAATTATAGTATAAGAAAATTAGAAAATTGAATATAGGTTTGAAGTCTTTTTTTTTTTTAAGGAGCTACCAAACACCAGCATTCCAGAAAAGGCAGGTGTTTGTGACTATGTATGCACTCCAGGGTCCTGAACTCCCCTTGTGCCCTTATCACTGTAGGAAGGCAGTATGTCTATTTCAGAGAGCTTCATCTCAACCATTCCGAATCAGAATATGATGAAAATCTCATGGTATTTTCATTTGGCAAGCAGTGACATACTGTGGGCTGTGGGGAATATAAAGTTGATGCCAAAGTTACTGGTTTCATAGATATACCTTAACAAAAGAGGCTATATACTTTTTTTTTTTTTTTAGCAGTTCAAGTGCAGTAACCTTCCAGTTCTCAATTTTGACATATAAATAATTATATGCAGTAATACATGTTGATGGTTATATACTTAGAGAACAAAAAAATTTTGAGTCCTCTCAGTGCTAGTCACCAAAGTATATGAAAATAAAGAATCATAGGGAACCTTGCTCTACAAAACTTACTTTTGTAAAATGTTTAAATGATTTATAGTAAATGAAAAGAACAAATACTTGTGTTTGAGAGAGCACTGGTTATTATTAATGGTCATTCATTCATCATTCATACTCTTTAAAGTTACACTCTGTATTTATATAAGTACTCTACAAGGAACTTGTATTCCAAAATCTGATAGTTAATATTCCTTGATAATGTTAATACATTCCTTGGTAACAAAATAATTCAGCTCATTTTCAAATAGAATAAAAAATCTTCTGAAAACTGAAGATTTTGGTTAAGTATTTCATTTACTCATTTAATCAAAAAGTATTTTTAGGGTGCCTATTAAGTGAGCAAAACTTGACCCTGTCCCTTCTCTAATGGAATTTATAGGCTAGTGGGACAAATAGAAGTTAATAAATCACAAGTTTGTAATTTAGAAACCAAGATCAGGACTCTGAAAGTAAGGTGCTATTATGTTTTTAATACTGTTCTAAGCCCTGTATATATTAACACATTTAATACTCAAAGTAGCCCTATGATGCAGATTATATTATTATCCTGTTTTACAGATAAGCAAGCTGAATGATTAAGTAACATGTCCAAGGTCTCGGCAGTAAGTCTGAGAGAAAAATTAATTTGCAGGCAGTCTGGGTTCCTAACTATTATATTAGAGTACATCTGAGGTGTTTTTTTTTTTTTTTTTTATTTAGCAAACATACACAGAGTATTTACTATGTGCCAGCTGCTAGTGTAAGCTGTTGACACATAATAACTCACATATCCTCCCTTAACCCTATAAGGTAGGTCCTGTTTTTATCCCAGTTTTGCAAATGAATTAAGTGAGGTCACACAGCTAATAGTGGCAGAGGTGGAATTTGAATCCAGCCAATCCAAACTGTTAATTACTATGTTAGATAAAATGAAGAACATTCTAGATAAGGGCAGCCCCATATGCAAAGGCCTTGTGGTTGATGTGATCATGATATATTATAAAGAAGCTGTAAGAGGTAAGTGGATGTGGTTCAACCAGTTGGGCACCTGCCTGCCACATGGGAGGTCCCAGGTTCTTGTCCCAGTGCCTCCTAAAGAAGACGAGCAGGTGTCCACACTCACCACAATGAGCTAGATGCCCGTACCTACCGCAGTGAGTTAGACAACCACACCCGCCGCAGTGAGCTAGACGCTGCACCCCACTGCAACGAGCTAGACGCCCGCACCCACCACAACAAGTAGATGCTGCAAGCCAGCAGGCACCGCAGCCCACATGGAGCAGATGTGCCTCAGGCCGTTGGGCCCTCGCCTCCCATGTTGGAGGTCCCGGGTTCAGTTCCGGGTGCCTCCTGGAGAAGACAAGCAAACAACGAGCAGGCAGACAAGAGAACCATTGGGGGAAGGGGGAATATATAAAAAAAATAAAGTAAATAAATCTAGAGATGGACTTCCAGGAAGATGGCGGACTAGTAAGACACAGTAATCTCTTCTCCAGAAAAATAGCTAGAGGACAGGCTGAAACAGCCCCAAAAAAGATCTTTTAGGGTTTAGGACAGCAGGCGAAGACTGGACACCGCGCAGAGGAGAGAGGGACAAATGAGGGAAATCGTGACAACAGAACCGTGAGTTGGAACCAGCGGCGGCTGCTGCTGCCGGCACCACAACTAAAGACAAAAGGTGCTCCAGGGATCTACTACCCCAGGAAAGGGAGAGAGAGGGCAACAGCCTAAGGCTGACTCAGGTTCTGCTGCATAAATTTGGGCTGCTGTGCCCCACGGGCACTTCCAGGCCACGTGAGACCACACAGTGGTTTGCCCTAGAAGCTGTCGAAGGACTGGAGAAATCTGACCCTCGTAATCTCCCTCTCTTCTAGCCTGGACTAATAGTTGAGCACTCCACAGGAGAGGGGAGAGAGAGGGACGAAGCCTGGGGCTGACTCAGCTTTTGACTCCCAGGTTTGGTCTGCTGTGTCCCGGGAGCCCTTCCAGGCCGTGTGGGGCTGCACCATTGTTTGTGTTGGAGCCTGCAAGGGGCTAAAGATATGCAACCCTCCCAATCTCCTTCTCTACTAACAGGGTCTGATTGTTAAGGACTCAGAGGGGAGTGGAAATATTTCCTAGCTGGGAAAAGGGAGGGGGCTGCCAGAGAAGGCTGGAGAACTGTCTCAGAGAAAGTTTGAATTACAAGCCCCATAGCCTCCAGACAGAAGCTCTATCACATTGATCTGGTCTGTGTTACAACAAATATACCCTGAACAGGCATTGAATTGAGAGCTGCCAAAGAGCGCCATCTCCTGGCAGACCAAGGAATTCCACAAAAGAAAATTAAAAATAAGTAGGAGAGGCTTTTCCTGGCCTCTATAGCCTCCCTGCCTAAGGCCCTAGGAAGTGACACTACAACCAATTACTGGGTCCAGTGCCCAGTTTTGAGCAACCAGGAGTATAATCCTAACAATCCAGATAGAGCCAAAAATCAAAGGGCTGAGGTAACTCACAGCCGCCTGCCACTGAATCCCTATAAAAGAGAAAGAGATTCATTATTGAGTAAACTACATCCTAACCAGATGCATAAACACCAGTAAAAAATTACAAGCCATACTAAGAAAATAGAAGACATGGCCCAAGAAAAAGGAATATATCAAAGTCCCAGAAGAGATGCAGAATTTGAGAGAACTAATCAGCGAGATGAATACAAATTCCCAAAATCAAATTAATGAGTTGAAAAACAATATAGTTAAAGAGATAAATGACATCAAGAAGACATTGCGTGAACACAAAGAAGAATTTGAAAACCTGAACAGAAAAGTAACAGAGCTCATGGGAGTGAAAGGCACAATAGGTGAGATCAAAGACACATTTGAGGCATACAGCAGCAGACTCAAAATGATAGAAGAAACCATAAGTGATACTGAAGACAGAACAGCTAAAGTTGAAGAAAGAACAGAACAAAGAGAGAAAAGAATGGAAAAAATTGACAGGGGCTCAGAGAGTTGAATGAAAACACAAAACACAACAACATGTGTCGTGGGAGTTTCAGAAGGTGAAGAGAAAGGAAAAGGGGAAGAAAGAGTATTTGAAGAAATAATAGCTGAAAATTTCCCAACTCTCACAAAAGAAATGAACTTATATGTCCAAGAAGCACACCGTATCCCAATCAGAATAAATCCAAATAGACCTACGCCAAGACACATACTATTCAGAATGTCAAATGTCAAAGATAAAGAGAAAATTCTCAGAGCAGCAAGAGAAAACCAAAGAATCACATACAAGGGACATCCAGTAAGACTTAGCGTAGAGTTCTCTTCAGAAACCATGCAGGCGAGAAGACAGTGGTATGATACAATTAGGAAACTGAAAGAGAAAAACTGACACTCGAGAATTCTTTATCCAGCAAAACTGTCCTTCAGATATGAAGGTGAGTATAAAAATATTCACAAACAGGGAAGCGGCTGTGGCTCAATCAGTAGGGCTCCCGTTTGCCATGTGGGAGGTCCCGGGTTCGGTTCCTGGGGCCTCCTGGTGAAGGCAGGCCCGCCTGCACGGCGTGGTTAGCTGACCCAGCGAGCACAAGCAGCAAGGGGGGGGATAAATGAATAAATAAATAAAATCTTAAAAATATATATATATATATATATATATATTCACAAACAAATAGAAACTAAGAGAGTTTGTAAAAAAAAGAACCCACCTTTACAGGAAATATTAAAGGAAGCCTTAGAACCTGAAAGAAAAAGACAGGACAGAGAGGCTTGGAGGAGAGTATAGAAGAAAGAATAGCAGAAAGGATAACCAAAAGAGTAAAAAGACAGACAAAAACAAGATGACATAGGAAAACCAAAGAATAAAATGGAGGAAGTAAATAGTGCATTTACAGTAATATCATTGAATGTGAATGGATTAAACTCCTCAATCAAAAGATACAGGCTGATAGAATGGATAAAAAAACATGAGCCATGCATATGCTGCTTACAAGAAATTCACCTTAGACACAGGGATACAAACCGACTGAAAGTGAAAGGCTGGAAAAAGATACTCCACGCGAATAGTAACCAGCAAAAGAGCAGGGGTAGCTATACTAATATAAGACAAAACAGACTTTAAATGCAAAAAAGTTATAAGAGGTACAGAAGGCCATTATATATTAATGAAAGGGACGATCCACCAGGAAGATATAACAGTCATAAATATCTACGCATTTAACTTTGGGTGCCCCAAAGTAAATGAGACAAACTCTGGCAAAATTGAAGGGAGAAGTAGACATTTGTACAATAATCGTTGGAGACTTCAACACCCCAGTCACATCATTAGATAGAACAACTGGACAGAAAATTAACAAGGAAACAGAGAACTTGAACAATATGATAAACAAGTTAGACCTAACGGACATATACAGACCACTGATTCCAAACTCACTGGATTATACAGTCTTCTCAGGTGCCCATGGATCTTTCTCCAGGATAGACCATATGTTAGGTCACAATGCAGCTCCCAATAAATATAAAAAGATTGAAATTATACGCAGCACCTTCTCAGATCATAATGGATGAAACTAGAAATAAGTAATAGGAAAAAAGTAAATTGGCAAATGTGCGGAGACTGCACAACACACTCATAAATAATCGGTGGGTCAAAGAAGAAATTATAAGTGAAATCAGCAAATATATTGTGACAAATGAAAACGAGAGCACAACGTATCAAAACTACTTTTCTAGTAAATTTACTTAAGATTCCCAATGGAATCAAGATTATTTTCTCACTACCACCACCTTAATATAATTACAGGCTTATTGGAACATTAATATCCTCACCCTAAGAATATATTGTTTTTAACAATGAGAGTGAATCTTTAAAACTTCAGAGTGGTAAATTTGATACAGATATTTGCAACTATAAAGTGTCTGAAATAGGCAGGTAATACTGGATTTGATATTTTATAAATAATATTTCCCTTAGCAGTAAATAATCACAATAGGTTTAGGAAATAAATACTGTGATTATGCACAGTAAAAAAAAAAAAAAAAAATTATGGGATACAGCAAAGGCAGTCTTGAGAGGGAAATCTATAGCCCTAAATGCCTATATTAAAAAACAAGAAACAGCTAAACTCAAAGATTTAACTGAACAACTAGAGGAACTAGCAAAAGAACAGCAAACCAATCCCAAAGCAAGCAGAAGGAAAGAAATAATAAAGAATAGAGCAGAAATAAATGAAAATGAGAACAGAAAAAGAGAAAATCAAGAAAACCAAAAGCTGGTTCTTTGAGAAGATCAATAAAATTGACAAACCCCTAGCTAGACTAAAAGAAAAAGGAAGATGCAAATAAATACAATCAGAAATGAAAGAAGGGAAGTTACCAATGACCCCACAGAAATAAAAAGAATAGAATCAGAATATTATGAGAAACTATGCCAACAAACTAGACAATCTAGATGAAATTCCTAGAAACGCACAACCAACCTATGCTGATGCTACAAGAAATACAAGAACTTAACAAACAAATCACATTTACGGAGACTGAACCATCATCAAAAATCTCCTAGCAATGAAAAGTCCAGGACTAGATGGCTTCACAGGTGAATTCTACCAAGCATTTCGAAAAGAATTAACACCATTCCTGTTTAAACTCTTCCAAATAATTGAAGAGAAGGGAAAATTACCCAACACATTTTATGAAGCCAACATCACCCTAATACCAAAGCCTGATAAAGATTCTACAAGAAAAGAAAATTACAGACCAATCTCTCTAATGAATATAGATGCAAAAATTCTCAACAAAATACTTGCAAATCGAATCCAACAGCATATCAGAAGACTTATACATCACGAACAAGTGGGATTTATTCCTGGTATGCAAGGCTGGTTCAACATAAGAAAATCAATCAACGTAATACACCACCTTAACAAATTGAAGGAAAAAAAACACATGATCATCTCAATCAATGCAGAAAAAGCATTTGACAAAATCCAGCATCCTTTTTTTATAAAAACACTTCAAAAGATCAGAATGGAAGGAAAATTCCTCAATATGATAAAAGGCATATATGAAAAACCCACAGTCAACATCATACTCAATGGGGAATGGTTGAAAGCTTTCCATCTAAGATCAGGAACAAGGCAAGTATGTCCACTGTCACCATTGTTATTCAGTATTGTACTAGAAGTTCTAGCTAGGGCAATTAGACAAGACAAAAAAATTAGAGGTATCCTATAGGAAAAGAGGAAGTAAAACTCTCACTGTTTGTGGATGACATGATCCTGTACTTAGAAAATCCCGAAGTATCCACGACAAAGCTACTTGAGCTAATAAATGAGTTCAGCAAAGTGGCAGGATACAAGATCAACACGCAAAAATCAGTAATGTTTTTGTACACTAGTACTGAACAATCTGAGGAAGAAATCAGGGGGAAAATTCCATTTTTGAAAGCAACAAAAAGACTCAGATACCTAGGAGTTAATTTAACCAAAGAAGTATAAGACCTATATGCAGAAAGCTACAAAACAATGCTAAAAAACATTTTAAAAGACCTAAACAAGTGGAAAGACATTCCGTGTTTATGGATTGGAAGAATAAATATCGTGAATATGTCAATCTTACCCAAACTGATTTATAGATTCAATGCAATACCAATCAAAATCCGAACAGCTTACTTTACAGAATTAGAGAAGGCAATTACCAAATTCATCTGGAAGGGTAAGTGCACCCGAATAGCCAAAAGTATTCTAAAAAAGAAGAGTGACGTGGGAGGAATTTCACTGCCTGACCTTGAAACATATTACAAAGCTACAGTGGTCAAAAGAGCATGGTACTGGCATAAAGACAGACAAATCAATCAGTGGAATAGAATTGAGAACCCAGAAATAAACCCTCACATATACAGTCAAACCTACCAAGCCCATGCTAATGGGAAAAAACAGTCTCTTCAACAAATGGTGTTGGGACAACTGGATATCTATAACCAAAAGAACGAAAGAGCCACCCCTATCTCAACCCCTATACAAGAATCAACTCAAAATGGATCAAAGATCTAAATATAAAAGCCAGGACCATAAAACTTCTATAAGAAAATGTAGGGAAACATCAAGACCTTGTAGTAGGTGGTGGTTTCTTGGACCTAGAGAAGTAGAGGGACATTTAATAATGATAAAAGAATAAGTTTATCAAGAAGACTTAACCTACAGAGGAACTACAAGTGTTAGAGAGGATGTGGAGAGACAGGAGCACTTCTTCACTGTTGGTGGCTTTGGCAGTTGCTATAATACTCACCTTCCATATGTTTCTCAGTGCTAGATCCCTTCCAGACAGTTATGCCAATAGGTAGAAGAAGTGAAGTAACATTAAGATGGAATCACTTGATTTATTGGCCATGATTGCTACCAGTCATGGGAGTAACAAGAAGTCTGCAATACCTTGAAACTTTCGAGTACATATAGATTCAGTTTAATCTCTTCTTATGACATCATTCTTTGTTCCATTTAGAGAAAATGGAACTTGAAAGATTACACGTGGTTCTATCTCTAATTACAATTCATTTTGTTTCCATATAGCTTTTCTTAAAAGATGGAAGCAACCAGGGATAAAGCATTTATGGTTAGCTTCCACTGTCAAACGTCACTAAATTCTTATCTCCTCTGACTTCTATGGTTGAAGGAATGCAACCCATTCTCAAGGTCTGCCACCTTTTCCATATTTTGTTTCTCTCACCATAAGGTATCATTGACTTATACAGCCTTTCCTTAATTTATGTACTTAACTCATTTTAACTTCATTATATAGTAGTATAATGTATAGTAAGCATATTTTATTATACTTGTATACTAGATTCTTCTCTAAGCAATATTGCCCTTTCAAAAGGATGAGGACTGAGAAATTTCCATTACGATGTAGCTAGATGAAGTGCATTGACTGCTTTAAGAGCTCCTTTGGTGGAGAATTGATTATAGAACTATATTAGAATGGGTTGAGTCATGAATGAAAGATTAAGAGATAGAGAAACTACTACAGTAGTTTTTAAGAAGTTTTGTGGTGAAGGGAAGAAGGTAGAGAGAGTGGTAGCTAGAGGAGGAGGGGGGGTTATGAAGCCAAAGGAAATTTATATGTGAGAGGCCCTAGAAGCTTAAAAGTTGATTCAAATGATAAGAGTTTTTGGAATATACAGAGAAGAGTACATCAATGATAATAAAGAATACCAGGTTTCTGCGGACGTTGGGAGAGATAGGATTTAAAGTATAGAGGTTGCCATGGGAGACTTAGATGGGAGATGGAATGGGAGGGAAGGGAAAAAAGGATGGATAAGATGGATGTAGATTAGGAAGTTAGAGATTTAGTAACGGCTAGTTTAGGGAGTTCACATGTAATAGCTTCAATTCTTTTTTCTGTGAGGAATAACATGAAGTCCCCTGTCGTGAATAAGGGGAGTGTAGGTGATTTGACAGTTCGAGGAGGAGAGTAGAAATGTTTTGAAATAGTTGTTTTAAAAGAAAGGGAGAGTAAGTTGACCACAAATACATAGAAGGATTTTAGGCATGATCGAATGGCACATTTGATGTTGATATTCATGAATTTATAGATACTTCTCAGCCCTGCTGTCTACACTTCTTAAGCAGCACTCAGATTCTTCAGGACAGGTGGTAAGAAACAAATAGTAGGGCTTCTCCAAGGTGGGATTTATAAAAAAACATATGGTCCAAGGTGGTTGTCAAATGCTATTGAAATGAGGGACTGTAAAATCTAACCTGAATAAGAAGAGAGAGTAACCCTGGATTTGGAGGAAAAACAAAACAAAACAAAACAAAACAATAGAGTCAGTAGATTAGAAGTTCTGACTGTTACCATCATAGTGGTATTGATGGAACAGACAAATGGAGAGAGAGAATACATCATTAGCCCATGGATTTGAAGGATGATATAAAGAACAATCCTAGAGGGCATTACACATAAGAATGGCAATCATTGGGGCCTGCAAGTAGAGAGAGACATTGTGTTGGACTACAGCTGTCATCATTGACCTTATAGTTGACAGAATACAAATCAGGTGGCATGCGGCATATACTAATGGAAAGAAAAATGGAAACACAGGAATGTTTGGATAGCCCTTGTTCTGGGTTGGAAACACTCTTTTCTCTGTTGCATTTAGTTTTTTTTCTAAACTGAAATTTTTAAAGAATTATTGCAGAGCAGGTATAGCTCAGTGGTTCAGTGTCTGCTTTGCAAGTACAAGGTCCTGGGTTCAATCCCTGGTACCTCCTTTAAAAAAAAGAAAAGAAAAGAAAACTTTTGAGGTGAAATTTCCATAACATAACCATTTAAAAGTGAACAATTCAGTGGCATTTAGTATATTCGCAGTATTATGCAGCCACCACCTTTATGTAGTTCCAAGACATCTCCGTAATTTAAAAGTAAAACCCTTTGCAGTTTTTAGTTTTGATGAAGTCTGATTGATATGTTTTCTCCTTTGTTGCTTGTGCTTTTGTCATATTTAAGAATCCTTTACCCCATTTTTTCTTCTAGAAGTTTTATGGTTTTAACTCATATTTAAGTCATTGATTCATTTTGACTTAATTTTTGATATGGTGTGAGGTAGAGGTTCAGCTTCATTGTTTTGCAGGTAGTTATCCAGAAGTTCCAGCCCAATTGTTGAAGAGACTGTTCTTTTCCTATTGGATCAAGGTCTTGGTACCTTGTCAAAATCAATTGTCCATAGATGTTTGAATTTATTTCTAGAGTCTCAAATCTATTCCTTTGGTCTATACACTCATTCCTCAGAGATACTGCAGGTTTGGTTCCAGACCACTACAGTAAAATGAATATCGCAGTAAAGTGAACCACAAATTTTTTGGTTACCCAGTGCTTAGAAAAGCTGTTTACATGGGGAGTGGATGTGGCTTAAGCAGTTGAGCGCCCACTTGCCACATGGGAGGTCCTGGGTTCAGTTCCTAGTGCTTCCTAGAGAAGAAGAGCAAGAGAGCAAGCTGGCACGATGGACTGGCACGATGGACTGGCACAGTGAGCTGACACAACAAGGAGACACAAAGAGGAAACACAATGAGAGACACAACAAAGCAGGGGTGGCGGTGGCACAAGCGATTGAGCGTCTCTTTCCCACATGAGAGGTCCCTAGTTGTGTTCTCGGTCCCTCCTAAAAAGACGAGCAGACACAGCACACAACGAATGGACCCAGAGACCAGACAGCGAGCGCAAATGAATGAGAAAATGTGTATAAGGTGCCTGGTACCAGGTCTGGCACAAAATGAGTCCTCAATGCATGTGAACCACTATTATCATTTCCAAAAAAATTCTGTTACTAAGGGATACCCTGCTGCTGGAGCTGATAATGAAACTGTATGGTTGTCTGCATCAAGATTGTTGATACAGGTGCTGCTATATCCTATTTAAATGGTGAAATCTATAATCAATCTTTGTGTACCACATCATTCCAGTGACTTGCATATAGTAGGCACATATGCATTTGTTGAATGTATGCTTTCAGGAATGCATAAATAATCTCAGGACAGAATTAAGTATTTAATTCCTTCCTGTCTCTCTCCCCTAGTCACCTCATTTCCCTGCGCAGCATTATCTCCTTAGTTTCTTATGTGTCTTCCCAGAGATATCCAAACATATACAAGCAAAAATGTATGTATGTGTGTATACACACAATTCTACATAAATTGTAACACAAGTATTCTGCAATTTGCTTTTTGTCACATTACAACATATCTTAAAGCTCTTCCATATCAGTTAATAAAGTGCTATGCAGTGTTGTTATATTTCTAAATTGAGTGCCTTTAAAGCCAGAACCACTCTATGTTGTCTTATGCTTGCCAGCTTCATTCATTTTTAAATTGTCTGCCTTCCCCAAAGGCATTAGTTTGCAACCCCTAGCTTGAATGCATACTACAGTTATGTGGCCTAGAATGAAGGCCTGTCATGATTATTTTATGTATGGTATAATAACATTTACTTTAATCGTTTTCTTTTCAGTTTTGATGAAACAAGAACACAGAGAAGAGACTGACTTGTCTTCAGTTCCATCTTTGCCTGTGCCTCATCCTGTCCAGACCCAGAGGCCTTCCTCAGATCCAGGGCATCCACACGATAGTATACTATCCACACAGAGAAGCTTGGTTTGTCCCATCCAGCAAGCATTTGCATCCTTGGTAACCTCATCCCATCTGCCACAGTTGCAGTGTAGGGATGAAAGTGCTGGTAAAGAACAACCTATGAGATCTTCTTCAATTGTGCATCAGGCTTTTCAGGTCGCACCAATGCCTCCTTCCTATCAGGCTATGCAAACGAATGTGTACAACGGACCAACTTGTCTTCCTATTAATGCTGCCTCTAGTCAAGAATTTGATACTGTTTTGTTTCAGCAGGATGTAACTGTTCCTAGCTTAATAAATCTTGGCTGTCAACCACTGTCATCCATACCATTTCATTCTTCGAATTCAGGTTCAACAGGACATCTTTTAGCACATACACCTCATTCTGTGCAAACGCTGCCCCATCTTCAGTCAATGGAATACCATTGTTCAAATGTAGGACAAAGGTCTCTTCCTTCTTCAGCTATTGACCAGGTCACAGGGCAGCCTTCCCCTCAATTACAGCCTGTAATATATGGTCCTTCACATTCAGGGTCTGCTACAACAGCTTCCCCAGCAGCCTCTCGTCCCCTGGCCAGTTCACCACTTTCTGGGCCACCGTCTCCTCAGCTGCAACCTATGCCTTACCAGTCTCCTAGCTCAGGAACTGCCTCATCACCATCTCCAGCCACCAGAATGCATTCTGGACAGCATTCAACTCAAGCACAAAGTACAGGCCAGGGAGGTCTTTCTGCACCTTCATCCTTAATATGTCACAGTCTGTGTGATCCAGCTTCATTTCCACCTGATGGGGCAACTGTGAACATTAAACTGGAACCTGAAGAGCGGGAACCTAACTTTGCAACCATTGGACTTCAGGACATCACTTTAGATGATGGTAAGTTCATCTTTCTGTTCTTGAACCAGTGAGGATCCAAGAATTTTCTTCACCAAGAGTCTTGAGAAAGTTACCATAGATTGTTTATTGGCATATAGTTGGGCTTTTTGATAGTAAGTCGCTATCGTTAAAAATATGTTAATATATGTATGACTTTGAGAATAGTCTATGCTTTAAAGTCTATTTTACCATTTACCACTAATATCTCTTGCTGAATAGGTCATCTTTTTTTCCAGAAAATATAGTGATGTCATGTTATCTAGAGAATGGAATTTAAAGGTGTTAATACAGTAAACATTGTTGAATGCCATGCATTTGCAAGGCAGGGAGCTAGGTGCTGGAAATACCAGGAATGTAGTAAGGAAGAGCTCCTATAAATGTAGCAAGTTGGTATATAGACTTCTGCTTTTATGAAATCAATAAATTGGAGAACAAACTCTGTAATACCAGTCATCTAAATAATTGAAAATTCCTTAAGATAGGATCTTCAGGTAACAGTTTCAGAGTTTATTCTTGGCTTTATTATTTATCTAGATTAAGACAGCTACCTGCAATTGTTGTCCAGTATGAAAATTCTAAGGATTCTGAAACATGGCTATAAAATTTTAGTACTCTCTGATTCTGTATTAATCTATTGAAGAAAAATAATTGTAGCTCAACTATCTCCATTTTATGGATCTGGACAGGCTGAGTTCACTTTTTTATTTGCAAAGCTGGTTTTAAATCCCAAATTCTAGACGCAAGGAGGAAGGAAGGTAAATAAGATGTTGGCACTCTCTTTCTCCCAGGGTTTTGCCATCAGACCAGTACATGACTGTTATACCATGTCATGTGTCTTAATCACTATAACCAAGGTATAAAAGAAGCACATTAGGAGATCATATAGATGTGACAGATTTCATAGGAAAGAGTGGGCAAGGTTTCCTTGAGGAGGTGACATTTGAGCCAAGTTTTGGAGGATGAATATGTGCATTTTCAGTAAATGATGATAGGGGTAAATCAGGCAATATAAGCAAAGGCATAGAGATGTGTCTGGTAAAGTATAATAGACTTGAGGGTAAATGGTATAATAGATGGCTTTCAAAACCCAAGGGAATGTGCTGGGTCATTGATAGGTAATTTGAAACAGTGCCTACAAGTTATATAGCATTTTCCTATTTGTTCTATAATTTATTATTTATTAATCTTCTATCTCTGAGGTAGATAGTGACTTTTAGAGAGTTGCAATTTTGAAGGATAACCCAACTAGCAAGCAGTAGAGCTGAGACTAGAATCAGATCTTTTCAGTCCAGTATTTTTCTTGCGGCACTACAGCTGCCTCCCAGCTGCAAGAGTGGTTTGAGCTCTGTGTTTAAGGGGATCCCTTAACCTTTTTTTTGGGAGGGGAGGTACCAGGGATCGAACCTGGGACCTCATACATGGGAAGCAGGCACTCAACCACTTGAGCTACATCTGCTCCCCACTCAAGCTTTTTAAAAAATATTCCTGCAGAATAGTGGAACACCAAGCATGTTAAATATTAAACTCAAAGTAATTTCTACTCTTCAACAGAAGACACAAGTAATTTTTTAAAAGTTGCACTATACTAGTTAAATATACCTTTTGTCTAGTCCAAATAATGTTTGTTAATCCTATTTCTGTTTTATGTTTATTTCCCCCTTTTAACCAAATTAAACATTAATAAGACACAAATGAAGTATGCTTTTTATTTTTGAAGTTTTTAAGTAAGATTGAGTCTGTCAGGAATCATTCACGTATTAGTTGACTGTTGCTTTTTGAAGTGTGGGCATTAACACCTTATTTTTTTATTATAAATTCAGTGATATTTAAGAGACAAGTTATCAGCACACCTCGGCTCAAAAATTCAGAAGTTATAGAGCTGGAAATACCATCTTCAGTCATGTTTCTAATCTGCCTGTGGGTTGATTCTTTAGACTGGGTCTAGAACAAAGATAATAGGTGAAAGAGAATTCCATTTTCCCCATAGAGCCTTGGTTTGTGAGAGAAGCCAGGACAATTTTAAGATTACAGATATTCAGTATTACATGAGGTTTCAAAGGCTGTCTGATATCTATTCCATCTTCCTCATTCATGCTGAACTTCACAGTCTGATAGCCCTGGTGGTGATATATTCCTGTGTGTACCTTCTTTCCAAGTTCTTTGGAACATTTCAGGGCCTTTTGAGTTCCAGCTGCCCTTCTTGTTTCATGTGGCTCTGATGTCTCTGGAATCATGCAGAATGAACCTAATCCTTATTCTATAATAGCCTTTCATATGTATGAAACCTTGATTTCTTTTCCAGGCTTAACAATTTGTCAGCAACTTTACCCTTCCCTCTCCAGCACTGTAGTTCTCCTCTGCTTCAACCCTGCTTCTTAAATTCCTTTTTGGAGCCCATTCAGAGTAGGTTAGGACTGTCACCTTCCTTGTTCAAAAGACTTTATATTTTTAAAATGGCCTGAGGTCAGGGGACTTTCTTAGCTCCCCCATAATGCTGTTAAATTAGTGAGTTATAACTACTTCTAAGTTATATTCCTCTACCCATATTTGGAAATTTTTGGAACGAAAATCTGAAGTTGACACTTATCCTTGTTCAGTTTCATTGAGGTGATTTTTTTTTTGCCCCTCATATGACCCTTCCAAGATCAGAAGAGTCCCACAAGCATTTCTTTGCCTCAGAATATTGTGACTCCCTCCTCAGGGGATGGCATCCCTTGGGGCGATAATAATAGCAGAATACTGATCTTGAACTAAATAAATGTCCTTTTTTAAGGAGCTATCTTGAAAGGCTATCATATATACTTATTCAGCCAGTTAAGGCATTGTTCAAAACTTTTGCTGCTTGCCTTAATTTTTTCTTTGCTACCTCCATATACCATTGCCCGTGCTAGAAAAGTGTTTTCTACATCTACTAAGTTATTATCGAGTTTTACCCATATGTTAACAATTTGTGTGCCTGGAGCTGTAATTTTCCCAAAATATAACTTCATTATGGCATGTATCTATTTTTTTTGCCAAATTATATACATTAAAACAGTTAATGTTAAAAAATATATAGGAATTGTCACAGCTTGTGTTTTTTTTATTTTTACTGGGAGGTCCCAGGGATCAAACTCAGGTCCCTTCATATGGGAGATGGATGCCCATCCATTTGAGCCACATCCCTCTCCCCACAGCTTGTGTTTTAAACATTTTATTTTTTTTTATTCTATTTACTTATATTCTTTTACCGGGAGGTCCTGGGGATCGAACCCAGGTCCCTCCATATGGGAGACAGACGCCCAACCATTTGAGCCACATCCGCCCCTGATGTTTTAAACATTTTAATCAAGATTTTAGTATTGTGAGATTAGACTCTTTTAGACCTTTAAATACAGGCCCATTTAACTGTGATTCAGCCAACTGAATATGAATCCCATTGCAACTTGCCTTTAGAGTCCCTCAATTCCCACTTACCCTCCTTTGTTCACAAACTTTCACAGCTGCAGCTCTTCAGCAGACAAGAGGATGCATGTTAAACGTAGCCTGACCTGCTGCTGTAGTGAAAACTGCCACTGCCACTTGCAGGCTCTCTGTAGTAACAAGCTGGTCCTGAATGTAGGATATTTGCTAATTTGATAGTAAACAGGGATTCTAGACATGGCCTCAGTTACTGCAGTTCTGCATGTCTGTGACAAGTAGAAGAGCCTGGTTTCAAGTAGATGCTTTTTTAAAGCAAGGGAATGATGAACACAAGGTTCAAGTGGTTATCTTGGGTGGGGGAGTCAGGGAGCTGGTATGGAGGATGAAATAATATTATCAGAGAGGTAGATAATATTGTTGGCATTCTAGTCCACCTGTTGGGTAGTGGTTTCTCTGGTGTTTATTGTATTTAAATAAATAAAACGAGAAGGCCATGCATAGCCAATGAAGAGAGTATGTCATCAAAGAAGTATTATAATTCATACACTTATGGGCACTGGGGTGGTTGGAGGTAGAAAATGTTAACTTTGTCCTTTAATGCCTGTTAACTGAGACTGAGTAACTAATGAATCCTCTTTTGGGAAGCATACATATATCACCCAGCTGCAAACATCTTTGTGATATATTAATTGCAGAGACAAAAAAGTCCCATAAATAATGCCCATGTAGGCTTTGGAGAGTGGCTCATGTAGAATGGACCATGATGGGGATTCAAGACCTTAATATGACCACCCATGAACATACAATAAGAAAAATTAATTTTCAGACCCAATACAGCAAGAATAAGAATTTATTCTTACTCTTTTTGGAGAGTGGATGTAGCTCAGTGGTTGAGTACTGCTTCCCATGTACGAGGTCCTGAGTTCAATTCCCAGAACCTCCTGAAAAATAATAAATAATAAATAAATAATAATAAAAGAAGATCTTTCATTATATCAAGTGTGCCTTTGTATCTCCAGGGACACAAATTAATTGTAGCCCCCCTTTTTTTTTTTTTTTTTTTTAAAGATTTTATTTATTTATTCATTTATCTCCCCCTTGCTGCTTGTGCTCGCTGGGTCAGCTAACCACGCCGTGCGGGCGGGCTTACCTTCACCAGGAGGCCCCGGGAACCGAACCCGGGGCCTCCCATATGGTAAACGGGAGCCCTACTGATTGAGCCACAGCCGCTTCCCATGTAGCCCCCTTTTTAATGAATGTATTGTTTCTACCTTTTGGACAAAATTTTTTCTTTGGATCAAATTGATATTTAAATTTATACATAAGCTGGGAAAAACTGAAGAAAGGCTATCACTAAATAACCAGCACATCAGAGATCTACAAAATAAGTTTAAAAATAAGCTCATTTCAAAATATATATTTAAAAATGATTGATGAATTATGATTACTGTTTATTAATAAAACATTTTTGGCACTGTACTAAGCACTTTATTAATTAATTAATCTCATTAATTCTTCACAAGAAACTGTGAAGTGTGAGTTATTAGCCTTATTTTTATAGATGTGACTCAGAGAGGTTAAGTACTTGCTCAGGGTTATATAAACAAAAATACTGTAGCTGGCATTTGAATCCAGGTCTGTCTGAAAGTTAGATTGTCTCATGTATGTTTAGAGATTTCTGAATTAGTCTATAATTAATTACTTTATATAATCCCTCCTCTATAATTAAAAAAAAATAACTTTCAGATTTCTTCTATGTATAAGATAAAACCAATTTCTTAAAGATGTAGTTTATTTAAAAATACATCTCTCTCTTTTTTTTTTTTATGAAGATGGATTATCCACAGCAACAAAAATCATTCAAATGAGAGATAAAGTTTTTAATTTTAGGCTCAATAGTGAAACAAGCTTTTGTAGTTTGGTAGCACTTTTCTGGCTTTGCATTACAAAGTTGCCTCCTACCAGGGGTCTTAAGCTTTTGACAGAACTTATATAATATACCCAGGTAGCTCTTCTCTGAAGATATCTGGCTTTTTACAAAATATATTTCTATCTGGGCAAGAAGAAAAGTGTGAAATACTTATTAATCTTGGGTGCTTTTGTTGAAATTCTGGTGAAAGATTGGTAGGGTTGAGAGTAATGGTTACATGCATCCTAGCTTTACATCTATAAGAATGTGGAACAAAGTAAGTCCCTGATAGTCATATTGTACATTTAAAAGCATCTTGCTTTTATATAGATGGGATTATTTTATTTTATATGGATATCTTAAAATAATCCCTATTATTTTTTGGATAAGTAGTAGATTCATATAATTTGAAATGCTAAAGGTACAACAAGGTTTACATAGTAAAAATTCTCTCCTAGGTACCCAGTTCTCATCCATATGGGCAATTGTTACCAACCTCTTGGCCATGGTGCCAGAGCTATTTTATTCATTTATAAGCAATTGCATATGTTCTCCTTATTTTCACTTAGATATTATATATACTATTCTGCCCTTTGCTTTTTCCATGTAATATTGAATCTTTGTGAGCATTCTTTGTTGTTGCAGAATAGAATATTCTGTGACATATTCCATTGTATAGATGTACCATTGTCAATTTAACAGGTACAGTGAAAACCTTTTTACTTATATCATTTCCCACTGATGTATAGATCTTTAAACAGCTTTGGAGATATATATGATAAATCCCTAGAAATGGGATTTCTAGGTTTGAGAAATAATTGCCAAATTGTCCTCCATAAAGATTGTTATAATTTACATTGCCACTGGCATTGTAAGAGTGTGCCGATTTCCCTGTGCCTTCACCAGTGAATTCTGTTAGCAAATGTTTTTATATTTTTCAGTGGAATAGGTAGAAAATAGGTTCTTGGTGTAATTTTAATTTTATTTCACTTATGAATAAGGTTGTGTACCTTTTCATATGATTAAGAGTAAATCCTTTGTCATATAACTGCGATTTCTATTCATGTTTTACTTACTTTTCTATTAGATTATTGGTCTTTTTCTTGTTAATTTATAGAAGCCCCTTTTGTCTTAGATTTATTAGTTCTTTGAGATATGAGTTATAAATATTTTTTCTAATGTGTTATGATTTTTGCCCTGAAGAATTTTTTTTTTTTTTTTTTTATCAGGAGGTCCCGGGGATCGAACCTGGGTCCCTCCATATGGGAAACAGACGCCCAACCATTTGAGCCACATCCGTCCCCCACGAAGAATTTTTTTACATTTAGATAATAACTTACAAATCTTTTATTTTGTCTCCCATAGCTTCTGTTACTTTTATGATTTTAAAAATGTTTATCCATCTGGAATTTATTTTGGTATAAGGTTTGAGTAATGGATCAAATTTTAATTTTTCAGATGATCACCCAGTTTTTCAAATATCATTTATTAAATATCCATATTATCCCCTTTGATTTAAAATGCTAACTTTATCTTATATTAAATTTACCTGTATTTTTGGATCTAGCTCTGGACCTTCTGATAACAGGAAATTTTAATTTTAAATTCCTCTGCATCAGAAATCTCATAGATAAACAGTACATACAATGGAAAGTGATAAGTGCTATGGAAAAAAGAGTCAGGATATTTGGAGAGCTGTGAGGGATAAAGTGGGGGAGGGGACGACTCCATTTTTAAATACAGTAATCTTAATAAGTCTCATTGATGCGGTTACATTTGATCAAAAACTTGAAGATGAGGAAGCTACCTGTGGGAAGACTATTCCAGGCAAAGGGGACAGCTAGAGAAAAGACCCAAAGGTGAGAGCATGTCTGGTTTATTGAGGAATGGCAGTAAGGCCAGTGTGGCTGGAGCAAGAGGGATCTAGGGGTAAAGTGGTAGGAGATAAGGTCAAAGAGGTAATGGGGAGCCAGAACATGTAGGACAGCAGTCCTCAAACTTTTTGGTCTCAGGACCTCTTTATATTCTTAAATAGTTTTGAGAAAAAAAAAAAAAAATTAAATAGTTTTGAGTATCCTAAAGAGCTTCTTAAAATGTGGATTACATCTATCAATATTTATCATATTGGAAATTAAAACTGAGAACCTTTTAAAAATATATAGGCACACATCCCATTACCCATCAGAGCAGTGAAGTCATCACATACCATGCAGCCTCTGGAAAACTCCACTGTAAATTCATGAGAGAATGAGAGTAAAAAAGGGAAAAAAATACATAACTGTTATTATGAAAATAGTTTTGAACAGGTACAGCATGATCTGATTTAGGTTTTAATAGAATCACTCTGGCTGCTGGATGGAGAAAAGACTGTGAAGGGGTCAGGGCAGAAACAGGGAGAGACCAGTTGAGATGTTTTTGTAGTAACCCAGGCCAGAAATTATGGTAGTTTGGATTAGGGTAGGAGCAGTGGAGAAGGTAAGAAGTGGTCAGAATTTGGGTATATTTTAAAGTTAGCACCAATAGCATTTCCTGACAGATTCAATGTGAGGTGTGGGAGAAAGAGAAGAAAAGGATGACACCAGGATTTTTGCTTGAGCAACTAGAAGGATGGAGTTGCCAGCAGCTAAGATGAGAAAGGCTGTGAATGGAGTAGGTTTTGGAGAGAGATTTGGTGTTTAGTTTTGGATGTGTTAAGTTTGAGATGTCTATTGTCTACTAATGAAAGTAGACTTGAAAGATGTCTACTTTCAAGTAGAAAGGTCATATAGTTGGATAAATGAGTCTGGAGTTTTGGGAGTGAAGAAATAAATTTGGAGTCAGCATGTAGATGTTATTTAGAGCTATGAGACTAGATGAGGTCACCAAATGGTAAATTAACTGTCTCACATTTATCAATCCAAATAATAATTGCAGAATATCTACACATATATTTCAGGAGACACTACTCTTTTTGTGTAAATAATGAAACAGATTAAGAAGGGTTAAATGAATTCTCCTGTCACCAATCAAATAAGTGATAAAACTAGGATTCCATTCTTTACTTTCTTATATACCACAAGGTCATTGCCTTGTTTGTATAATCCAGAGATAGATAGATGGATGGAGGATGGATGGACGGACGTACGGACGTATGGACGGACGGACGTGACTAGAGTAAGCAGCTTAGTCAAGTGAGAAAATTTCTCTTATATTCCCCAAACAAATTTCAATATTTGTAAATATTTAGCAAATATTTAAAACTTTGAGACCAGAGAAACAGATTCTGTACCCTAGATGTATAAATTTTAAAAGAGGGATTTGGGAAAGTGCTCCAAGTCTTGATTTGAATGAATGGTTAGAGTTGTGAAAACCTAATTCAGTCATTTTACACAGTGTTCTCCCATGAGAAAACCCAAAGATTTTTGTGATAGTGAGAAATCAGGTATTTTTTGGAGCTATCAATAGTGTTTCAAGGAACTAGAAAGATGTCTCAGGGACTACAAGTTTCCATAAAGCACAATCTAAAATTACCACTGATGGGAAGCGGCTGTGGCTCAATCAGTAGGGCTCCCGTTTACCATATGGGAGGCCCCGGGTTCGGTTCCCAGGGCCTCCTGGTGAAGGCAAGCCCGCCCGCGCGGCGTGGTTAGCTGACCCAGCGAGCACAAGCAGCAAGGGGGGGATAAATGAATAAATAAAAAATCTTTAAAAAAAAAAAAATAAATAAAAATAAAAAAATAAAAAAATAAAATTACCACTGAGTCAGACAATACACAAGAGCTCCTACGGTGTTTTTTGCCCCCTTAACTTTGTTCCTAGGCTTCTTTTTTTATATTTATGTGCCAATTTACCTGGAATTACATGTTCCTATACCTTTGAGTCTGTTTTGGAAGATTCAGTTGTAGAGATTGGTCACCCTCAAACAGGAGATTTTTGATGTGATATATCTTTAGTCTTTAAAATCTTTTGCTCATCCTGTAATCTTAAATAGCCCCCTGAAAACTAGGTGAGTGATCTCAAATTTAGTAATAAAAAGCTTGTGGCAGAAAATTGTTGTCTGAACAGAGGATTTTCTATTATTTGTTTTATTTTGTTTTGATCCCTTTCATGAGGCTACCTCTTTGCATCTGGGTTCCTTCTTTGTTCTCCTTTCTTTATCTGCCTAAAATGAGGGTATTAATTATTACTGTCAGAGACTACCTACAGATTCTTCTCCTCCGAGGTAAAATAATTATTCTTCTAGAAGATATGCTTGGTCTTTTTGTTTGAAGTTGTAAAGCAGAGGCCAAAAATGATTCCTTATAGGCCGGAGGAGGCTTTGCCTATATGTATGTTTAACTGGGTATCTAAGTGCTTAAGTCACTACCACAAAACTGACTGATAATGATCTTGAGTGCAATGGCTTCCAAGTATTTTTTGACAGCTTCCAACAATAAGAAGTAAGGTTTATAATATGGCCCAGTACATGCATACAAAAACATATGTATAACTGACATGAAAGTTTCACAAACCAATTCTTAACCTCTATTAAAGGAAATAGCAGTCTAATCTAATTTTTTCTATTTCGTTTTTTTTTTTTTTTTTAATACTGGTTTTAACTCAATTGATTTTACAACTTGCTAATGGAGATGAACTTTAGTTCAAAAAATACTCCTCTGGGGGGGCAGATGTGGCTCAAATGGTTGGGCGTCCGTCTCCCATATGGAGGGACCTGGGTTCGATCTCCGGGACCTCCCAGTAAAATAAAAATAAAAATTAAAAAAAAAAAAAAAAAAAAAATACTCCTCTGTGACCCACAAATTTGTGCATATAGTTTTCTGAGCCCCTACTGTTAGACATTTTGATCCTGTGGTCTGAGATATTGCCCATAAGTTTGTTCTTATCAGGTGCCCCAGATAATTCTGATGTAGCCATAGACAGGTATTTGGGAACTACTACTTGATCTAATTTAATAAAAAACTAGTTCATTTAAAACCAAATTTAATTTACTTCTTAAAACAATTGAAAACCATAATTGTAACTCTTTAAATTGTCCTTTTAATGTTAAAAAATAAATCAGCGATTACCTAAACTATATATGGACTAGAATATTCATATCTAATAAAGTGTGGGGAACCATTTTATGCAGTGATTGGGAGGTAAAGAACAATTAAATTTCTCTTGATTATAGAAAAAACAGGCTGGGCACTATAGTAGATTATAAATTCACCTCTGGTTTGTTCCATTCAGTAGTGATGTTGTCTTCTTTGACACAGACCAGTTTATATCTGACTTGGAACACCAGCCAGCAGGTTCAGCAGAGAAATGGCCTAACCACAGTGAGGTGTCATATCCAGCTTCTTTCTGGAGAATCTAGAGGGTGAGTGTTGATTGAAATGTGTCATTGTTTTTGTGCCCAAGTCTGGTGATTGCATGCGGTAGCTGGATTTGCATGTGCTACAGAGGAGAGGGTATTCACGAGCACCTTCTTGATAGGCCCACTCATTATCTTTGAAGCTACCCTTTGATCTCAAGACTCTGCTTTTTAAATCTAACCACACTCAGGCTCCCACACATGTGCTTATAATTTTAGTCTGGGCTTGAATGAAAGGCAATGTTTTAATTGGATTCATTAAACCAAAGCAGAGAAATGTCCATATAAATTCTGTGGCTTGGATACGGAGTAGATTTGGTTGTTGATTAGGTGTTTAGGCCTGCTAGTTTATGGTCAACTAAGTACTGGAAGTTTTGATGTGAGGCAGTTATGGAATGAAATAAAGCAGGAATCTATTTCATTTGCCACAAGCAACCTAGAACCCTTGGGTCTGCTTTGTAGTCCTGTTTGCATTCCTGGTAGTTCATCTGGGGCTCCACTTGGAAACAAGCAGTAATAGTGGAACTTGTGTCTGTGAGGAAACAGTCTGTCTCAGGTCTCTCGACCTCAGCAACTAAGAACACAGCCTGCCCTCACTATCATGTCTTCTCCTTTCTTCAAAGACTCTCAAAGCCACTTAAGAAATTATGTGATAGAAATTGTAAACATTCAGATTGTAATTCTCAAAATGTCATTTGAATTTCATTGGGGGGGATAAATGAATAAATAAATAAAATCTTTAAAAAAAAAAAAAAAAAAAAAAAATTATTTAGATTTAGAAGGGGCCTTCGAAATCATTTCCAGTACCCAAATCTTTAAATATTTAGGATACTGAAGCTTCCTGATTACCCATTAGACAAGGCATTGAAACCCTGGCTTTTCCCTGAAACTGGGCCTACCCTGGTCTCATGTCATTTCTGTCTAACCATGTGACTGAATTCTTACAAGAATATAGTAAAATTCTCAGGAGAGTTAAAACCAGAAAGGACTTAAAAGAGCTTCCTTATATTATGGTTGAGAAAATCACATGTAGAAAGATTAAGCAAATCTGCTGTGGTCACACCACAGTTGAATCAGGACTCAATCTTATTTCTTCGTGTTTAGCCCAGTGCTCTTGCCATTGCAACAAGTTGTTCATCAGTGACCTTGGTGAGAAGTGTTTCCATGGAGTGAAGGGATCAATAAATGACTAAGGAGTGAATAGATGATGAGAACATAGAAATAGCAGTATAAATAATTCCTTCATGGAATAATGAAAATGCACTAATAATGATTGAAGTAATGAATGCACAGTTATGTGGTTAAATTATACCAGATACCATTGATTATTTACTTTGGATAGATTGTATACTTTGGATGGATTCTATACTTTATTAATATGTTATCAATAAAATTGATTTTTTTAAAAAGTATGTTAAGCCATGAGAGAGAGACTTAGATACAGAAGGGAATGTAGGGGTCTGAGGTTTTTATCTGTTTTGCTTGCTTGCTTATTCAAGATAGAAAGATTTATCCATGTGTAAGGGTTAATGGGAAGGAGGGGAGGAGGGTAGATTGAGATTGATTAAAGATATGGGAGGGAGAACAAAATTGATGCAGCAAGGTTCTTGAAGAGGCATGAGTATGGGATCTAGAGCACAGGTGGTAGAATGAGTCATTTTGATATGGTTCTGGAGCTTAGGTTTGACCTCTAGATATAAAGATTTGGGAGTCAAGAGTATATATATGGGAAGTGGCTGTGGCTCTATCAGTAGGGCTCCCGTTTACCATATGGGAGGCCCCGGGTTCGGTTCCCGGAACCTCCTGGTGAAGGCAAGCCCGCCTGCACTGCGTGGTTAGCTGACCCAGCGAGCACAAGCAGCAAGGGGGGGATAAATGAATAAATAAATAAAATCTTGGGAGGCGGCTGTGGCTCAATCAGTGGGGCTCCCGTTTGCCATGTGGGAGGCCCCGGGTTCGGTTCCCGGAGCCTCCTGGTGGGGGCAGGCCTGCCCGCACGGCGTGGTTGGCTGACCCAGCGAGCACAAGCAGCAAGGGGGGGGATAAATGAATAAATAAATAAAATCTTTAAAAAAATAAATAAATAAATAAATAAATAAATAAATAAAATCTTAAAAAAAAAAAAAAAGAGTATATATATAGAAGTAGACAAGTTTATTCAGAGAAAATGTACAAAATAGAGAAAAAAATAGGGAAAAGACAGACTCTTCTAATAATCCTAAAGTGCTTCTGAGTCCTACATCTTAACCTAAATTGGTTGGCTTTTTTTTTTTTTTTTTTTTTACCGGGAGGTCCCGGGGATCGAACCCGGGTCCCTCCATATGGGAGACGGACGCCCAACCAGTTGAGCCACATCCGACCCCACCTAAATTGAAAGAAGTGTTTATTCTTTTACATTTTAGTTTTTGCTGATATAAAAGGGTACCTGCTGATAATTGAATATACTTTCAACAAAATACAATGATTTAACCACATTGGAAGTATCTTTCACACCAGGGTAATTCAGATATCAGAATTCCTTTCATTTTGTTGTTCCTCTACACCACACCACTATGACTAACGCTTAGCCCAAAATGGGGGTGGGAGGTGGGGAAGAGAGGAGCAAACTAATTGTATGACCCTATCTAGCTATAAGAGAGAAATTAGGAAATAGATCTGTGGTTGAGTGGTCATGTGACCAGCTAAACCTCAGTTACTAGGGGAGAATGAATTAAGGGAATTGTTAGCAGTGTACTATAGATACCCTCTAAATTTTCAGGAATTTATTTCTGTCTGTAGTTTGAGAAGACAATTTACCCAATCAGATTTTGATAAATGCAAATTAATTCTTCAGCTCATGTTGTAAATAGGTGAATTTGATATTCATTTGTTTAGTTTAGATGGTGCTCGTTTAACTTACCAGGTAACCTAAAAATATTAGCAAAACTGTTCTACAAAGTAATAAATACATAAAGTGACAGTAGATTTCTCATCCATTTAAAATCATTTATATTCCTTGACGTCAATATTTCTCTTGTTTCTTCATTTAAAGCGAAATTCAGAAATTGATTGCACCTAAATATGCCTTTATCTTTATAATAATAACATCTCTAGAAGAATGTTCATCCAGAGAATGAATTAGAATTCTTGGAGCTTAGGAGAGGAAAGATGGACTCAACCAAACTTTGGTCAATATTCATTATAGGGGGCGGATGTGGCTCAGATGGCTGGGCGTCCGTCTGCCATATGGAGGGACCTGGGTTCGATCCCCGGGACCTCCCGAAGGCGCATGGGCTGCCAGGCTCTGTGTGCAGCTGAGCTGTCAGGCCCCAAGATCCATGCAGCAGGATGATGACGTAACAGGGGAGAGACAAGACGAGATGCTCCGAAAAGCTCCAGAAGCCAGGAGCTGAGGTGGCGCAGGTGGCAGAACACCTCTCTCCTACATCGGAGGTCTACAGGATCGAATCCTGGTGAAGACTGGAGGAGGAGGATGAGAAGAGATGGCAGGAAACAGACACAGAGAATTGCCCATCGAATGGACACAAAAAACAGCAAATGGGGAAGGGGGGGTTTAAAATGGATAAAGTAAATAAATAAATCTTTAAAAAAAAAAATGGCAGAGCTCTCTTTAAAAAAAAAAAAAAAATATTCATTATAGCTTCAAAATGAAATAACACATATAGATTTTATTTTTATTTACTTTATCCATTGAAATAACACATATAAGTGGAGTCTAATGATACTCAAAGATCCTCTCCAAAAATGCTCAAGATGCTCAGATACCAATTACAAAAGACCCTTTGGCCTTTTGTGTACATGGCAGTGTGCAGTGCCCTGGTTAACCTGCCCACCTGGTTGCCCACCTGATTGTGAAGTTTTGTACCATACCTTCCTTGTCAGCTCTAACTTTGAATCCTTAAGCATGGGAAATAGCTCTAAATAAGAGGCCTGATGTTATTCAAACACCTCATTCTTGTGTGTAGAAACAGCATTCCATCAGAATGTTAATTGGAACAATTCTTGGGTAAAAAGTTATCTTTTCTTGCAGCAGATATTGCTGATGGCTCTGACTCTACTTCTTTTGTCTCTATTTCTATTGTGGTGGCATAGGCAAATCCAGGCATTGGGGTAGTGGGAGTCTAGGATGGTAGCTGCCACAAGTAGGCTAGATGCTATGACCCACATAATCTGTTAGCACTGTCATTGAGGGTTCCTGACTCCAGTTCCAGGCTTTTAATTCACTTTACCCTTTAAAGGGGAAAAAATGGTAAATGTATAATTAGTGTAGCAAATAACTCTTTATGTTCTTATCTTAAATTGGTGAAAATAAATAAAAGAGGGGAACAGGTGTAGCTCAGGTGGTTGAGCTATTTCCCACATAAGAGGTCCCAGGTTCAATCCCTGGTGCCTTCTAAAATGAATGAATGAACGAATGAATGCCACCTAACATATTTTGTGGAAGAAGGTTTAAATAAAGCAATAATTTTACACATATATGCATTCAAAAGGAAGCAAAGAATAAAACTGCAAGCATTAGTATTTTTAAGAAATAACTTTAAATATTGTATTTATCAAGATTGTTTATGTTTGACGTATAAATTATAGACTTATTTACCAGTAATAATTTTGACTTGCTTAAGTGGACACCCAAGTTTTGGCCAGTGACAAGAGGACGCTATCTCAGGATCCAGAGGTGTGAACCCTAGCCCAGAGCACCTAGCCTAAGGGAGAAGTGAGAAGAGAAAGAGTGTAGAGGACTTGGATAATTAATACTGGGCTCAAGTTAACTGCCAAAGGACTTTAAAAGAGCTTTGTTGCAATTCTGACTCCTTGTCCTAAAATTTGTATGTTACTCAACTGAAGCAATTACTTGAGCATAATTTTTATTGTTGTCCCAAGTCCCCACATTGCATTAAGAATTCATTTGGAAAATAATTTTATGTAGCACTCTATCTATACAAAGCATTAAGGATTCAGTGGAGAATAAGATAGACAAGGTCTCTGCCCAGTTGGAACCTAAATCTACTGACTACTGGTGAATTATGAATAAGGGAATCCTGTAGTTTCATTTATATTTGAGAATAAGTCAGCCTGAATACTCCTTTGTGGAAAATTTTCTTGGCTTTATCATAGTCCTTAAAATCTTAAATTGTCAGGAACCTTCTAGGTTGCTTCAGCTAAATGAGGTTAGGCATACCAGGCAAAAGAACAGCAGAGTTTTGGTAAGGGGAACAGAAATAACACAGCTTTTCCTATAAACCACACTACCTGGCCATTTCAGAAAAGAGTTTTTATCCTTACCATCAAACTATACTTGTTAAATGGATGGGTAGTGCTGGACCTGGCTCCTCATCTTCAGGGCAATGTAAGCAGTGATTTCCTCATAAAGATGACACAGAAAAACAACACATCATGTGATTTAAAAAAAAAAATAACATTGACATTAGAATTGAAGAAGGTATATTCTCTGGAATATCTTTGAAGTTACCATTTTGGGGAGGGATAAGTGATAGGAAAAGATGACTTGAATGTGACTGAGTACTTGCTTATATATTTGGCTTTTTGCTTCTGCTGTGAGGCCTGCCTAAAATAGACACTGTTAAAATCAGATGCCACGTGTTAATGTTTACATTCTCTGGTTCCCCTTCCTATCCCACCACCTAAGAAACTTCCAGTGTACTAGTTCCAGATAGCTTCCCAGTGGTTGTATTAAATAGGATCCATTTATTCAGCCATCAGAAATTGATGTTTCCTCAGTTTTAAGGCCCTTGCCCTCAGGAGTGCACAACCTATTTGTGAGATAGATAATGATGCTGCCTGTTGATAATCTAATCTAATGAGTAATGTTAGAGGCCTTGCACAGAGATTGTGGACCATCCGTATGTTCTCCTGTAGCATGAGACTAGCCCATAGACCCCAGAATCCACATTTAAAACACTGCTTCTTGCCTGTTATGTGGCTTGGAATTACAGAAATGCCAAGGACTGTCTTGCCTACTTATGCCCCTTTATATTCCTACTTTATAATCTATGTTTTTCCACCTCCTTTATACTGATGAGGAAACTGAAAAGAAAATGTATTGTCATGAAAAGCATCCTCATAACTTCATTTACTAAAAACTATCCCAGTGCATTATTGCTAGCAAGTCAGGAGTAGGTTTAGATTATATTCCATTCTTTGTAAAAGCATTATTAACAGTCATAAATTGTCCTGGCAAATTTACTTAAAGTATCCACTATCTACAAAGACATTCATAAATCTGTACCAGTGACCTTCAAAACTTAGTCTCATTTAGTAGTGATTAACTCTCCGGCACTGACTAATCTTCACCCTTTTTTAACTGAAATCCTTTGGCTTCAAGTTCCCACTTCTTTACAAAAGTAGAGTTATAACCAGTCAAGACAAATCTTTATCCTTCATTTCATTGGGTATCTTCTGAGTGCTGCCACCTTAAAACGTGTTTCTTGACATAAAGAAACCCACTTGTACAAGTGAAAGAGATCTTGTTAATCTAACATGGTCATTGTATAGATAAAGGAATGGAGTCTTAGAGATACGAAGTAACTTGTCCAAGGCCACACATGGAGTTAGTGGCAGAGCCTGTATTCCAACCAAACCCACTCAGATATTTGCTTTCCTGGATCCTGTCATCTCATCAGAACACAATGCTACTTCCACTCATTATTTTTGTCCTTTTGCCCTTCAGTTGCACTAAATTCTTCAGAGCAAAAATTTCTCCCATTCTTCCGGGACTCTAGTGAGCATGAAGACTCCTAAATCTCTTCTTGCTTCTGACCATTCTTTGTAGCTTGCAGCCAACTGGACACTCCTATTTGTCCTCATTTCTAATTCTAATTCCATACCTTACCTACCACCTTCCTTCTGTAAACTTCTCTTCCTTAGTTTATTTCCAGTCATGACAGGACCTCTCTTTTCTCTCCTAGACTCAAAACCTTAGTGTTTAGTGGATCAATCCTTCTTTCCTCTCTCCCTCTTCCTTACTATCACCACACTTGTTCTCCCTTCCCTAGTATTGCCAAATTTGCCTAGGTCCTTTGCATTTTCTTTATTTTAATGGTTTCTCTGCCATGCTGCACTTTTAGTATCTGAGGTGTTTGGGAGCTTATTCCACCATTTACCAAGCATGTAACCTTAAGGCAAATTACACGACCTGTCAAAGCCTCAGTTAACTCATCTGTAAAGTGGAACAATAATTATCTTAAAGTGTTGTGAAGATTAATTAGAATAAGAGAGATACTCAATAAGTATTTGTGGAATGAATAAATATTGGCTCCCTTCTCCTTCTAGTTATAATGAGTATATGAGTTAGAAGAATTGATTTTTCTTAACTACCTAAATTATAAAGAGATTAGATATTAATACTTGGAGATTTTTAGAAAGGATTCTTAGTATAGCCTTTGCTCTGTGATCATATCAAATTGTAAGAATAGAATCTTTGTTTTTATCTTGGTCTCTTTTTGTTTATAACAGCTTTATTGAGATATAATTCACATACCATAAAACTTAACCTTTTAAAGTATACAGGCATACCTTGGAGATACTGCAGGTTTGATTCCAGACCACTATTATAAAATGAATATCGCAATAAAGCAAACTACAAATTTTTGGTTTCCTAGTGCTTAGAAAAGTTGTTTATACTATACTGTAAGTGTACAATAGCATTATGAATAAAAAAGCCAATATTCATACCTTAATTAAAAAATACTTTATTGTTAAAAAATGCTAACCATCATCTGAGCAATGATTTCAGCGAGTTGTAATCTTTTTGCTGGTGGAGGATCTTGCCTCAGTGTTGATGGCTGCTGACTGATCAGGGTGGTGGTTGCTGAAGGTTGGGGTGGCTGTGACAATTTCTTAAAATAAGACAACACCAAAGTTTGCTTCATCAATCGACTCTTCCTTTCATGAAAGATTCCTCTTTTTTTCATGACAATGCGATGCTGTTTGAACCTCTTTCAAACCTGGAGTCAGTCCTCAAACCCTGCTGCTTCTTTATCAACTAAATTTATGTAATATTTCAAATCCTTTGTGGTCCTTTGAAAATACTCATATCATCTTCACCAGGGGTAGATTCCATCTCAAGAAACCATTTTCTTTGCTCATCCATAAGAAACAACTCATCTGTTCAGGTTTTATCATGAGATTGCAGCAATTCAGTCACATCTTCAGCCACCACTTCTAATTCTAGTTCTCTTGGTGTTTCCACCACATCTGTAGTTACTTCCTCCCTGATGTCTTGAACCCCTCAAAGTCATCCAGGAGGGTTGGAATCAACTTGTCAAACTCCTGTAAATGCTGATATTTTGACCTCCTCCCATGAATCACAAATGTTCTTAATGGCATCTAGAATGGTGAATCCTTTCCAAAAGGTTTTCAATTTACTTTTCCCAGATCCATCAGAGGAATCACTATCTTTGGCAGCTATAGCCTTACGAAATGTATTTCTTAAATAATACTTGAAAGTTGAAAAGACTCCTTGATCCATGGGCTGCAGAATGGATGTTGTGTTAGCAGGCATGAAAACATGAAAATTAATCTCATTGTACATCTCGATCAGAGCTCCTGGGTAAGCAGGTGCGTTGTCAGTGAGCAGTAATATTTTGAAAGTAATCTTTTTTTCTGAGCAGTAGGTCTCAACAGTGGGCTTAAACTATTCAGTAAAGCATGTTGTAAACAGATGTGCTGTCATCCAGACTTTTTTTTTTTTTTTTTTTTGTTTTTTGGGGGGGGGGGGGGGGGGGGGGGGGGGGGGGGGGGGGGGGGGGGGGGGGGTCTGTGTCTGCTTGTCTTCTCTTTAGGCGGCACCAGGAACTGATCCTGGGACTTTCCAGAGTAGGAGAGAGGTGCTCAATCTCTTGCGCCACCTCAGCTCACTGGTCTGCTGTGTCTTTTATTGTCCCTCCTCTGTGTCTCTTTTTGTTGCGTCATCTTGTTGTACCAGCTCTCCATGCGGGCCAGCACTCCTGCACAGGCCAGCTCTCTGCTTGGGCCAGCTCGCCGTGTGGGCCAGCTTGCCTTTCACCAGGAGGCCCCAAGAATTGAACCCTGGACCTCTTATATGGTAGGCGGGAGCCACATCCGTTTCCCCATCATCCAGACTTTATTGTTCCATTTATAGAGCATGGGCAGAATAGATTTAGCATAATTCTTAAGGGCCCTAGGGTTTTTGGAATAGTAAATGAGCATTGGCTTCAACTTAAAGTCACCAGCTGCATTAGCCCCTAACAAGAGAGTCAGCCTATTCTTTGAGGCTTTGAAGCCAGGCATTGACTTCTCCTCTCTAACTATGAAAGGCCTAGATGGCATCTTCTTCTAGTAGAAGGCTGTTTTGTCTACATTGAAAATCTGTTTAGTATAGTCAGCTTCATCAGTGATCTTAGGTAGGTCTTCTGAATAACTTGCTGCAGCTTCTATGTCAGAACTTGCTGCTTCACCTTGCACTTTTATGTTATGGAGACGGCTTCTTTCTTTACATGAACCAACCTCTGCTAGCTTCAAACTTGTCTTCTGCAGCTTCCTCACCTCTCTCAGCCTTCATAGAATTGAAAAGTGTTAGGGCATTGCTCTGGATTAGGCTTTGGCTTAAGGGAATGTTGTGGCTGGTTTGATTTTCTGTCCATACCATCAACATTTTCTCCATATCACCAAAAAGGCCGTTTTTCTTTCTCATCATTTGCATGTTCAGTGGAGTCACACTTTTCCTTTCCTTCAAGAACTTTTCCTTTGCATTCATGACTTGGCTAACCGTTTGGCGCAAGTGCCTAGCTTTCAGCCTGACTCGTCCTTTGACATGCCTTCCTCACTACATTTAATAATTTCTAGCTTTTGATTTAAAGTGCAAGAGGTGTGACCCTTTCTTTCACTTGAACACTTTGAGGCCATTGTAGGATTATTATTATTATTTATTTATTTTTTTTAAGATTTTTTATTTATTTATTCATTTATCCCCCCCTTGCTGCTTGTGCTCGCTGGGTCAGCTAACCACGCCATGCGGGCGGGCTTGCCTTCACCAGGAGGCCCCGGGAACCGAACCCGGGGCCCCCCACATGGCAGACGGGAGCCCTACTGATTGAGCCACAGCTGCTTCCCCATTGTAGGATTATTAATTGAACTAATTTCAATATTGTTGTGTCTCAGGGGAGAGGGAGGCCCCAGGAGAGGAGGAGAGAGGGAGTAGGGGAATGGCTGGTCGATGGAGTGGTCAGAACACACACATTTATCAATTAAGTTTGCCGTCTTATGGGCTCCTGCCTACCACACGGGAGGTCCTGGAAATGGTCCCTGGTGCTTCCTAGAGAAGACATGCAAGACAGTGAGCTGGCACGATGGGCTTGCACAGCAAGCTGATACAACAAGATGATGCAACAAAGGAGACACAAAGAGGAAACACGAGTGACACAAAAAAGCAGGGAACGGAGGTGGCTCAAGCGATTAAGCGCCTCTATCCCACATGTGAAGTACTGGATTCAGTTCCCGGTACCTCCTAAATAGAAGACGAGCAGACACAGCACACAACGAATGGACACAGAGACCAGACAGCGAGTGCAAACAATTGTGGGGGAAGGGGGATAAATAAATAAAATAAATTTTTTCTCCCTTTATTTATTTATTTATTTGTCTATTTATTTATTTATTTTTAAACTATTTTGTACATTTAATAATTGAGAATATAAATGATTAAAACCTAAAAAGTAAACACAGATGAAAAAATATATACATTTCTCAATTAAATGTAATGGATACATATAAAATTTTTTTTGAATTAATATGTTATACAATATATTTGGTTCATAGTAACGCATTCATACAGTATTTGTCCTTTTGTGTCTGGCTTGCTTCACTCAACATAATGTCCTCCATGTTCATCCATGTTGTCAAATGCTTTATGATTTCATTTCTTCTTACAGCTGAATAATATTCCATCGTGTGAATAGACCCCAGTTTGTTTATCCATTCATCTGTTGATGGACACCTGGGTTGTTTCCAACTTTTGGCAATGGTGAATAATGTTGCTATGAACATCGGTGTGCAGGTGTCTGTTTGTGTCACTGCTCTCCGTTCTTCTGGGTATATACCCAGTAGTGGTATTGCTGGATCACGTGGCAAGTCTATATTCACCTTCTTTAGGAACTGCCAAACAGTCCTCCATAGTGGTTGTACCATCCTGCATTCCCACCAACAGTGAAGAAGTGTTCCTATCTCTCCACATCCTCTCCAACACTTGTAGTTCTCTGTCTTTTTACTAGTGGCCATTCTGATAGGTGTGAAATGATATCTCCTTGTAGTTTTCATTTGCATTTCCCTAATCATGAGTGATGTTGAGCATTTCTTCATGTGTTTTTTTGCCATTTGTATTTCTTCTTTGGAGAAATGTCTATTCAAGTCTTTTCGTCCATTTTTTAATTGGGTCGTTTGTCTTTATTGTTGAGTTGTAACATCTCTTTATATATCCTGGATATTAAACCCTTATCAGATATGTGGTTTCCAAATATTTTTTCCCATTGAGTTGGCTGCCTTTTCACCCTTCTGACAAAGTCCTGTGAGGTGCAAAAGTGTTTAATTTTGAGGAGGTCCCATTTATCTATTTTTTCTTTTGTTGCACGTGCTTTGGATGTAAGGTCCAAGAAACCACCACCTACTACAAGGTCTTGAAGATGTTTCCCTACATTTTCTTTTAGTAGTTTTATGGTCCTGACTTTTATGTTTAGATCTTGGATCCATTTTGAGTTGATTCTTGTATAGCGAGTGAGATAGGGGTCCTCTTTCATTCTTTTGGTTATAGATATCCAGTTGTCCCAGCACCATTTATTGAAGAGACTTTTTTTTCTCATTAGCGTGGACTTGGTAGGTTTGTCAAAAACTAGTTGACTGTGTAGGTGAGGGTTTATTTCTGGGTTCTCAGTTCTATTCCACTGATCGATGTGTCTATCTTTATGCCAGTACCATGCTTTTTTGACCACTATAGCTTTGTGATATGTTTCAAGGTCAGGCAGTGAAATTCCTCCCACTTGCTCTTCTTTTTTAGAATGCTTTTGGCTATTCGGGTGCATTTTCCCTTTGGTAATTGCCTTCTCTAATTCTGTAGAGTAAGCTGTTGGGATTTTGATTGGTATTGCATTGAATCTATAAATCAGTTTGGGTAAAATTGACATGTTCACAATATTTATTCTTCCAATCCATGAGCACAGAATGTCTTTCCATTTGTTTAGGTCTTTTTAAGTTTCTTTTAGTATTGTTTTGTAGTTTTCTGCATATAGGTCCTATACTTCTTTGGTTAAATTAATTCCTAGATATTTGAGTATTTTTGTTGCTATTGAAAATGGAATTTTCCCCTGATTTCCTTCTCAGATTGTTCGGTACTAGTGTACAAAAACATTACTGATTTTTGCGTGTTGATCTTTTATCCTACCACTTTGCTGAACTTATTCATTAGCTCAAGTAGCTTTGTCATGGATACTTCAGGATTTTCTAAGTACAGGATCATGTTATCTGCAGACAGTGAGAGTTTTACTTCCTCTTTTCCTATTTGGATGCCTTTAATTTTTTTTTTTTTTTTTTTTCCTTGTTTAATTGCCCTAGCTAGAACTTCTAGTGCAATATTGAATAACAATGGTGACCCTGGGCATCCTTGTCTTGTTCGTGATCTTAGAGGGAAAGCTTTCAACCTTTCCCCGTTGAGTATGATGTTGACTGTGGGTTTTTCATATATTCCTTTTATCATATTGAGGCATTTTCCTTCTATTCCTGTCTTTTGAAGTGTTTTTATAAAAAACGATGCTGGATTTTGTCGAATGCCTTTTCTGCCTCGATTAAGATTATCTTGTGTTTTTTTTCCTTCAGTGTGTTAATGTGGTATATTACATTGATTGATTTTCTTATGTTGAACCAGCCTTGCATACCAGGAATAAATCCCACTTGGCTGTGATTTATAAGTCTTTTGATACTTGAGAATTTTTGCATCTATATTCATTAGGGAGATTGGTCTGTAATTTTCTTGTAGTATCTTTATCTGGCTTTGGTATTAGGGTGATGTTGGCTTCATAAAATGTGCTGGGTAATTTTCCCTCCTCTTCAATTTTTTTTGGAAGAGTTTAAACAGGATTGGTGTTAATTCTTTTTGAAATGCTTTGTAGAATTCACCTGTGAAGCCATCTAGTCCTGGACTTCTCTTTGCTGGGAGATTTTTGATGACGGATTCAAATTCCTTAACTGTGACTGGTTTGTTAAGTTCTTGTATTTCTCATAGTGTCAGTGTAGATTTTTTGTGCATTTCTAGGAATTTGTCCGTTTCATCTAGGTTGTCTAGTTTGTTGGTATACATTTTCTCATATCCTGTTGTGATTCTTTTTATTTCTGTGGGGTCAGTTGTAACTCTTCCCCATTGATTTCTGATTGTAATATTTGTATTGTCTCTCTTTTTTTCTTTGTTAGTCTAGCTAAGGGTTTGTCAATTTTATCGATCTTCTCAAAGAACCAGCTTTTGGTTTTGTTGATATTCTCTATTTTTTTGTTCTCAATTTCATTTGTTTCTTCTTTAATCTTTTTTTTTTTTTTTTTTTAAGATTTTATTTATTCATTCATTAATCCCCCCCCTTGCTGCTTGTGCTCGCTGGGTCAGCTAACCGCGCCACGTGGGCGGGCTTGCCTTCACCAGGAGGCCCCGGGAACCGAACCCGGGCCTCCCATATGGTAAACGGGAGCCCTACTGATGGAGCCACAGCCGCTTCCCATCTTCTCTAATCTTTATTATTTCTTTTCTTCTGCTTGCTTTGGGATTGATTTGCTGTTCTTTTTCTAGTTTCTCTAGTTCAGTTAAATCTTTGTTTAGCTCTTTATTCTTTTTTAATATAGGCATTTAGCGCTATAAATTTCCCCCTCAAGACTGCCTTTGCTGTATCCCATAGTTTTTGATAAGTTGTGTTCTTGTTTTCTTTTGTCTCTATATACTTACTGATTTCACTTGCAATTTCTTCTTTGACCTACTGATTATTTAGGAGTGTGTTGTTCAGCCTCCACACATTTGCGAATTTACTTTTTTCCTGGCTATTATTGTTTTCCTGTTTCATTCCATTGTGATCTGAGAAGATGCTTTGTATAATTTCAGTCTTTTTATATTTATTGAGAGCTGCATTGTGCCCTAACATGTGGCCTATCCTGAAGAAAGATCCATGGCACTTGAGAAGAATGTATAACCTGCTGAGTTGGGATGAAGCGTTCTATATATGTCTTTTTTTTTTTTTTTAAGATTTTATTTATTTATTCATTTATCCCTCCCTTGCTGCTTGTGCTCGCTGGGTCAGCTAACCACGCCGTGCGGGCAGGCTTGCCTTCACCAGGAGGCCCCGGGAACCGAACCCGGGCCTCCCATATGGTAAACGGGAGCCCTACTGATTGAGCCACAGCCTCTTCCTATATATGTCTTTTAGGTCTAACTTGTTTATCATATTGTTCAGGTTCTCTGTTTCCTTGTTTATCTTCTGTCTAGTTGCTCTATCTAATGATGTGAGTCGGGTATTGAATTCTCCAACTATTATTGTAGAGACGTCTTTCTCCCTTCATTTTTCCCAGAGTTTGTCTCATGTATTTTGGGGCACCCTGGTTAGGTGCATAGATATTCATGACTGTTATAGAGACCAGAGAGTGAGCACAAACAATTGGGGGACGGGGGAATAAATGAATAAAATAAATCTTTAAAAAAAAAAAAGAAAAAGATCACAGATCACCATAACAGATATAATAATAATGAAGTTTGAAATTATATGAGAATTACAAAAAATGTGACACAGAGACGCGAAGTGAGTACATGCTATTGGAAAAATGACACCAATAGACTTGTTTGACACAGTGTTTCCACAAACTTTAAATTTGAAAAAAAAAAATCACACACACACAAAAATGCAGTAGGTTAGCGGATGTGGCTTAAGCAGTTGAGAGCCTGCTTCCCACATGGGGAGGTCCCCAGTTCAATCTCCGGCCCGGGTACCTCAACAACAACAACAAAAACACCAATATCTCTGAAGTGCAATGAATTAAAGCTCAGTAGAACAAAGTATGCCTATACAGTTTAGTGGTTTTTTAGTACATTCACTAATATGTGTAACCATCACATATTCATTTTCATCACCTCAAAAACAAACCATACCCATTAGCATTGCCCCCATTGCCCCCTTCTACCAATCCCAGGTAATCACTAATCTGCTTTGTTTGTATGGACTTGCCTATTCTAGATATTTCTTATAAATTGAATCATATAATATGTAGCCTTCTGTATTTGTCTTCTTTCAATTAGCATGTTTTCAGGGTTCATCCATGTTGTAATACTTCATTCCTTTTATGGTTGTATAATATTCTGTTGTATGGATATACCACATTTTGTTTATCCATTCATCACTTGGTGGACATTTTGGGTTGTTTCCACCTTTTGGCTATTATGAATAATGCTGGTATGGACACTTGAGAACAAGCTTTTTATGTTTTCAATTATATTGTGTAAATACGTAGGAGTAGAATTAGTATAGAATACTTAATTGAGAAAGCAAATAATGAAATGGTATGAGAACTAAAGGTTCTTATTTGGAGAATTTGGGGTGTTCCCTTCTATACTGTTCCATAAAATTGAAATTGATTGCACTGGACCTCTCTGAACACTATGTGGTGCTTGGGAGCCAACAGAAAAGCCAGAGCCTGTGGCTGGAATGGATCACAAACAACATAAATTATACATCCACATTATAGAGGATGCTTACATTCAGTGGCTTACTCTGACCAAAGCATTTATTCTCTCATTTTCTTTACAAAAGAGATGAGATTCACAAAGGGAAAACTCTCTTCCAAAGGGATGCAAATTAAGGAAAAGTTAAACTGAGATGAACACTTACTTGTCTTATCCTCTGCTCTGGAGTGAGAAGCCTTTAGAGTGAGGGTAAGGAATGCTTACCTGTTCTGGTACCCATCCCCCTTCCTAACCCAGACTGAACTGAGAGGGAGAGGAGAGGCCTGGAACAGCTTGCGGAATAATGTGGAATAATCTCTGGTGCTGTTTAGCTCAGGAGCAGACTTCATGCACACCTTTACATTTACAGGAGGCCATGGGAAGGGGAGAATGTCTTTGAAGGTTGAGCTTGGCATTAAGCATCATATGATCAGGCACTCAGAGGTCACTAATCACTCTCCCTTTTCTTGTTTTTCAGTGAACGAGATAATTGGGAGAGACATGTCCCAGATTTCTGTTTCCCAAGGAACAGGGGTGAGCAGACAGGCTCCCCTCCCGGGTCCTGAGTCCCTGGATTCAGGAAGATCCGATGGACTTTAACAGTACTCACTGCACCTTTGTGCCCACCACGTCTATGTCAGCATGTTTCTTTCCTTCAGTCTGTTGGGTTTCTAACTCTTCAGCCTTCAGGACTGGCAACAGGAGTTGGAATCACCATGTAGGGAAAGCAGCATTCTTCCACCTCAGGCCTTGGTTAAATAGGAACAGCATAGGCTGTTTGAGCTTTGGGGAATGAGCTTTGCTTTTTGTATTTAAATAGGATACTTTTATATGATGGGTGCTTTTGAGTGTGAATGAAGCAGGTTCCCATTTCAGAGGTGCTGCTTTTGCAGGTGACCCTGTTGCTTAGCTAGGATTGGTGATTTGTACTGCTTTATGGTCATTTGAAGGGCCTTTTAGCTTTGATGATATTTTTAAAATAGTAACTTTTTATAAAACCTTCCAGGGGCAAACAAAAAAAGAAAAAAAAAGGAAAAAAAAATTCTACCAAGCCCACACCGATGCCTAAGAAACTCAGCATGTATCCTGAATCCTTTCATAGATTCATAGGAAATAAAGCCAAATGTAGCTTGAACTTCTTTATAAAAGTTCTTAGATAGAATGAGAAGGGACCATTCCATCATTGAAGTGTTGGAGTATAAAAAAACATTCCAGAGCATATCCCTTTTGTAACTTTCTAGGTAATCTTCCTGGAATCTCTCCATACTGGCTCTATGTTGGAATTTCTTTTTTTCCCTCAGGACCTTGGGTAAGATGGTTACATGTAAGATGATTTTAAACAGTAGGGTTTTAGCTTGGTAGCTATCATTTTCTGCCATCTTAGAAACAAGTAGGCTGTGGAATGTGCTTCCCATTTGTGACCACTGGTCCCAGAGCCTTTTCCAAGTGGGAGCATCTCTGCCTTTGGCTGTTCCATAACTTTTGACACCAGTGTCATGATGGTTTAGGCAACTTTGCTAGCTCTAACTTATCTCTAGAAACCAGGCTGTGTCAGAAGCTAAGCACAAATGAGCTATACTTCAGGAGAGGAACAGAGAAAATGCAGGACTCCAAAAGAGTTTAAGATTCACATTGGAATGAAAGACTTATCCTCTATTCTGTGTACCCTGTCCTGTCTGCATGGCCTTTTTAAAAAAACAGCCTTTTCCCAAAAAGGCTTTGATGCAAATCTAAAAATATGAGGTGGCATGACAGACTTGACTCTCTACACCAAAGATACCCTGGTGCTGTTGCTGGTGAGACTGGTGCCCAAGAAACCCCAGCCTGCTGCCTACCAAAGGAGGTGTCCAAGTTGGGTGCCTTTTTTCAAACTCTGCCCTCATTCTTTGCCCCTAATGGGATCAGTTAACCTTTCCAAGGCCTGACTGAGCCCATGTCAAAGTCTCTGAAGATGACAGTAAGCTTTCAAGTGAAATAATGTACTTTGATTTATTCAGGAAGCAAGTTTATTGAGTGCCTACACATGAGGCAGTGTGCTGGACTGGTTGAAGGCTTGATGCTGTTATTCCAAGAGAGGTTGTGGGCCCTAAATGCCAGGACTCTTATCTGCAGAGGTCAGGTGAGGCCTTGGGCTAAGGGAGCCGGCATGTTGTCCACCACATCATCAGCTATGTGGGAGCTGTTGACCCAGGATGAGATAGTATGGTCTTTTTTTTTTTTTTTTTCCTTTTTGAAACTATGGTGTTCTAGATTCCCTTCTTAAAGCTAGGTTAGAGAAAAATGTCCTTCAGCAAATCACTCTGGCCCCTCTTGGAGCTGGGTATTTTTTTCCCCTTTGGAGGTGAGTTTTGTGTCACAGTGTATGAATAGTGAGGTTTGCTTCAGGGCCTGTGGTAGGAAGCTCACAGCTTGGGGGTGGGGGACGGGGGACGGACGGGCCTACCTTCTCAGATGAAGTTTGAGAGAGATGGCCAGACTTGCCTCCACCCTCCTAACCCTGGTGTAGCTGCCTCACATGGGATTCTTGCAAGAGTTCCCCTTGTAAGACCCTTTGGGGGTGTTCTACTACCCTCAAGAATCAGAGCCTCTATGATCCAGAATTGCTATGCACCAAATTCAATGCCTTTTAAATACCTTGATGCCTGTAGCACTAGAAATGCTTTCCTATTTAAAATAAAAGTCAAATTTTAAAATAGAGCTTTGTATACTATGTAAGCAATTTTGTATCAGCTTTGTAAAAGCTTTGGTGTAAGAGTCAGTATTGTTTTTGGCTTTGTAGATAAAAGAGTTAAATTTTTATGCAACATAGTGGTGTCAGTGCACACATCAGCCATTGGACTATGCAAATTGATTTCTAGTGTCAGCACGGAGCAACTGGGCATGTGACAGCACCTCCCCCCTCCCCCCAACCCATGGGTTGAGGAATGGGATGAGCAGCCTTTAGCTTACTGGAGATGTAGAGAATATGGCTGAAAACAACTTTAAAAGGAACAAGATGTCTTCAGGTTCACGTGTGGTGCTGCTGCCTAGTGTGCAACTCACCCCTACCCAGGGGTAGCAAAGTAGGTGGGCCCAGCTACTAAGCCCTGTTTTTGATACTCATAACAGATGAGATGGTTATCCTTAAGGCTCAGATGGGCTCAAGTTGAAACCTTGTATTTTATAAAATGAATATTCATTTCAGGAACAGTTATGTTTACAGCACTTGGGGTTGTGTTTTCCTGTACATTTTGTATTTTAAAACCTTTTATAGGAGTGCAGTGCTCCTTACAGAAATACAAAGGGAAGAAGAACCATCAGTTCAGGCTTATCAGTAACAGTGCTGAAATAATAAATGGTGACAGGTTAACCGTCTCCTTGAAATTTTTTTCCTCTTCCTGGGGCTAATGTGGAGCCCCTCATTCTGGGGGCCAAAGCTAAGGGCATTGCGGCTTTTAAAAAGTCCATTTCGCCAGGAACCTATATTTATTTTCCGTAGGAAAGGGTAGTTCCAAATTCCTTCCGAGGCTTCAGTTCTGCACCCTTTAATGGGTGCAAAGGACATTCCGGTGTCTGCTGGGTTCAGGGCAACTGGTCTGCCCAAGATGAAAAGTAGCCAGAAAGTCCCTTTAAGTCAAGCCTGAGTTTTTACATGGGAGCCTCCTGCCCCCTAGTGTCCTCCGGAGATAAAGCAACACAATCCTTTAAAATAGCCTGTGGTGTTGCTATCTGATATTCCTTGTGCCAAGCTGGAGCAGAGCTAGTAGCATCCTTAGTTGGGACCACCCTTGGCACAAGTGGCCTCTGAGCTCCAAGTACCCTGGGGGATGGGGCTGCCCTCCCTACCTCCCTTCCTCCCACCAGTTAGGTACAGGGGGCTGCCAAGCATCAGGATCTTTACTTAGAGGCTTAGATGGCCCCTTGATTTTCCCAAAAGGAGTCATACATTGAAGGCTTCAGTGGTTATAGTTTTTAAAAAAAAGAAAGAAAGAAAGCCTACTGTGGACCTGTCAACCCCACAGACGCCATGGGTATGGGCCATAGTCAGAACAGACTAAAAGCTCTTCAGGTACCACTCAGGAGGCCCAGGTCAGGTCATTGGGAGCAGGCTAGTACCATTCCACCCCAAGCCCTGCACACACAGTCCAGCCATTCATCTTTGGGGAGAACAGCAGAGGACTAAGAGGGAGGTGGAACAGAGCTTGGGCTCTGCTGAGTGACTTCTGAGAGCTTTGACAAGCTAGAAAGAAGTTGAGGGCACTAGTCCTCTAGATGCAGGAGAGGCATGTTAGCTGAAGACATCAGCTAGCTCTTACCTCTTGGCTCCCTCACCTACAAACACACCCATTCTTTGGGGGCCTGTAGCACAGTGCGAGGCGGGTCACCAACAGGCATCAGACTGGTGTAGTCATCAGGTGCTAGCTGCAGAAGGGACAGAGACTTAGTGCAGGGAGCTCTGGGCTCAGCCAGGCCCACAAGCCCTCTAGCCACACCACCTCACCTGGTAGGCCTGGAAGACGCTGAGCAGATCCTTCATACCTGCTGTGTATGGGACGCCCTGCATTCGGACCAGGGCTCCTAGCTGAGACAACACTGAAGTGGGGGCAGTGGCCAGGGCAGCTGGGGGTGTGGTGAGGTAGCCCACAGTGGTTGGAGAGACAGGGGGGCTAGGGTGGGAGAGGCAAGGGTTCAGTGGTACAGGCCCACCTGTGGCCCAACCAAGGTCTTATCCCTTTTCTCCCTTTTGCTTAGTTCACTTCTTCCTCCACCCTGATACTCCTGCCCACAGTCTCACCTCCAATCTAGTTTGTACATGGCATCAACAGTCCCACACCTGTCACTCCCCTGTTGTCTCAGGATAAAGTCCAAACTTCTGTAGACCTTGGATTATCCAGCCCAGAAGGGAATCATGAGCCACCCTCACCCTCCAAACCAGGAGGACTGTGGGGTTCTCTTTGCAGCCGAATACCTGGGGTAGTAGGCTGTGTAGTTCATATAGAGCTGAGTGGCCGGTCCTGGGTAGTAGGCAACAGGGGTAGGGGTAGCAGGCACTCTGGCAGCCGGAAGCAGTGCTGAAGAGGGATATAGAGCTGCTGTCTCCGTGGGAATGAGGGTTGGGGTGGCCTGGAAGGTGGCATAGGTGGGTGGCGAGAGGCCTAGAAGCAGAAGTATAGAGTGTGTCATCTGTAAAGAGCGTAAGTACTGTCTTGCAGGGCAGCCAGAAAGGAGATCACCACTGTACAAAGTGGGGCTATCCCAGCCTGGTCCCTACATGCCGCCTCCTTCCCCAGCCCCTGAGATACTCACAGGGCAGCTTGCAGGGTGGAGGGGATAAGCCACTACTACGGCCCAAGGTGCCCCCCATCAGCACACGGCTCATTTCCTCTGTGGAGCAGGGGACCACCTCTACATAGCGTTCCTTCATCACCTTCTTATGGCAACGCTGAGCAGCAACTAGGGCCCGTTCTGCTGAGGTCATCTGGATGAATGCATCGCCAGATGGCCGGCCCTGTGCACACCATCTTGTAAGCAGTCTGTCTTGTGCTTAACTATGTATTTATGTGTCTTCCCTCCAGAAGCGCCTCACCTGCTGGTTGAGCACCATATGCACACCATGGGGGCGTATGTCAGCTGCTGCCTCCCCCAGGAAGCTCAGAATGTCTTCAATGGTGGCTGTGTAGGGCAGACCTCGAAGGCGTACACAATCCCTTCCTGTTCCAGCTGCCAGTGGGAAAGGGATGGGCAGTAGTGGAGCGGTCAGTGTCGGGAGGAGTGGGCTGGATGCATAGCGGTTCAGGACCTGGTAGGGAAGTCAGCAGCAGGCTGGTCATGCCAAGTAGGGCAGGAACACAGGGGACCCACGGGGCTACCTGGGGAAGAAGTACATTAGGGGTAAAGAGCCCTGTGTGCTTACCTGCTGCACCTCAGCTGCAGTGCTCCGGAAGAGCTCGATGTATCGCTTACCCAGCATGCTCTTGTGCCTTCGCAGTGCAGCCTGTGCCAGCTCCTCACAGGCAAATAGGGCAAAAGCATCACCAGTGGGCCGGCCATCAGGGTGGTGCACAAAGAGCAGTCCATCAGCACCCCCAGTCACTGGGCATTCTGGCCCCAGGAAGGCCAACACATCTGCTGGCCCAGCTGAGAAAGGCAGTCCCCGGAGCCGCAAGATCACCTGGTCTTCTCGTGACAGGAAACGGGCCACCTCTAGTGATGTGCCTGGGTCAGCGGCATGAAAAGAGTGGGAGTCACCTGCTGACTTCATTCAAACCCTTCCAAATGCCCACTCACACCTGACACAAGGGAACAGAGACAGGCAAGGTGTGGTGGGGAAGTGGGATGTGGATTAAGAACCAAGAGGGGGAACCGGCTGTGGCTCAATCAGTAGGGCTCCCGTTTACCATATGGGAGGCCCTGGGTTCGGTTCCCGGGGCCTCCTGGTGGGGGCAGGCCCGCCTGCACGGCGTGGTTGGCTGACCCAGCGAGCACGGGCAGCAAGGGGGGGATAAATGAATGAATAAATAAAATCTTTAAAAAAAAAAAAAAAAAGAACCAAGAGGAGCTAGGCCTGTTGGGGTGGGGTACACTCACCCCCTGCAATCTTTACGAACTCCTCCCCTGTTGCTTTATACACCTGTGGGTACAATGGGAACAGCCCATGGGTCTCGGTCCTGGCCCAGCTTTGTTCTGCTCCGCCTCCCAGCCCAGGGCCCCACCTCAATATAGCGGACGCCCATGTGGTGCTTGTGTCTCTGCAGTGCTAGGTCCCGCTGCTCACTGTCCTCAAAACGGATGAGAGCCTCCCCATTTCTGCGGCCCTGGGCATTGAGGCAGAGTGCTACGCCACCCCTGTGGAGCCAGTTCTGCGTTAGTGCCTCCTGGGCAGGCCTGCCCTCCTGGACCCACTTACCCTGCCAAACCCACCTGGCAATGTTGAGCCCTTTGAAGAAGCGAGCCACATCCTGGTCTGATGACTGCCAGGGCAACCCACGGGCCCGTACCACAGTCTCACTGTCCACCACATCGGCCTTGCTGCTGTGGGGTAAGGCACAGGGTCAGAGCTGTACTGCTGTTGTCACCCCCACCCCCTGCCTCCACACTCACCAAGGCCCTGTCTCATATTTCTGCTTTATCACCTCGGGCTTCAAAAACAATTGACCTGAGAGGAGATGGCATTGGGGGTCAGCAGGGTCTGGTGGAGGAGGTGTCTCCCCACCAAGCTCTGCAAAAAGAGGACAGTTGAACGGGATAAGGAAATGAGAAAGGGACTTCTTCTCAGAGAAGGTGTCAAGTGGGAAGGGGGGCCTGGGACTTTAAGGAAATAATAGGCAGGTATTTCCCCTTCTAGTCTTGAGGGCAGTTGATAGGTGGTAAAAGGAACCTTACCACTGGGCCCTTTCAGTAGGTGGAGGATGATGGCTACCATTGTCTTCACTTCCCAGACCCCAAAGTCGTCCTCTGTGGCATCTGTCTCCAACCCCAAGTCTATGGGCAGAGAAATCACAATGAAGAAATCCCAACATGAGAGGCCCCAGGGTAACCAGCATGAGCAGTAACCCTGGCCACACCTGGGCCCATAGGTACATGAAGAACCCCAGCAAACACATTTTGTCCCAGCCCAGGTATGCCCTTATAGGTCCCCAACCCAGACATATGTGTACATACACCCACGTTCCAGATGGATCCCAGCAAAGACAGAAAAACATGGGTACACTGAAGGACTCAGCAGATAATGCAAACATGCATGTGTTCTGTAACTCACCAGCATGCACATACTCAGCCACCCCTCTACCCTAGCCCTGTAGGGTCACAGATACCCTGTGCCATGCTGGCCACAGTGAGGTCCCTGGTGGGGTTGGTGCTCGGATGCTGCATGTGGAACTCTTTGCGGAGGTCATAGAAGGAGAAAAAGGTGTCAGGAAGCACCAGGTTCTGGGGACACAGGGATGGCAAGAGATGAATGGAGAGAACTGGACTGCCCTGCCCACTTCCACAACAAAAGTCCTGGGAACCCTATACCCCCTTTAATACCCTTAGTGGCATACCTTTCTGGAGGCCTCAGGGTGCAGAACCTGTCGCAGCAGCTGCTGCCCATCAGTGCAGAGCATGTAGGGGCCCCTGTCCAGCAGAGCCACATCGCCACTCACCAGCTGTGAGAACTAAGGATGGGAGTGGAGAGGGAGACACAGACTCACATCCGGGCAGGCAGGGGCTGGGGGCAGGAGGAGGCACAGGCTGCAAAGCTGGTTCAGCCACATGTTAGGCCCTACCCTGTCTGGGGAGGAAGAGGCCACACCTGCTGGGCCTAGCCCTGAGGCCCCACCCCCCAGTCCAGTGTTAGCTCCTTCAGGTCGAATGGGGGCAGTCACACATCACCCAAGCCCCCATCACACAGAAATTTGGAGTAGGGCCAGAGCAAACACCTGGCAGAATGGGACTAGCAGGTGGGAAAGGGGCGGGACAGAGCAGGTTAAACCTGTCCCTGACCAGGCACCGCCCTTGGACAGGTGGGGGAGGCCCAGACCTGCCAGAGGCTCAGAAGGCTCATGGTCAATGGCAGCCCCGCCTCCAGGTCTGTCCAACCAAGGGGCAGAGAAGCTCCAAGGACAGGGTTCCCCACCTGGACGCCAGGGGCAGCATGAGCTTTGACCCACACCTTATCGACCCGCTGGTATTGAGCTGTTTGCTCATAGAGGGGGTAGCAATCTGAAGCTGCCTGGCCCCCTCTCCCAGCCTCCACCTCTGCTGGAGAACAGGTATAAACACTAAGCACTGCTGCCCCACCCCACCCCCAATTCTATGACACTTTACAATCTGAGAGTGGCAGGGCAAGACAACTCAGTTCTCAGCATGCTTCCCCAGTGGGGGCTAGCTAGTCTGGGACCCCTTCTGGAATAGATGAAAATTCAACATCCTTGTGCCTCAGTTTCCTCATCAGGACCCACAGGATGAGTCTGCCAGTAAAGCACATACATTCACTACATTGAACTCAGAGCACAGGGTGAGCGCCTAATAAAGATAAGACAAAGGAAACAGCAATGGGCACTGCTGCCCACTTCATCCAGGGCAGAAGGCAGGTAGGCAGGTAGCCCTCAAGTGGGGTTAGGACAGCGCCCACGACTGGCTAGCCTACCGGGACAGGCCTAGACGGGCAGTTTACACCCGGTGGCGTCTGCCTGTGGGGCAGAAACCGCCCTACGCCCCCGCCCCAGCGACTCCCAGGAAGGCGGGTGGACCGAGGATGCCAGCGGTAGAGAGAATGACCCATGGCCACGTCCGGGCCCCTGGGCCCTTTTGGCTTCCGGCTGCTGCTGAGAGACCTGCCAGGCAGGTTCCCAGCTACGTCTCAGCCTCGCACCCCGCCGGCCGGGGACTCTGGGAGGGTTCCCGCAGTCTCCATTCCCAACCCCCAGTAGGCGTGGACGCCTGGAAAAGTTGAAAAGTAAGGCATCTCTCGGGAATGGCCGGCACACAAGGACACGCACACGCGGGAGTCGCTGAAAAGTTTCAAACAACAGAAACCTGTCCTACCGCCCCGGCCAGTTGGTTGCGGTGCGCCAGGCCTCGCGTCCTATAGCCTCTCCCGCCGAGAAATGTCCCCGCGGCCCGGCCGAGTCGCCACCCACCCAGGCCCGGCGCTCACCTGCTGCAGCACCTTGTCCAGCGGGTCGGCCCGCACCAGGCTGTCGGCGTTCAGGCCGCTCGCCTCGCAGCACTGCGGACTCAGCGCGGCCGCCTCGGCGCGCACTAGGGACTTGTGCAGCGTCCCCACCTGGAAGCGGCGAGGGAACCCGATCAGCCACCGCCCCCCACCCAGGGCCCTGCGGCTCCCCGGGGGCCCCACCGCCCTCTTTCCACCCTACCTGGAGGCTTCGCGGCTCCACGACTTGCCAGACTAGAAGGATTAAGTCGGTCTCGTCGGAGCCCAGGTCCGGCCCCAGCGCACCGGCCGTGGCCCCGAACAGTACGACCAGAGGTCCGGGCCCGGGGCGGGGATCCGCCGCGGAGTCTGCGGTGGGGTCCGGACCCGGGGGCGGTGGCTGGGGAGGCGGCGGAGTCATGGCAGCAGAGGAAGAGGGCGCTCGGCCAGGCACACGCGGACGGACGAGGCGCACGCACGTACCGACCGACGGCAGACGCGGACCAGTTTGGGCGGGACCCGGTGTGACGGGGGCGGCACCTGTGGCCGGGAAGGCTCAGTGGGCGCTGCTGAGAAGCTCCTGCTGCGCCTCGCGGGGCGGAGCGGCCACCGCCCCCCGCCCTCTCTGGGTGAGTTACCTGCCTGCCCCGCCAGCCACGTGACCTAGGGCGGCCCCGGGGAATCGTGGAGGAGGGACGTTAGAACCCAGCCCAGGCCCGCGAACTCGCGCTCCCGGCCCAGGCGCGCGTTCGGGGCCTGGACTCCCACGATCCTGCTGGCCCTGCTTGACTTCTGGGACGCCCCCAACCTTCCCAGGGACCGTGAGACTCCCGCAAAGGAGGACTCCGAGCCTTCCCCAGTCCTTGTGGGCCACATGGGACCTGTGGGAGTCATCGGGATGTAGTCAGGGCATTATGGGGGCCACCACAACCGGTCTGGGGTTATGGAAGTCACCAAGAGTCAAAAGGGGGCGGAGAGAGTTACCGGGTACCACCCAGAGGCTTGTGGAGGGGTGGGGAGATCACTAGAGATCCAGGGGGCTGGGCTTATCCACACAGGTGGGAGGGCCAGGCCGGAGCCCGGCTCCGGCAGTGTTTATAGAACCGAAACGCGGTCGTTGTGGGGTGGAGGGTGAGCAGGCCTGTTGCAGAAAAAGGAAGAAGCCCCCCACTTCTCTCGATCGAGAGCGGCACCCTAGGTGGGTTTAAGTCAGATGGTACGGGCCTGGAGCCTCATCCCTCCCTCGCTTGGAGGCTCCTGCCTGTTTTCGTCGTCTCCCCACCTGCCCCCTTGACGACGGGGAAAGACCCGCAGCCTGTTGCCTGGCGGGGAGAGGGGTAGGTGGCTAGCGGCGAGCGTGTGCGCACGCGTGCGGGCTGCAGACCTTCCACCTTCCTTGCGTCCGGGACCAACAGCCCAATTCGGACAGTCCCGCTTTGAGGGTTCCCAGGGAGCTTTCGCCCCGTCGAGCCTGGTAAGGTCTCTTTACAGCGCGTTCCCATGCTGTCTCGGACTTCCCCGAATTCTCACATTTACTTGATCGAGAAAATGAAGGAAAACCGGGACGGTGGGGTGAGGGAGAAGAGGCGCGGGAGCAGAGACAGGCTTGTCAAGCTCGGGCCGAGACTGAAGGAGACGATGGAGAGAATGGGGGACCATGGGCATCCTCAGCTCAGGCCCGGGGAAGGGGCGCAGCTCAAGGCGAGGGAGCCGGGGTGGCGGGGGGAGCTCACTGAACGCGTACAACAGCGCGTCCCCACTAGATGGATGAAGAGACTGAGACGCTCGGGAGCGAAATGAGTCGCGCCAGGTCACGTGGCTAGGAGGGAGTGGGAAGTGGCCCTGCAGTCCCGCGGCTTCGGGCGATCCGGGCTTCCTCCTAGGGTGGAAGGGGTGCCGGCGCGTGGCAGCGCCTCTCCCGACGGGTCGCCACCCCCGGAAGTGCTCAGCCAATCAGCCGCGGAGGGCGGGGACGTCGCTGGCAGGGCCCCGCCCCCTCCAGATAAGCCTGGAATGTCAAATATTTGTCCGCGGGGTGGGGCGCAATCGTGAGTGAGGCCCTCCCCCCAAGTGCCCTAGAGCGCGCATGCGCCGAGAGGAGCCGGGCCTTTTCCGGGTCCTGCCATTGCAACCAATTCTCCCTCCAGAACCCGCCCCCGCGCCCCGGGGGAACGCCAAGACGCGTATTTAGACTTCCCGGCGTCCGTCGCTTCTTCCCCCCTTCTGGGCTACCGCTCCTACAGGACAGAACCTCGGCGTCCTTGCCGAGAGATGCGGGCACTGATCCGTCTCACTGCTCCTGGCGCCGCATCTGTTCACACTCCAGGCCTTCGCGCAGGGCCCTTCCCTTTTCCTTCAGCGCGAGTGTCCGGAAAGCCTCCGTCTTCAGCTCGAGGTGACTTCTCCCAGGTGGCACCTCTGGCCGTTCTGAGCACATCCCTCTAGAATTGCGCTCCTGCGTGACCAGGTCTAGGGCAGTTGGCGGAAGGGCTAGTTGGTGAACCCGAGGTCCCAGGCTGGCAGCGTGAAGCTGTTCCCACCAACTCCTGCGGGCCGATCAGGCCACCCCCACCCTAACGATTCGACGCTTTTCTTGAAAAAAAAACTAAATTCTTTAAAATAAGATTGGTGCCTCTGCTTTATTGAGCTCCTTTACTCCTTCACCTGTGACCTCCCAGATCACCCTGTTAATACTGAACAACCTCCAATCCCGTCCTCCACCCTGGCTCTCATAATAACTTTTCCCCACCACTTACCACCTTATAACATGACGTATTGATCATTTATTGGCTCCTTCTCTCTCACTCATGAGAATATCCATCCTTGGAGGACCGAGGCTCATCCCTAGTACCTATCACCAGACCTAGTCCATAGTAGAGTTGCAATTAGGACGTACCGACTGAATGAATAGCTCTCTACGCTCAATCCTGCCAGCCTTCCGGTATTCCAACGAGGATAACCCTCCCTTGAGCAACAGGGCCTTTGCACTAGAGGCCCTTTTGCGCCAGCTCTTCCTGCAGATTTCGCTAATGCCCCTCTCAAGGTGCCTCCCTCCATAGTAGGGGTCCACACTATAGTTTTTTTTGTTTGTTTTTTTAAGATTTATTTACTTACTTTATCCATTTTAAACCCCCCTTCCCCATTTGCTGTTTTTTTTTGTGTCCATTTGCTGGGCAATTCTCCGTGTCTGTTTCCTGCCATCTCTTCTCATCCTCCTCCACCAGTCTTCACCAGGATTCAATCCTGGAGACCTCCAATGTAGGAGAGAGGTATTCTGCCGCCTGCGCCACCTCAGCTCCTGGCTTCTGGAGCTTTCGGAGCATCTCGTCTCGTCTCTCCCCTGTTACGTCATCATCCTGCTGCATGGCTCCCTGGGCCTGGTGTCTCACCAGCACAGAGAGCCTGGCAGCCCATGTGCCTTCTATATATATATTTTTTATTTTACCGGGAGGTCTAGGGGATCGAACCCAGGTCCCTCCATATGGCAGACAGCCACCCCCTCCACACTATAGTTTGAGGGGGTTTCCCTGCTACGGAGGCACTTCACTAATAAATGCCCCTGCTCCTTGCTTCGCGAGCCTAGGGTTCATGAATAAATGAATGAGTAAATCTGAGACAAGGAGCGGTGAATCTGAAACAGGAGAGGGCTGAGTGAGGCCCCAAAGGTCCAGGCTGCCCAAGGCCAGAGGCCCTTCCCAAACTGCAGTCCAGGTATTTGGGGAAGGGACTGGATCCCATGGGCCACACACATGCAGAATCCTAGGTTCTCCTCGGCCCTTGGAGGCCTGTCTGGGTCGGAGCCCTGAAGACAGCTGGCGCTCCTGCCGTGGGCGCGTGAAGGCTGTGGCATACCTGGCATGGGGAGTATGTCGTTGGTTTCTTGGACCTGCAGGGCGTCTAGGAATGATTTAAAAACGCCTCTCCAGTCCCTGCCCGGCCAGAAAAGGTTCTGACGGGGGGCAGGGGGCGGATAACAACAGGTGTCCAGCTAGGGACGACCGCGGCAATACACTCTCCCACCCATATGCACCCCGCACCCCGGATCTCAGCGACCCAGCCTTCCGCCCCCCACCCCCAGCCTCAAAAGTAGCTAGCTACCTGGCTGCCCCGGATTCCTATCTCCCCAGAGTGCCCACCAGGGGGCTCACTGACTCCATTGCCAGAGCCAGGGTGGGGGTTGGGGGCGAGGGTGTGCACCTGAGGGCTCCACCGGGTGTTACTGCCCAAGCCAGAGGTGAAGGGGGTTGCTCTCCCCACCCCACCCCAGGTCCTGGGGATCTAACCTGGGTCCCTCCATATGGGAGACAGACGCCCAACCATTTGAGCCACATCCGTCCCCCTAGGGGGTTGCTCTTGACACCGCAGCTAGGCCTCCTCCCTCTGGCTTGAGATTCTTAGTGGCTCTTGGCTCCCTGGACAGAGGCTAGATTTTTAAACCTAGTTTTCAGGGCCCTCAGCCCCTCTCTGCTCCACTCCCGCCCATCCTGCTCCACTTTGTGTTCCAGACACACCGCTAAGATTCTTCAGGCCTCCAGGCTGCTGCACATGCTGAGCCCTCTGACTGGAGCACCTACCTACCTACCTACCTATCCATTTGTTCTCCTGGCAAATCCTTACTTGTCCTTCAAAATCCATCTCTAATGGTCCTTTCCCCAGTCACCCTTCCCTGATGTCTAGACTAGGTTGCATGTCCTTTTCTGGGAGCCTCGTCCCAGGGTTCTATCATGATTGGGTCAATGTTTGGCCTCTCATGAGCCCAAACTCTCATGAGCCTGGGGCTTTAGGGAGAATCACTTGGCTTCCAAGTGGGCTCAGACCTGGCCACCAAACCAGCCCAGATCTTGGCTTGGTTGCCCCAAAACCAGCTAACCCCCTGACCCACTCAGAGCTTGTGTGTGTGTAAAGGGCCCAGGAGCTCAGAAGGAGCAAAGTCTGTTGGCTAGATTCTCAACTGAGGAAGATACAACTTGCCTGACTCCTCAGCTTCTGGGTTCATGCTCCCTTCCAGCCTTTTCCCAGAATATTCCCCTTTACAGGAGCACCTTCATTTCCCAGTCTTTTACAGAACTCACCTCCAGCCCTGCTAACCTCCTGGTGTCCTATCTCTTCCAGGTCTGACAGGTACCAGGATCTTGCCCTGAGTCGGGTGAAAGGGGAGCAGTGGTTAGAGGAAGGGGGTGTATCACTCATTCATGCAACATATATTAAGCATCATTCATTCATGCAACATATATTAATCCTGTGTGCCAAGGATTGTGCTAGGTAGTAACTAGTAACGAGGATGTGACAAGAACCAAAAAGGTTAGGGGCATGCTCTTGCAGGACTAAATTCCAGTGGACCAAGCAGAGGCTGCTTCAAATTCAGTGGCCATGTCTGGACTGAGGCCTAAATGTAGACCTGAATCAAGTCCTCAAAACTAGGGTCTGCAGAGTGGTCCAGTGCAGCAAGTGCAGAAATCCTGATGGGAATAAGGTCTGTTCTAGGTAGCAAGGAAGCCATTGAGGCTAGAGATGAGAGAACTTGGGGAGAGGGGAAGTGGAAGTTGGAGAAACTGGGGCCAAAGGACCCTGCAGAGTCCTCACTGTGAGTGAGATAGGTGTGATAGGAGGGTTGTGAGTGGGTTGGGGGAGAGTGATGGGGCCTGACTTAGTGTTTAATGATGTCAACCTGGTATTTGGAGAGCAATCAACAGGAATAAAAGCATAAGCTGGGACATCAGTGAGAAGGTTACTGTGGGCATGTGGGTACTTTGGCTGTGGGAGGTATAATAGTTAAGTTCATGTGTCAACTTGGCTAGGTTATGGTATTAGGTGGTTTGGTCAAGGCCTGGTTGATACTGTGAGGATATTTTGTGGATTTAAATCATCAGTAAGTTGATTGCATCTATGGCTACTCAACAAAGGAGATTGCCTTCAGCAATGAGAGAAGTCGCATCCAATCAGTTAAAGGCCTTGAAAAGGGAAAACTGATGATTTCAGTAGTCAGAAGGAAAAATTTCCATCTCTACTTCAGCCAGCCATCTTCACCTGGGGAGTTTATTGAAAATCTTCACTAGAGTTCCCAGCTTCTTGTAGGCTGCCCTATGGAATTTGGACTTGCCAGTCCCCACAATTGTATGACAGCCAATTCCTATAATAAATAACCACAATCAAGATAATGAGCAAAGGTTTCCTCCTGCCCCTCCTCTCGCTATAGATTAATTTGCATTTTCTAGAGTTTAGAAGAGTGGAATTATACAATATATATTCTTTTATGTCTGGCTTATTTTACTCAAAATAATTATTTTGAGATTCATCCGTTTTGCCTCCTATATCAATAGTTCATTCTTCTTTAAAGTGTTGTGCAGTACTCTACTTTCTGGCTGCACCAGTTTTATATTGAGTGGCCAATGGACATTTAGGTTGTTTTGTAGCTTTGGGCGATTGCAGATAACATGTTTGTTCATGCTTTGTGAAAACACATGCTTTCATTTCTCTTGAGTATCGCATAGTGGAAGGGCTTATGTGGTAGGTATATGTTTAACTTTTTAATAAACTGCCAAGCAGCTTAAAAAAAAAAAAAATCCCCACAATTGTATGACAGCCAATTCCTATAATAAATCTGTTTTTATTGGGATAAAGTATACATATATATATATCCCGTTGGTTCTGTTTCCCTGGAGAGCCCTGACTATACAGGAGAGTAAAGCTGGCAAGACTTGGCAACCGTCTGGATGTGGGTCTGAAGGTCAGGGAGGTGTCCAAGATGCAGGATGACCCCAGATCTGCAGCCAAGGTGAATGGATGGATGGCAGGGTCAGTGTGAATGGGGACAGGTGCTCACCTTCTGACACCCCCCCCCATACTGCCAACACAGTTCAGGACTGAGCAGGCCTTGGCACCCCCTCTCCCAAAGGCCATGGTTCCTGACACGTTGGGCCCATTGGGGCTGGACACCAAAGAAGCCTGCCAGAGGACAGGGCCACCCCATGAGGGTCCAATGGCCACCCAATGATGCGGGGCTGGCAAGACATTCAACCTGTGGCCAGAGTCCAAGGTAGCTTAGGCCGTCCTAGTCCTACCTTCTCCCACTTGACCCTTGGCTCTAGCCCTGGCAGAAGCGTCTCCATAGTCTCCTACACCCACCCTTCACTAGACCCACACCCAGCGACCCTCTGCTGAGCCCTGGAGTGAAAGTGGGGGAGGCAGGGGCTTTGCATGGGTGGGGACCCTAGGTCAGGGACTGAGGTGGGGGATAGTAAGAAAGGAGAGTACCTCAAACACCAATATATTTCACTATGAGGACACAGGAGGGATAAGCCAGGATAGTCAGCTGCTGTCCAAGAGGAAGGAAGAAAAGGAGGAAGTGGTGGAGGGACATCTCTGGACCAGCCAGGGATGACCAGGGTGGGGCTGGACTGCACCAGGAGGGTGTATGTGGAGGGTCAAGGCCTCTATTTCCCTTGCTCAAGTGGTGCTCTGCTGGCCCCATCTCCCAGAGTCCTGAAGTTGGGGCTGGCTGTCAAGTCTTTGCCTACTCTGATTATCCCTCCTGGACAATCCTTCTGTGATTCCTTTCACAGGGAGTCTGTCCTCTCTGGATCCCCAGGTTTGTTTGGGCAGAAGTGGGGGGCAACAAGGAATTTCCTTTGGCCCCCGGACTCCACAGGGAAACTTGCAGATGTGCCATGGTATAGGGTCGAAGATCAAGCCCACTCAACCTCGTGTCCCAACTGCTCCATCTGGCCAGTTGACCCCACACTCCCTCCCCCTAAAAAGGAAGAACCTCTCACTGGAACGGAACACACTGACCTTACTCTCCACGAAAGGGCCCGAGGCCAGGGTTGCCGAGCCCAGGTGCTCTTGGAGCATGGTGCGAAGAACCGGGGTGGGGGTTGCTAAACTGCCCTGGTCAGCTCCTGGTCCCAAGAGGCTCAAGAGCTGCTCGGGACTCACTCCCTCTCTACTTCCCCGTGCTTTCACGGGGGCTTCTCAACAGCGGCGAGCATTGGACCTCGAATTCCCGCTCGACCCGGCCCGTTCCAAACCCTTCAGGTCAGGGAGGCGCTTGGAGTCAAGGGTGGGTGTTGCGCAGCGTCGACCAAGTGCACAGCAGCAATGAACTGGGTCCGCGGGGTAGGCGGCTGCCAGCTGAGGAGCCACGCCTCCCCTCGAGCTATCGATGCGCTCGGCGCTCAGCTCAGTCGGGGACTGGCTGGCGGAATCAGGGGCGGGGCCCGACCCGGAGGAACGCGTCTGGCGGCGAGTCTCTATTGGCAGGCCTTTTGCGGGAGGCGGGAGGCGGGAGGCGGGAGGCGGGGGGCGGGGTTAAGCACGTCGCCGGCGCCGGGGCGTAAATGCGAGCCTGGAGCGCGCAACCCGCACCCCGGGACGGGAGCCGCAGTCGAACGCCATGGGTCTCGGCTTCTGTGTCTCCCGCGCGGCCCTGCCTCCCGTTAGCCTTCTGTTTCTTTTGCTGCTACTTATGCAGTTTGTGGATCCTGCGCTGCCGGCTCGACGCCACCCCCCTGTGGTGCTGGGTGAGAAGCACATCGGGTTGTGGGTTCGTCCGCCCATCCGCCCGGCAGGATGGTGTGTGGGGCTCTCTATCGCGTCCGCGTCTGTTCTGTCTGTTTTGTCACCTGGGTGGGTCCGTCCACCCCGCGCCATGCTGGGCGCGGGTGTGGTTAGCCTCTGCTCCCTGCCCCCGTTGAATATGGGGTGAGTGAGAGGGTTCCCGTACGGTTGTCCATTGGCCCGATGGTCCGCATCAGCCCGAGTCCTAAGGCCCCTACTCCCGAAGGCCGGTTTGAGGAATAGAACGGAGATGACTTCCAGTCCCCAGGGACCTCAGCATTGACCTAGGCCAGCCTAGAAAGTTGTCTCACTCGCCCTCTCCAGCCCCACTGGTTTCAGAGGGCATTACTGAGGAAGCTCTTTGGAGAAAGAGTTGCTCCCCTTGGAAAAGAGGCCTCCAAGACTCCCCTGCCCAGCTTACCAAATGGGTGGCATTGGGCTTGAGGAAGAGGTGCAAGGGAAACTGAGGCTGGCAGAAGACGGGATTGGGACAGTGGCCATGAACAGGTGTCAGGGAATGTTTAGCTCCATGACTGTATTTTCATCAGAAACCCCTGCCAGACCTAGCTGGCCTAGGCTCTGTATTGGGGCTGGAGCTGGTGACCTCCCCTGCCTGTCCACTTCCTGGCCCACTCCTGACCCCTGTCCCAGATAAGGCAACTGTATGGGAGCCACAGTGTCTTTTTGTGGCAGCCAGCAAGGGTAAGACCTCTGGTGGCCTTCGGTGCCTCATTCAGACCATCACACCCACACAGAACCTGTGTGTGTGGGGTCAACTAGGACTCCTGAGGTCATAGGCATACTAAGGCACATAAAACATACTGAATCTGCTACAGCCTGACCCCCATGTTGTTTCTGCTGGGAGTATTTTAATGGGAATAATGCAGATGACAGAAGGGTAGGGTTGACTGGCAGGATGGTTGTAGGAGGTCCCCTACTCAGGGCTCTGGACCAGGAAATGCTCCAGGGTGATGCTGGACCCAGATTGGCCATGGGATTTGGGCAGACTTGGCCCTGCCTTCCCTATACCTGCAGGATCAGAGTAACAATAATCCCCAGAGATTGAGGTCTGTGCTGAGCAAGCACAGAGAATCCAGTGACCCAGCCTGGGTGTCAGGGAAGGCTTCCTGGAGTAGGCAGCTGGAACTAAAGCAAGGCAAAGTTTCAAGCAGAGGGAACTATATGTGAGAAGGAAGGAAGGTGAATGGTTCAGGCTGGTTGGAATAGAGTAGGGGGAGAGGTGAACATTGCAGGGCTTGTGACTGGTTGAGGCATCTGGACTTTATCCTGGGGGCCACAGGGAGCCATGGATCGGCCTATGAGATTCTGAGTGAGGAGTGTAGCATTGGGAAGTGTGTGGTCCTGTCCAGAACCTTCTTTGTTAGCAGCCTTCTCACCGGTCATGGTGCTAACTCTGAGTATCATGCACTCATTAATGCATTCGATCCTTGGTTATCCTAGGTCACAGCAAAGGAGCCTCAGGACCACAGAGCAGCTGGAATCCTAACATGTCCAACTTCTCAGGGAGTAAGATTGCCAGCAAAAACCCTGAGAGACCCTATGGTGGGGAGCGGATGAGCTGTTTGACCTTGGTCATCAGAAGATCAGCATCCAAGGGTGACCAGCCTCTAGGAGTAGGGCCTGAATTGGTAGTGGAAGAAGCAGAGGCCAGAAAAGTGATGTAGAAGATGATCCTGGGCAGGGGGAAGGTACTGTAGACAAGCCATTCCTAACTGTCCCAGCCTCAGTTTTCTCATCTGTAAAGTGGAGATAATAAGGATGTCCTTTCCAAGTGTTATGGGGAGTAAAAGGCACATTGATGGCCCTTGTCCTAGTTCCAAGCACGGAGGAACTCAGGAAGTGGTCACTGGAATTTCTAGAGGCCCTATAGGGCTAGGGCAAAGGGCGTTCCAGGCAAAGAAGATCTGGTGAGTTCCCCTTTCAGCAATTTCCTCTTTGCTGGAGATGGTGACCAAGATCTCTGCACTGCACTGCAATGCCCCAGGCCACAGGCATGTCATCCAGAGGCCACACCCATATCATGCTGAGAGATTCCATGCCTCTCCCTCAAGGGCTCCTCCAGGAGGATGGTACACAGGGAGGGCACACCCAACTCAGGTCTAGGTACACAGTCGGTGCCCAGTGAATGCCCAGGAGAGCCCAGTGCTGGTTGTTTACTCAACAATCATGGAGCCCAATTGGGTTGTGTTTGGGAGATGTCGAAAGTATGGCATATAGGGGCAGGTGAGGCCTGAAGGGTCACCGACAGAACGTGAAGGCCTTTGAATGTGGGATAGTGAAACAATGGGGATGGGTTTGATGGTCACAAGATCCCCAGGGCTCTGAGTGGACAGGAGAGTCTGGCTAGGTAGAGAGAAATTATCCTTGGAGCCTGACCATGCCCGCCTCCCAGGGACTGAGGCTGGAATGGTGTGTTTTTCTGTGTAGCTGTGTCTCTAACACAGGGTCCAGGTGTGCCAGGATGTTAGGACCTTCTATTATGATCTGCCCTCTGGGACCTTACTGGGGCTCTGGCCTTTAGCAAGACTGGGCACCTTGGTAGACCAGCAGGTGCCACTGTGAGCTTCTCTCAGCTGTGTTTCTGTTCATCACCACCCTTCCATAAGCCTGTCCTGTAGTACCTTCTCTGGATTCAATTTCGGCCCAGTTAAGTGGCCCAATGTTCTGTCCTATTCCATATTCCCTCCCTCAGGGTGAATGAGGCTGTGTCTACTCTGTAGCCTGGAATGGTTGTAGGTGGAAAACATTTGGGTTCAAACTTTGAGGGTGTATATCCAATGCCTGGGCTGTATCTTTGGCCAAACTTTGGGGGTTCTGAAACTTGGGGGTCTCTCAGCTCTCCCAGTCAGAGTTCTCAACTGAGGGACATGTGTAGAAATCATATGCAGAGATCTGTGTGTGTTTTGGGGGGTGATTCAGGCCACAATCTCATTTAACAATAAGGAAACTGAGGCCTAGAGTGGGGAACCCCCTTTCATTATCGTAAATGATCCAGGAAGGATGTGTCAGTGAACATCCAGGGGATTTACTTTATTTAGGGTTGGGGAACGTGTCAGGGGCTTCCCCCAAAACCAGGTCTTTCCCAAGTGCTTCATGTGGTGTGTGTCCATGGACTTGTTTGAAGGTCTCTGCTCTCTGATTTTTCTGCTCCCAGTACTGTCCTTCTGTTTGAGGTGTGGGATGGGAGAGATCAGTCATGGTATCAATGGTTCCTGGGGGTCCTTCTGTGGTGTTCAAGGTTCTTGGGGGTTTCCAGCCTAAGAGACCCAGGGCCTCATGCATGCCCTATACCCCCTGCAGTGCCCGGTGATTTGGGCAACCAGCTGGAGGCGAAGCTGGACAAGCCAACGGTCGTGCACTACCTCTGCTCCAAGAGGACCGACAGCTACTTCACACTCTGGCTGAATCTTGAACTGCTGTTGCCTGTCATCATTGATTGTTGGATCGACAATATCAGGTGGGGGCAGGGGACATATGGACCTGGTTCTGCTCACTGACAGAACCAGAGAGGCCTCTGGAACCCATTTCCATCTCATCCCCACATCAAGAGACCCTGAAGACACTGACCCCTTTCTCTCCACTCCCTCAGTCTGGCACTACCTCTCAGACAGGACTTCCCTCCTCTTCCTGCTGCTCTTGTCCCTATGCTCTCCAAGTTAGGCCTTACTCCTCTGAGCCACATTTCACACAGGCTTCTATGCTTCAGCCTTTGTTCATAGGCCCTGTCCCTGCCCTTGCCTGTGATCTGGCCACATGTACCGCTCCAGCTGCTTTTTCTTCCTAGAACATACCATGTCCCCATGCCTTTGCACATGCTGTGCTTTTAGCCTGGAATGCCATCCCCTCTCTACCCTTTGCCTGACAAATTCCCATTCACCCTTTAAAACCTGACCTAGTACCTCCATGAAGTCTCCCCTGCCTGTCCCCAGAGCTGTTAACATCTCCTTCTCCCAGGCTGCATGCATAGATTCTTCTAACTTTCTAAGAATGTTTACCCAGTAATGATAGCATAATAAGAATTACTGTTTATTGAACATAGGCAGTGTGCATTTTACATACTTTCTTTCGTTTAATCATATGGTAATCCTATGATGCAAGTACTGTTTTTAAATCTCTTTTACAGATGAGGAGGTCTGGAAGCTCAAAGGGGTTACAGAATTGCCTAGCATCCGTCAGTGATTAAGTGGCAAAACCAGGACTTGAACCAAGAACTGTGTGATTCTGAGCCAAGGTTCCCTCCTAGACTGAGCTCCCTGAAGACAGGCACTCTATCTGTTCTATTTTTATAGCACTGGAACCAGGAACACAGTTGGTTCCTAATAAATGTTTAAGCTGATTTGCATCTCACAAAGTAAAAGTTTCTCCTGCAGGCAAGCTAGCTGGTTCTCCAGACATCCTGCCCTTCCCTGTTGTTTATGAAGCTGCTTTGTTGACTCTTTCCTCCTCTGTGTGTGATCAGGGTTATTTCTGAGCTGTTGATCTGCATTTCTATTTTTGCACCAGAGCCATGACCTCAGGTACTGCCAAAAGGAGGTGCGGGCTGATGCTAAGAGGGGTTCGTCTACCTTCATTGGTCCTCTGACCTGTGTAGATTTCCTTACAGCACAGAGCTACTTTGGCTTTTCAGAACAATTTTTTGCACTTTGCTGGGTGGCCATTTGGGATAATCTATAGATTGTCCTAGAGAGAGTGGGCTTCCAGGATATTTATCCTATTATTTGGGCTAATGTTAGGAATCCTTTCAGCTTTCTGTGGCTGATCTTTAATGGGGGTGGGATGTAAGACCACCAGGGACTGCAGGTCTAGCGTTTGTTTTCTAGGGCTTATGTGCTTCCTTGGTGTCCACAAAGGCCAGAGCAGGGTTCCTGGACTGGCACAAGGCTTTTCTCTTGTTTTCCTCCCACGCAGTCCCCCTCATTTTTCCAGGCCTTGCTGACTTCCCCACTCCCGGGGCGGGGGGTACACAGCAGCCATGGACTCCTGTCTGGTTCTGTTGTGTACTGCACCCGTGGAAGCAGTGAGATAATAAAATGTGATTGTTTTAAGTTGCTAAGTTTATGGTAACTTGCTATGTAGCAATGGAAAACTGTTATAGGGCTGTTAGGGATCCCAGGTCGCTGGTGGTCAACATCCTATGTTCCTAGGTCGTGGCTCCTTAGGAACCTGCTGGCCAATCCCTGGACATTGCGGTTACAGTCTCTGGCAGGTGATATGGCCCTGGGACACGTGTTGGGTCTTGTGGACATGGTTTAACCATCCCTTTCTCCATGGATGGTGTGGTGCGAGGATGCTGGCTGCTGGGTCTAAGGCCCACAGCAAGTGGGAGCCAGCTGTAGCTACTTGGGTCTGCACAAGGCCTTTCTCCTGTTAGGCTCCACCCATCCCCATCATTTCTCCAGGACTTGCCTACATGCCTACCCCCTGGTGGTGTTCCGGCCCTGAGGTGGGGTCTCTCCTGTCTAGTTCTGTTGTGCACTGTGCTACTACCTCCTTTGCCCTGTGATATGTTGTGGGTGGCAGGAGCTGAATCTCTGGAGACAGGGTGATGGGAGCCTATGAAGTTAGGCTGCCTTTTGGGATCAATTGTGATGTTCATGGCAGGGCCAGGGCTGCAGCTTCTTTCTGTCAACCAGATCCAAGATCCTGGTGGTTTTTCAGAGGAATAGCCTCATTCTGGGATGGGTTCCACGGAGGGGCGGGGGAAGGTTGCCTTCACGGGTCCTGGGGTCCAGATCTTTGGAGTGAGTCTTGGTGGGGGTCCTCATTTGGATGTGATTACTCTGCCCCGTGTTTTATAAACTGATTTTGTAACTTTTTGCTCTCTTCTATACATCTGACCAAACCTGGAGGTGGAAAGGGGGTATAACTCAGGATACAGGTAGCGTTGGGACACATGGAGCTCAGTGTCACCTCTGGGTCACTGCTCAATATCCTCTCCTGTTAGGCTGATCTACAACAGAACATCCCGGGCCACCCAGTTCCCCGATGGTGTGGATGTACGTGTCCCTGGCTTTGGGAAGACTTCCTCCCTGGAGTTCCTGGACCCCAGCAAAAGCAGTATGGGTAGGTATCCCTCACTCATGCCCTCCAGGGAACAGGGCTGAGGGTTCTTCTGGATTTCTGAAGGGGGAAGAGCCCTATCAGTTTGAGGTGGGTAGCGTGTGAGCTTCCCTGACCAGTGTGGGCCCTGTAGTACTCCTCCAGGGACCTTCCTGCAGTAGATGTCACAGTATCCTTGGTGGGTGTGGTGTGGGTTGCTGGTGCTGGCTGTAATCCTCTAATCCTGCATTTCTGTCCATAGGTTCCTATTTCCACACCATGGTGGAGAGCCTTGTAGGCTGGGGCTACACGCGGGATGGGGACGTCCGGGGGGCCCCCTATGACTGGCGTCGAGCCCCAAGTAAGCAGGCACTCTCCTTCCCTCCCTGAGGTCTTGGGAGGCAGGAACGAGGAGGTCACAGCTACCACAGGCCCTGGGCTCTCCTCTTCCCCTCGGGCCTCTGGCATCCAGCCTAGAGTAAGCAGTCATGCTGCCCCCTGCTCCCCTGAAGTCGTCTTGGGCTGTGGGATAGGGGGTAGGGAGGTCACAGCCACCATCCCGGGTCAGTCCCGTCCATGTCCTTCCCCATCCCTCATCCCAGGACCCCTGGGTCTCTGAGCCCTGAGGAAAGATAAGAGGCTGAGGGGCAGAAAAGGAGCCTTTTTGTTTCCTCCCTTTATGGAAGTGGGTAAACCAGACCACACCCACTTGGGTTTTAGCACTCTCCCCACCCACTAGTCCTGGGTCTGGCCTGAGAAATAGCCTGTGATTGGGGCCCCAGCATCCTTCCTGCCTGACTCCTACCTGGCTCTGGCCTGCAGATGAAAACGGGCCCTACTTCCTGGCCCTCCAGGAGATGATCGAGGAGATGCACCAGCTGTACGGGGGCCCTGTGGTGCTGGTTGCCCACAGCATGGGCAACATGTACACACTCTACTTTCTGCAGCAGCAGCCACAAGCCTGGAAGGACAAGTATATCCGTGCCTTTGTGGCACTGGGTGCACCCTGGGGGGGTGTGGCCAAGACCCTGCGTGTCCTGGCCTCAGGTAAGACCCTCCGTGGCACAGCATGGGAGACTGGTATTGGGGAGGCCAACCTCTTTTCCTTCCATCATGTCCTCCTAGGCCACTGTCTCTTCTCCTGGGTCAGCACTCCTCTTTCTTCAAAGTGGCATTACTTTTCTTACATCTGTTTTTCCAAAAGGGAATCTAACACCACCCCTCAGTCCACCTCTAGATAATAGCATGTGCATATGTCTGCATAAACGCATACACACACATACAGGTTGCTCAGGCCTGGCTGGCCTAACTTGGTTTTACCTGAAGTTCTTTGGCGAAAGCCTTCTCTCTCCCTCTTAACCCCATTCTCACTTGTTCATCCCTGCCTTTGCCCCAGAGGAGGAGGGTTGGACTATAGTTTCCTGTTGATGAGTTGCACCTCCATCTTTGGGTGGGGGAAACCTCACTTGCCTCTGTGGGCAACAGGGAAGTAGGTACAGACCTGGTTGAGCCTGCTTGCCTGGCAGTTAGAAGTTGCCTCCTTCCTTGCCAGTCCTCAGTGTGCCTGTCTACTGCAGCGTTAGGCAGGGCTTCCTGCTCTAGGAGGGGCTTTCCTCTCTCTGCTAGGACTGGGTATGAGCCCCATGGCCCCTCACTTTGGGAGCTGTGAGCCAGAGCCATGCCAAATGTCTGATAAGCTTTCTTCCTCAAGCACTAGTACCACCTGACCTGCTTGTTGATCTGCTCATCATTGTGGTCAGGTCAGGCCTGGTGCTCTCCCAGCAGTGACCCTGGATTAGCCAGACAATGAGTCCAGGGCTCAGAGACTCAGGGACTCAGAGCTATGGCTCAAAAGAGTCACTTACTCTGTGCGAGATGGGGACACTTCCCGCATCTGAGACGGGACCATGAGGGAGTTTAGGCCCTGGCCCCTTTCAGAACTTCCCCATGAGCCCCCTCAGAGCTTTGCCTCAGATGTGGGGAAACTGTCAGGCCCAGGAAGTCTGGGAGCAGGGATGAGAGGGGCCCTTGGACACTTAGGGGCTTCTCTTTTCTTAGGGGTCCTGGAACCAGGCCACACTAAGTAGAGCAAGGCTCTACAGTCAGAGAGGCAGCTCTGCTTTTAGGTAGAGGGTAGCATGATGGTCCTAAACAGGTCATAGTCCCCTGTTCCCAAGTTCTAGTTTATCCCCCAGAGTTCCCACTGGCTGGTGGGTAGTGTATTATTTGTACACCAGTGTGCCAAGGACCCTGACTCGGTCTGCAGCCTCCCCTGCTGCCTGTCTCCAGCAAGCCCAGATACCTAGGTCAGTATACAGGCAGGTGGATGGGATAAGACCAAGGCTGGCCAATGTCTGAGCTTAGGAAAAGAAAAACATTTACATAGCTCAGTGTAACAAAGGAGAAAGAAGAATATGTCTCTGGGCTGCCAACCTGCTGATTCACTTAGAGTCGATGCCCACAGGCCCAGTGATAAACACTTAGAGGAGATGCCATTTACAGATTAGGAAACAGATGATAAATCACCCTGTGGGAATGTGCTGCTTAAATCCCTGAGGACGAAATACAAAAGGAAAGAAACAAGTCATGGTTGTATGATTTTCAGGCATAGCAAAAATAAAGGGAAGCAATAAAAGCCAATGCAGAGTTGGTAGTTATAATGGGATAAAACCTTGGAAATGCTGGAGTGTTGACTGGGCCATCAGCTGCGGTCCAGCAGGGGGCCTGGAGGTCAACTTGCTGTCTAGCCAGCTCACATTCCTGAGCACAGACTGACTGGAGTTCTCTCCCTGTAGGGGACAACAACCGAATCCCAGTCATTGGGCCCCTGAAGATCCGGGAGCAGCAACGGTCTGCCATCTCCACCAGCTGGCTGCTGCCCTACAACTATACCTGGCCACCTGAGAAGGTGTTTGTGCACACACCTACCACCAACTACACACTACAGGACTATCACCGATTCTTCCAGGACATCGGCTTTGAGGATGGCTGGCTCATGCGTCAGGACACGGAGGGCCTGGTTGAAGCCATGGTGCCTCCTGGCGTGCGGCTGCACTGCCTCTATGGCACTGGTGTCCCCACTCCAGATTCCTTCTACTATGAGAGCTTCCCCGATCGCGACCCAAAAATCTGCTTTGGTGATGGTGATGGCACTGTGAACGTGCAGAGTGCGCTGCAATGCCGGGTCTGGCGCAACCACCAGGAGCACCGAGTGTCATTGCAGGCACTGCCAGGTAGCGAGCACATTGAGATGCTGGCCAATGGCACAACCCTGGCCTATCTGAAACGCGTGCTCCTGGGCCCCTGATTTCTGCACCAGGCAGGAGCTGACAGATGGCTCAGTCACAGCCACTTGGCCTCTTAGCAAAGCTTTTGACCGACTATCCAAGACCCTGGGTCTTGGAGTGTGAAGCGTCTGCCACGGGGAAAGTGTAATTTCTAACCTTCCCTCTGTGGGAGTAAAGAAGGAAGAAATTGAGTCTGGACTCAAGGGACTCTTGAAAGAAAAATGTTACTGATGGTGGAGTTGTTATGGCCTTGGGATTGGCTCTGTAGGGTGGATTGGCTGGCACTTAGCCCCAGTCCCAGCTCCAGGGCCAGGCAGTCTGCCCCTTTGGCCTCCTCACAATTGCCCACCAGAGGACCTGGCCCCTCAGCCTTCCTTTGACAGGCATTACTGAGCAGTGGTCTCTGTCCCCAAGGTCCCAGGAGCGGGCTTCTGGCCCTTAGAGTAATCCCTCCCACACATAGGTCACAGCCCTAGGCCCAGGTGGGCCTGTGGCTGGCCAGAACTGCTGGCCTTCCTGTCACTGACCTGTTTGGCAGTTTAACTGTGGCTTCCTGGGGCAGCCGAACTCCCCCCTGCAGGCAGGGGCTGGTTGTTGTGTTCTCCATGGTTCCCAGGCACTGGGACATTCATTCCTACCTCCCCTCCAGGAGCTACCTGGCCAGGCCTTACTGGGGAGCTCAAGTTTGGGAGCAGATGGACCTCAGTTCTGTGATCCCCTTGGTTGGGCTGTTGGCCACAGTGTAGATGATGACTTACTTGGCTTTGGGACTGTGGCCCGGAGATGAGAGCAGGCCCCAGTGCCATGGCTTTCTAGGTGCCTGTGGAGAAAGGGAGCTCAAGTAAGCAGCCAAAGCCACCGAGAGCTGCCCTGAGCTGCCCTCCCTCGAATCCCACCACCATACCACATAGCCACCCTGCCCTATGGTCTCTCCAGTGCCCAAGTGGGCTGAGAGGAGGTAGGCCTCCTGCCCAGCACCCGCCCCACCTGGCAGCTGAGTGGTGTTCAGTCTGCAGTAACAGGCCCAGAAATTTGAGTGGATATGGTTAGCTGACCCCTTGGAGCCTTGGGACTCCCCAGGATTTTCTGACTGTCCCAGGGTGCTCCTTGGGTCTCTCTCTGATAGCAGGAATGGAGGATCTGCACCTTCCTTGTTGGCAGTAAGCTCCAAGTGGGCAACTGGCTATATAGGCCATGGCTTGGGTCAAGCCTTGAGGGTGGGGCCCCAAAGCCATATTCAGGGAACCTTAGGCCAGACTGTGCTGTTCTTCCACAAAGTTTCTGTGGAGCTGGGTTTTCTGTTTCATACATGCCCAGTCCCCGTATCTGTCTCTCCTTTTATTTCTGAGTGTTGGACCCCAAATGGGGCCCTAAGCAGCTGTAACTCTGTTCCAGCAATAAAGTATTATGGATGCTGTAAGTTCCCTGGCCTAGACTCTACACTAAGCATGAGGAGAGAGAGGGTAGAAGGCTGAGAGAGCTAAAAAGGCAGGTGATAAGGGGCTGAACCTTTCCTGGGGTCTTAATGGGTTCTTTGAGTGGCAAGGCATGACCCCTGCATCATTCTTTGGACTTCCTCCTCTTGCCTCTGAGAGGTGCCCTCTCCCCTGGAATCCAACTCCCCTTCTAAGTTGTTGGAATGCAGCTCCTGCCCTTGCCCCTGCCCAGTCAGCAATCCCCCATGCCACCCCAGAGCTGGGGGCCAAGAACATTCCCGCACATCACCCTGGCTTTCCAGTCTTCTGTCTTCTCCCAACTTGCAGATCTCAGCAGCCTTTAAACCCAGAGTTCTTTTTAGGACACCACACTTCCACTTCCCCTTTGCTTCTTTAGGCTCATCTGACTGCCACCTGCCCATCTTTGGGACAGAGAGAGACTGAGGGATGAGAGACAGAGAAGACTGTTACAGACAGAAACCAGAGGGACAGAGACTGGTTGGGGACCAGAGATTAGAGCAAGGACAGAGAAACAGATAGAATCGAAGACAGGAATATATGGGTAGGGATGGGGTCTAGGCATGAATTTTGTGGTATAGAGCCCAGTGCTTGTAGCCAGTGTGGGTGGTAGGAACCCCAATCCCTATCTCCCATATGGATTATCACTGGTTGGGGTTCCAAGCTTTGATATGCCCTGGACCACCAGAGGGCGCCCTGAACTTTATCATGGCACCACTTTTTACCCAAACCTGGAGGAAGGGGCTGCCCAGAGAGGGGGCACAAGCCAGGTTCAGCTTCTATAAAAGGATGATGACACAAAAGCATGCAAACTTTCATCCGCAAGGGTTCTAACTTCACTCTTTGCTCTGCCCCTCCCCTCCCCCATCCATCCCTTGTTGTGGTGGCCCTGCAGCCACCCACTCACCCCTGACCTATTTCAACCTCACTGCTACCCTCAGTAGTAACGGCTACAGAGGGAGGGCCTGGAATCAGAGCAGGCTTCAGAACCGGCAGACCAGGCTTTAAATCCCAACTCTTTCAGCCCTAGACAAGTAGCTTGAAGCGTCTCCTTCCCTAAGACACTTTCCTCATCCAAAGAATGGGGGATGACTAAATATCCCCCTGGAGGGTGGTCCTGGGGAACATTGATTGTGCTGTGGGTACCCGACGTGTGCTTAGTGCTCAGGGGGATTTCAGCTGATGGGCTGCTGTAACTGGCTGTGAGACAGAGTGAAGCCAGAGGTCTGGAGCTGGCAGATCCTGCATGCGGCTGTTGCAAGGACAAGTGGACTGGCTGCCATTGAGTGAACCAAGTGTCCAGAGCCCTCCCTTTGCCAGCAAAAGGCAGGAGGAACCGAGCGAGGGAACAAACGGTCAGAAGTCTAAAGATTCCAAATGTATAAACATACTCATTCACACTGGAACTCTCAGGAAATGTGTTCCAAGCAAACGGCATAACCAGGGCAGCACCAGCTAAGAGCTCCCCAAGGATTCTGATTGTCATCTCAGGGCTACAGAGAAGCAGCTAGAAGGATTTAGACAGGGAGATAGAAATATTTCAGTCTGTAATTTAGGAGGCTGTCCTACCCTGTGGGGATGGATTGGAGGGAGCAGGATGGGGGCTGCAAGGCCACTGAGGGGCTGTGGTGTATCCAGTAGTGGTTCAGAAGAGGAGGGAGGAGGAAGGGTCCAGGGTGCACCCATCTCTGGCTGGGTGACCTGTGCAGGGAGAGCAGGGGTTTGGGTGTGGTCAGTTGGGAACCACAGGAAGTACAGTTGTGGACATGTGGCTAGGGGAAATGACCCCGCATATCAGGAGAGAAGTTCAGCACTTGAGGTGTGTAGGCTGGAGCTAAGAGGGTGGGCTCCACGGCCCAGAAGGCTCAGGAGGCCCTTAACACTGCTCCAGAGCCACCAAAGGAAGAGGAGCCCCAGAGAGAGACGGAGGAGGAGCTCCCCCAAGAGGAATGTCAGCGGGGTCAGGCAAGATGAGGACTGAAAAATGGTACTCAGGCCAGAGCCCCAGGGAGGCCCGAGGTTGGCTATAGGTGTAGGACGGTGTCGGTGTGCTTATGGGGTCCCACAAGGATGTGCCGGAGCAGTGAATGTGGGAGGACAAGTCTAGGGTGTGTGTGTCTTTCTAGGGTCCGGGTGACGACCCGCGTGGGTCCCAGCGTGGCCTGGCTGTGGTTTGACTGGCAACCGTATGCAGAGGCTGGGGCCACACAAGTGGGCGCCGCAGCTCGGCCCACGGGATCCGGGTCGCGGAGGCCGCGCCGGCCGCTGGGGCCCGGAAGCACCGCTGCCCGCGGGCCCGCGCGGAGCCGGTCGCCCTGTCCCGACGTGGCGCGCGCTGTCGCGATCCGGCGGCGGGTGACGTGGAGGGGGCGGGGCCTGAGTGGCGGCGGCGACCGTGGCGGCAGCGCGACCGAGCATCCTGGCGGCGCCGGGCCGCGGGGAGGTAACGGGTCGGGCTGCGGGTGGGCCGCGCCGGTGAGCGGGGCCGGGGCCGCTTCCAGGCAGGCCGAGCTCTCGGGGCCGCCGCCGCTGCAGCGTGCGGGATGCAGGTACCGGAACTGGGAACCCGGCGCAGGGAGGCCGGGCTGGGGGCGCGTGTGAGAGGCGCTGCCGAGGGAAGGAGCGGAAGTGGGGGCGAGAGTGCGAGCCTGGGAGAGTATGGAGTACGACGCTGTGAGTGTCACAGGGGCCGAGAGTGTGAGAGACTCCGAGTGTGAGGGAGACTATGTGTGGAGGGGGGAGAGAGTGGGGGAGAGAGAGACACACACCCTGGGCACGAGTGAGACCGTGTGTGTGTGTGTGTGTGTGTGTGTATGTGTGGAGGGAGACCCTGAGCCTGAGGGCGACCTTGGTAGTGTGCAGGACCCTGAGTTTAAGACTGTGAGTGCACGAGACCCCAGGTCTGAGGGAGGCCGTGTGTATGTATATGTGTGTGAGAGAAAGGGAGAGAGACCCTGGGCATGAGGGAGACTCCCTGCGTGTACGTGTGTGGGTGACAGCCTGAGGGTGACTAGGAGTGTGTGAGGCTCTTAGTGTGAGGGTGATGCAGTGAGTGTGAGAGAGACAGTGTGTCAGATCCTAGGTGTGAGGGAGACCGTGTGAGAAGAGAGACCCTGAATGTGAGGGAACTTTGAGTGAGAGAGAGACTGAGTGTAAGACTCTGAGTGTGCAAGAGACCTTGAGTGTGAGGATGATTCAGAGTAAGGACTGAGTATTTGAGAGACTCTGACTGAGAAGGAGAATTCTGGGTCGTCAGAGTGTGAGTGTGAGAGATGGAGAGTGTAAGCCAGCGGATGTTCACAAGATCCTAGACATGAGAGACTCAGTGTGAGAGAGACTGAGGGGGAGACTGAGTGTGAGATATTGAGGTGAGAGTGGTGAGAAACACGTGAATGTGAGGGAGGCTTTGCGTGTGAGAGGGACTGAGAGTGTAAGACTGTGAGGGGGAGCGGATGTGGCTCAAGTGGTTGGGTGCCAACTGCCCACAGGGGAGGTCCCAGGTTCAGTCCTGGTGCCTCCTAAAAACAAAACAAAACAATAAGCAAACAAATGAAAAAAGAGCGCTAGCTTCCCGCATATGAGGTCTAGGGTTCAATCCCCGGCCCTGGTACCTTAAAAAAAAAAAGCCTGAGTGTGAGACTGTGAGTGTGTGAGAGATACTCCACATGTGGACTCTGATCATAAGGAAGACTGGTGTGTGAGAGACTGTGAGCATTTGTGAGACATTGGGAATCTATATGAGAGACTCTGAATATGAGAAAGACTTAAGGGTGCGAGAGTGAGTGTGTGAGAGACTGTGAGCATGTAAAAGCATGAAAGACTGTTTCGGAGAGTCTGAATGCAAGACCATGGGTGCATCAGAGAATTGTGAGTATGAGGTGTGGGGGTGGCAGTGGCTTCTCTAAGTTCTGGAGCCAGAGTGGGAATGACTGCCACCTTTTTTCCCTGGACCCAAGCCGACTCCCAGGGCCCACGTGTGAGTGCTCAGGCCCGGTTTACCCCCAAAAATGTGGGAGGCGGTTCTGGGCACTGGTGTCAAGTCCCTATTCCTCCCACTTTGAGGCTGGTGTAGATTTGCTTTTGCCCTCTCCTTGTGTGGGAACAAAGGTTCTTGGGGAGGCTGCACGATTTTGTCTAGTGTTAGGGCTTGGAGTGTTGGAATATTGGAGCTAGGGAATGGTTTACTCCTGCTATTAGACTCTTTTGAGGGTTCTCCTATTCTGTCATCTTGTTTGATTATCTCATGCCATAAATATAGAGATATTTGTGTAACGAAAATTCTTAACCAACTCAGCACTTAGCAAGCAGCCTGGTCACCATGTTGGGTAATGAGCAGTATAAATTGGAATCAACAATTAATACAACTTTGGAGTACCTCTGGTATGCAATGGGTTCCACGCTTGGTGACACAAGTTAAAAAGAATGTGGTCTTTCCCTGTGGTGGAGGATGGCTCTGGTTAACAATACAAATATAAGAATGTTCTTTCATAAACTGTAACAAATGTATGTCACTATTGCAAGGTGTTAATAATAGGGTGGTATATGGGGGAAAAATATACCTAATGCAAACTAGTGACTATAGTTAACAGTAATATTTGAATATTCTTTCATCAATTGAAACAAAGGTACCACACCAATGCAAAGTGTCAACAATAAGGGGGTATATGGAAATGTTGTATGTTTTATATGACCTTTATGTAAACCTACAACTTCTCTATTTTAAATAAATTACAATGATTTTAAAAAACATTATGCTAAGTGAAAGAAACCAGACACAAAGTACTACATATGGTATAATTCCATTTGTATAAAATGTAAATATAAATAAATCTATAGAGATGTAATAGATTACTGGTTATATAGGGCTGGGGAAGAATAGAGAGATTGAGAGGTGACTGCTAAGAGGTATGGGGTTTTTCTTTTTGGAGTAATGAAAATGTTCTACAATTGATTGTGGTCATGAATGCACAGCTCTGTGATTATACTAAAAGCCATTAATTATACACCTTGGATAGATTGTATGGTATGTGAATATAGCTCAATAAAACGTATAAAAAAAATGTGGTGTCTGCCTATGATGGGAGAAAAAAACAGGGAGAGAATCTAGCATCCTGATAGCAGAATGCTCAGCCGCCTGGTGCCGTATCTCTGAGAGCTGCTCCCAGATTTGAAGATCTAGGAGGAGACTTTTTGAAAGTCTTTGAGTGCTTCCTGAGGTCATTTTTATCTCTCTTTGCTTGCTGTCAGGACCCTCACAAAATGGCCCAGGCTGCCGTTTTTTTGTTTTGTTTTGTGTGGGGTTTTTTTACAGTTTTTTTTTTTTATTCAAAGGAAACATGAGTTATGAACTAGTTTCTCTTCATCTTTCTTCCCTTCCCTTCTATTCAGGCACAGCAATACAAACAAATAGGAGAATATATTTCTCTTCCCTTAAAGGCTTACCCCTTTCTATATCTTTTAAGGAATTGTGCTTTTCTAGAAGAGGAGGCAATTTTCTCTGTACACATGCGTTTAAAAAAAATGTAGAAAGTCCCATTGTACAATGATGGCTTTTGGTTCTCAAAACAAATTTAAACTTGGATTGTCATTCAAGTTATTATGTGTGAGTTTCCTTTCCTAACAAATGTGTGGATAGCCACAAGCCTGATACTCTCCTTTGTTGCAGACCAAAAGTATACCAACAAGTCATGTGACTTTTCTCTTTGGAACACCTTGGTACAGGAAATTTCCTGACTTCTGTTATTCCTGCTGTAGTTTCTAGAATGTGGATACACTTCTACAAAAGTTATGCAAACAGTGCTCACAAGATCCAGGATCTGGGACTCAGGGAGCAGCAGCTGTCTAGACAAGCATGGTTTGAGATGACCAGGCTAGTTCTCTGACATGTGTTTGGTCTGGTTGCTTCAGTTACATCCCCTGTGGGTGTAATGGACTTCTTAGGAATTGAGTGCTGCCCCTGCTGTACCTGTTTAGATTTTACAAGAGAAATATCCTGCTGCTTTACTAGGTTCAATTTTTTAAATCAGTTTCCTCTTACTCTTTGTTGCAGAGATTAAATGGCTAAGACTGATGAGTGGAATTAGGCCCTGCTGTGGCGACTTCATTTTCTTCTCAGCACCTAACTCATTTGTGATGAGGCAGCTTATGGAAGTGTGATGGTCACTTATTTCCTTGCAGGTGTTACCGTAAGCACAGCTATTTCCAATAGAAGGGCTTGCCCGATCCAGCGCCACAAAGGAGAAACACGAGATTTATTGCGAGGGCACAAGCAAGGAACTGGGGGAATCTTCCCAAAACCAGTTCAAAGTGAGAATATGAGCTAGAGTTTTTATAGGCAAAGGAGAGGGGTAGAGGAGGAGAAAAACAATGCCAGAGGTCTTGTGAGGAGGATTTGTACAATTTCTCAGTCCTGCATTGTCTCAAGCCTGTCAAATTTGTCCTTAGTTTCAGCAGCTAATTAACCACAGTTTAGCAAGGTCTTCATGACTCCTTTCTCAGCTGACCACTCAAGGATATTAAACTTTTTTTTTTTCCTCTGAGGAAAGCTACAGATTTACTGGGTCATAAGGTATTCCTGACACCATTCTGTCTGGTTTTGATTTGAGATGTTATCTTATTACTGTAAGCAAAACTGAGAAGGTATGGTTAATATACTTCAGAGAACTAAGTGAAAAGAGTAAACTTCTAAAATTATATTAATAGAAAACCAGCTCAATTGGTTTTAGAGTTTTCAGAGCAGCTCAAATGAAGAAATTTTAAGTAAGCACATTTTCCAGCTGTCATAGGTGACTTACTGCTCTGCTCTCTGTTAGCTTTCTTGAATCTTTCTGATTTGTAGAGAAAGAAAGAAGTACAATAATTACATTTGTTTTTTAAGTTTAAGCATTTTTAAATGAATGCATACTGATGATGGAAAATTCATAAAACAGAGAAGTATAGAGAAGAAAAAGTTCTCAGTATTTCATCACAGTCAAGATTTTAGTATATTTCTCAACAGCATTTCTTTTTTCCATCATCAATTATAAAAGAGGTCTTAAATTCAGTTTGTAAAATTTTCTTTGTACTTGAACTTTGATCTGTTTTTTTTTTTTTTTCCTGGAAATTGCATCTGATAGTTTCGTGGTTAAATTTACATGAGGAAATCTTAGTGGCATGGTGAGTCCCTTTAATCCGCTGCTGGGGCTTGGAAAACAGGGTGAAAAGCCTTTTAGAAAGCTGATTGTGTCCTTACCAGCAGGTTTAACTACTGGTTTTCTGGTTTTTCAAGACCAGGCCTTATAGGATACATTGAATGATTTAATGGAGATTGTTTTCAACAGTAATTTTAGAGAAACTGTATATTATTGAGAAGGAGAGAGACTAAGAGGCTGATATATATTATTTTATTTTATTTTATTTTTTTATTTTGTACATTTAATAATTGAAAACATAAGCAATTAAAAACTAAAAAGTAAACACAGATGAATAAATATATACATTTCTCAATTAAATGTAATGGAGACGTAAATTTTTTTGTTGTTTTGTTTTTTGTGTTTTTTTTTTTTGAATCAAACAATTTATTACACAATGTATTTGGTTCACAGTAACGCATTCATACAGTATTTGTCCTTTTGTGTCTGGCTTGCTTCACTCAACATAATGTCCTCCAGGTTCATCCATGTTGCCATATGCTTTATGACTTCATTTCTTCTTACAGCTGAATAATATTCCATCGTGTGAATAGACCACAGTTTGTTTATCCATTCATCTGTTGATGGACACCTGGGTTGTTTCCAACTTTTGGCAATGGTGAATAATGTGGCTATGAACATCGGTGTGCAGATGTCTGTTCGTGTCACTGCTCTCAGTTCTTCTGGGTATATACCCAGTAGTGGTATTGCAGGGTCACGTGGCAAGTCTATATTCAACTTCTTTAGGAACTGCCAAACAATCCTCCATAGTTGTTGTACCATCCTGCATTCCCACCAACAGTGAAGAAGTGTTCCTATCTCTCCACATCCTCTCCAACACTTGTAGTTCTAAGAGGCTGATATTATGTGTCATCTTCACATGCCAATTTTTCCTGTCAAGTGGATAAAAAGTGAAGGCAGAATAATGGTCAACTCAGGGAGGGTGATCTGGTAGACCCCCTCAAACAATATCAGACTACTTAGTTAGAGGTAATGACTAATTGTGAGCCCCTTTAATCAGTGATTTTCATCCCACTGTTGCAGAGGGCCTGCAAATCCATGTCTGCCCCAAGCATTTTGTGTGAACAGGATAAACAATGTGTCTCACATAGGTATGGACTCTTTTTTTGCAAACGTATATAGATACTGTTGTTACTATATGTAAATGAAAACTAATTCAAAACCATTATTGTAGTCATAGTAGCTTTAAAAAAAACACTTTATTTTGAAATAATTTCAAACTTACAGGACAGTTGCAAAAATAATACAAATCCCATACCAAGAAATCCAACTGTCAATTCTGTTTCCCTAGAGAACACTGACTAATATAGCTTGGTACCAGGAGTGGGATTTGTGCTGCTTGCATATGCCAAAAATGTTGGAATGGTTTTATAAATGGGGAAGGGGAGGGTTCTGGAGGAATTGTGAGATGCTTGGTAGAAAGACCTAAATTACTTTGAAGAGACTGTTGGTAAAATATAGACCCTAAAGGCACTTCTGATGAGTACTCAGACAGAAATGATGACTGGAAGGAAGGTGTTCCTTGTTTTAAAGTTGCAGAGAACTTGGCAAAATTGATATTAGATGGAAAGCAGAATATGAAAGTGACGAGCTTGGTTATTTAGCTGAGGAGATTTCCAGACTAAATGTGGAAGGTACAGCCTGGTTTCTCATTGCAGCTTATAGTGAAATGTGAGAGGAAAAGATAGGCTGAAAACTGAACTCCTGGCCACAAAGAAATCAGAAATTGATGGTGTGGGAAATTCCAAACTTCCAGAAAGCTAGTACCCAGAGAATAGTGCCCCATGTGAGGATTTAATTGAACAGGGAACTAGGCAGTCCTTTCCTTGCAAGTCAGGATCGGAAGTGAAGTTATCCAGGAAAGACACCTATTGTCTGAAGGCTTGGACCCCTATGAACTGCATGCAAAACCAACAAGCTTTTTGTAAGATCTGTATGAACAAAACCACTGTTCGTTCATGAGGTTTTTATACTTAATGATTTGTACTGAAATGATTTAGAGCTTTTTGAAATATTGTGATGTAATGACTATATTTTGCATATGGAAAGAACATGTCTTTTTGGAATCCAGAGGGTAGAGTATGGCAGTTTGAAGTTTTGTGACTCCCAAAAAAGAACATGTTCTTTGATTGCATTAGATTCAATTAAAGGATCTTTTGTTTAGATCACTTGAATAGATTGCTTTAGGACTTTTGATTGGATTACATCAGTGAGGCATGATCCAGGTTGGGTCTCCACCTTCTTGCTGGGGCTTTATATAAACTGAGAACTGGAAGCAGAAACAAAGAGAGAAAGACGGCTGCCATTTTGACCCTGCCACGTGAGAAAGTTCTCCAGGATCACCTGTAGTTGCTGAAAGACGAAGAAGCCATGAGAGGCTGAGAGGGAGGTAGAGAGGAACCCTGAGAGGCTAGGCCCACAGAGCAGCTCAAAGCTGAAGAGAGGAGAGCCCTGCCATATGCTTGGTCACCTACAGCTGCGCTCAGGGAGAAAGCAGCCTGGAGAAGAAGGCAGAGACCCAAACAGAGAGCCACCATTTTGCTTCACCACATGGCAGGAGTTCCAGGATCCAGTAGTTGACCTTTGGTGAGAAAGCATCTCTGATGATGCCTTGATTTGGACATTTTCACAGCTTCAGAATTGTAGGCTTTTACCTTAATAAATTCCCATTATAAAAGCCAACCCATTTCTGGTATTTTGCATCGGCAGCTTTAGCAAACTAAAACAGAGGGTTTTTCTCAATCTTTATGCTTTGGCCTCAGCTTTAGGTCTTCTTTGTCCGCCTGCACCTCAGTGCACAGTCTACACAGTCTTCCACATTCTCAGTCATAGACTGCTGTTGCTTGTTATTCAGTGCTTGCTAACCTGGTGATGGGGAGCAGGGGAGTTTTCTTTCATCCTAGTTCAACCTCTCTCTTAGGCAAACCCTATTTTCCTGGGTCTCAGTGGGAATCTTTCTCTGTGATGCTGCCCCTCTCCCAGAGGTAGGGGACCTTTAATAGCCTTTGATCAGAAGGATTTTCTTCCTCTTCCCCAGTGATAGAAGGATTTTTCACTCATCATTCCCCCAGCTGTCTTAAAAGTGACAGGGTTTGCTGCCCTTTCCCCATAAGGTTAAGATTTTTTGTTTTTTAGAGATAGAGTCAGGTGGGCCTTTATATATTTCCCACAGAATTGACTGCTTTCCTCTTCTAGGCCAGCACTACTGAGAGAGGCTTTCTCTGGTCTCCTATCCTGTCCCAATATTTCTTATGAGTACCCACTGAAGTCTGTGGAGAAAAACATCCAAGTGTCTGTGGTTCTTACTAGCCCACATTTAGTCTTTAGTAATTCTATAAAAATTGTAACTGAATTCTTCTTTCCTGCTTATATGGCGGTCCCATCTTCCTCTCACTGTCATAGGTGAGCCAGTGCTTGCATCTCTCCTTGGATGTACCTGTCTTTCCTTAAATTTATTTTTTATTTTTATTTTTATTTTTTTTTAAAGATTTTTATTTATTTATTCATTTATCCCCCCCTTGCTGCCTATGCCCACTGGGTCAGCCAACCACACCGTGCAGGCGGGCCCGCCCCCACCAGGAGGCCCCGGGAACCAAACCGGGGCCTCCCATATGGCAAACGGGAGCCCCACCGATTGAGCCACAGCCGCTTCCCTCCTTAAATTTAAATTTCACTTTAGTTGGTCATCCTATAACCTCAGCTCTCTGGCTACAAGAAAAGTTTTGGTTTTGTAGATTATCCAGCTTTTTCTTGTTGTTGGAGTGGGAGTGATGCTCTTTCCAGCTTTTTACATCCTAAATGGAAACTAGAAGTCAAGAAATACAATTTTATACCAGCTCTTATTTTTCATTTTCTTGCTTCTGGAATTTGTCTTTCAGTGATGTTAAAGACATGAGGATATGTGAAAGGGACTGGGTCAAAGAAGGACATTGACCAGGGAAGAACTCAATATAATTTAACAGCTTTTGTTTACAACTTCACATTTTATAAAAAGAGTTTCATGTTGTCTAATTTGGTACTCACAAAAGATCAGTGAGGCTACTTGGGAAGGTTAGCTAGTATCACCCTCTTACCACTGGAGAGCTGAGAGTCAGAAATGGGCAAGGTACACCTAGCTGGTGAGCTCTATTCTCTGACTGTGGGACTTCCATCTCATTGCCATGCTGCCATCCTGCTTGCTTGTGTATTCTCTGAGGCTGTGGTCCATATCAGCCTTGCACTTCTGTGCCCCCAGCACAGAACCTGGTACACTATAGGTGCTTGACAGATTTTGTAGAGGTGTTTGAGGTAAGGTTCAGATGTAGAGGGAAGGGGGTCGGATGTGGCTCAACTGGTTGGGCGTCCGTCTCCCATATGGAGGGACCCGGGTTCGATCCCCGGGACCTCCCAGTAAAACAACAACAACAACAACAAAAAGATGTAGAGGGAAGGTGAGGAATGCCTTAGGGTTGTATAGCCAAGCCAGCCTGGGACTTAGCCATCTGTCCTCTGGGAACTGTTGGGGTTATATAATGATTCTCCTCCTGGGTGTTTAGCAAAGAGGTAGGTCGAGGGGGCCAAGAACCGCCCCCAAATAACAATTGAATTTTGCTATTAATTGAAGAGAAAGAAATCTCAACTTCCCCTAGTTGTATGTGACTTTGCCCCTGTCCTTTGTTGAAGTTGGTGTCCTTCTTAATGTTTCTAGCAGGAACCTTGTGTCTCATTCAGGTCCTGGGACTGAGATCCTAGGTAGTGAGGGGCTCGTGGGGCTGTGACTGTACCCCTTCCCAAATAGGGCCACTGGTAGTTTCACCAGTATATCAGACAAACTTGATAAAGCCACATTAGAGGACTTCTGGAAAGATAGCTGACTAGTAAGACACAGGAATCTCTTCTCCAGAAAAATAGCTAGAGGGCAAGCTGAAACAGCCCCAAAAAAGATCTTCTAGGGTTTAAGACAGCAGGTGAAGGCTGCACACCATCCAGAGGAAGAGGGACAAAAGAGGGAAATCTCGAAGACAGAACCGTGAGTTGGAACCAGCCACCAGCCACAGCTGCTGCTGCTGGCACCCTCCCCCACACTAAAGACTCTAGAATTCTCAGGCCTCTGGGCCTGCAACTACAGACAAAGTGGGCTCCAGGGATCTACCACCCCAGGAAAGGGGAGAGAGAAGGACACAGCCTAAGGCTGACTCAGCTTCTGACCCACAAATTTGGTCTGCTGTGCCCCACAAGCCCTTCCAGGCCAGGTGAGACCACACAGTGGTTTGCCCTGGGAGCCAGCTAAGGACTAGAGAAATCCGACCCTCTCAATCTCCCTCTCTTCTAGCCTGGACTAGTTGTTAAGGACTCCCCAGGAAAGGGGAGAATGAAGGACACAGCCTAAGGCTGACTCAGCTTTTGACTCACAAATTTGGTCTGCTGTGTCCCAAGAGCCCTTCCATGCTATGTGGGGCTGTGCCATTGTTTGCCTTGTAGCCAGCAAGGGGCTAAAGATATGCAACCCTCCCAATCTCCTTCTCTACTAACAAGGACTTATTGTTGAGGACTCAGAGGGGAGTGGAAATATTTCCTAGCTGGGAAAAGGGAGGGGGCTGCCAGAGAAGGCTGGAGAACTGTCTCAGAGAAAGTTTGAATTCCAAGGCTCCTAGTCTACAGACAGGAAGCTCTATCACATTGACCTGGTCTATGTTGCAACAAATACACTCCAACCAGGCATTGAATTGAGAGCTGTCAAAGAGCGCCATCTCCTGGAAGACTAAGGAATTGCACACAAGAAAATTAAAAATAAGTAGGAGAGGCTTTTTCTGGTCTCCATAGCCTTCCTGCCCAAGGCTCTAGGAAGCAACTCTAGGAAGCCCAGTTTTGAGCAACCAGCAGGACAATCCTAACAATCCAGGTCTAACCAAAAATCAAAGAGCTGTGGTAACTCACAACTTCCTGCCACTAAATCCCTACAAAAGAGAAAGAGATTGAGCATCTGAGTAAACTACATCCTAATCAGATGCCTAAACATCAGCAAAAAATTACTAGCCATACTAAGAAAATAGAAGAGATGGCCCAAGAAAAGGAATACAGCAAAGTCCCAGAAAAGATGCAGAATTTGAGAGAATTAATCAGCAAGATGAACACAAATTTCCAAAATCAAATTAATGAGTTGAAAGACAATATAGTCAAAGAGATAAATGACATCAAGAAGACATTGAGCAAACGCAAAGAAGAATTTGAAATCCTGAACAGAAAAGTAACAGAGCTCTTGGGAATGAAAGAGACAATAGGTGAGATCAAAAACATATTTGAGGCATACAACAGCAGATTCGAAATGATAGAAGAAACAATAAGTGATATCAAAGAAAGAACAGCTAAAATTGAAGAGAGAAAAGAACAGAGAGAAAAGAATGGAAAAAATTGAGCAGGGGCTCAGAGAGTTGAATGACAACACAAAACGCAACAACATACATGTCATGGGAGTTCCAGAAGGAGAAGAGAAGGGGTAAGGGGCAGAAAGAGGATTTGAGGAAATAATAGCTGAAAATTTCCCAACTCTCACGAAAGAAATGAACTTACATGTCCAAGAAGCACACCGTACCCCAATAAGAATAAATCCAAATAGACCTACTCCAAGACATATACTACTCAGAACGTCAAATGTCAAAGGTAAAGAGAAAATTCTCAGAGCAGCAAGAAGAAGCAAATGATCATGTATAAGGGACGTCCAGTAAGACTTAGTGCATATTTCTCTTCAGAAACCATGGAGGCAAGAAGACAGTGGTATGATACAATTAGGAAACTGAAAGAGAAAAACTGCCAGCCGAGAATTCTTTATCCAGCAAAACTGTCCTTCAAATATGAAGGTGAATATAAAGTATTCAGAAAAAAAACAAACTATTTTGCAAAAAAATAATCTACCTTTGCAGGAAATATTAAAGGAAGCCTTAGAACCTGAAAGAAAAAGGAGAGAGAGGCTTGGAGGAGAGTATAGAAGAAAGAATAGCAGAAAGGGTAACCAAAAGAGTAAAAAGAGACAAAAACAAGATGACATAGGAAAACCAAAGAATAAAATGGGGGAAGTAAATATTGCATTTACAGTAATATCATTGAATGTGAAAGGATTAAACTCCCCAATAAAAAGATACAGGCTGATAGAATGGATAAAAAAACATGAGCCATCTATATGCTGCTTACAAGAAACTCACCTTAGACCCAGGGATACAAACTGGCTGAAAGTGAAAGGTTGGAAAAAGATACTCCACACGAATAGTAACCAGAAGAGAGCAGGGGTAGCTATACTAATATCAGACAAAACAGACTTTAAATGCAAAAAAGTTATAAGAGATACAGAAGGCCATTATATATTAATAAAAGGGATGATCCACCAGGAAGATATAACAGTCATAAATATCTACGCACCTAACCAGGGTGCCCAAAAGTATATGAGACAAACTCTGGCAAAACTGGAGAGAGAAATAGACATTTCTACAATAATTGTTGGAGACTTCAACACCCCACTCACATCATTAGATAGAATAACTAAAGAGAAGATCAACAAGGAAACAGAGAACTTGAACAACATTATGAATAAGTTAGATCTAACAGACATATACAGAACACTGCACCTAAACTCAGCGGGTTATACATTCTTCTCAAGTGCCCATGGATATTTCTCCAGGATATACCACATGTTAGGTCACAATGCAGCTCTCAATAAATATAAAAAGATTGAAATTACACAAAGCACCTTCTCAGATCATAACGGAATGAAACTGGAAATCAGTAATAGGAAAAAAGTAAATTTGCAAATGTGTGGAGACTGAACAACACACTCCTAAATAATTGGTGGGTCAAAGAAGAAATTGCAAGTGAAACCAGTATATATATTGAGACAAATGAAAACGAGAACACAACGTATCAAAACTTATGGGATTGGGAAGCGGCTGTGGCTCAATCAGTAGGGCTCCCGTTTACCATATGGGAGGCCCCGGGTTCGGTTCCTGGGGCCTCCTGGTGAAGGCAAGCCTGCCCGCATGGCATGGTTAGCTGACCCAGTGAGCACAAGCAGCAAGGGGGGGATAAATGAATAAATAAATAATAAAATCTAAAAAAAAAAAAAAAAAAAAGATTTTATTCCCGGGGATCGAACCCGGGTCCCTCCATATGGGAGACGGACGCCCAACCAGTTGAGCCACATCCGACCCCTGAATGGCCAGTATTAAAAAGACAGGGAACTACAAGTGTTGGAGAGGATGTGGAGAGACAGGAACACTTATTCACTGTTGGTGGGAATGTAGAATGGTACAGCCACTGTGGAGGACTGTTTGGCAGTTCCTAAAGAAGTTGAATATAGACTTGCCCCATGACCTGACAATACTACTACTAGGTATCTACCCAGAAGAACGGAGAGCAGTGACACAAACAGACATCTGCACACCGATGTTCATAGAAACATTATTCACCATTGCCAAAAGTTGGAAACAACCCAGTTGTCCATCAGCACATGAATGGATAAACTGTGGTCCATTTACACGATGGAATATTATGCAGCTGTAAGAAGAAATGAAGTTGTAAAGCATATGACAACATGGATGAACCTGGTGGACATTATGTTGAGCGAAGCAATCCAGACACAAAAGGACAAATACTGTATGAATGCATTGCTATGAACCAAATATATTGTGTGATTAAAAAAAATTTGTATGTATCCAGTACGTTTAATTGAGAAATGTATATATTTATTCATCTGTGTTTAAAAAAAACAAAAAAACACGTTAGGTACCAGTGCCAGGCTGTCCATGTCCAAAAGGAATACCTGATAGCCCCAGCTCTCTTTCTCCACAACTAGGGTCTGATGGAATAGGGGGCGGCTGGAGTGATTATGGGGTCAATTTATCTGCTTGCTTTTTTGCTTAGCTGAGTGGAAAAGGCAATTTAGGTCTCTCTGTACCTGACCCATACATGAGAATATAGCCTACCCAGCTCTTTCCCGTTTTCTCTTTGTTCTCATGAATGCCTGGGCTCACCTGACAAAACATGTGAAGACAAATATGTTCCCACATGCTGGCATAGGGATACCTGGATGGCTTGGTGCCAGGGCTGGAAGGAGAAGTGGTGCCACCTTAAAGCCAGCTTCCTCTAAGCAGAGGTAGGCTGACTTAACTCCCCTGGGAATGGGGTGGCTTACTAGTGCTCCAGAGTTTTTCACATGGGCCTAGGTTCAGACTCTGGAAGGGGACTGGAACATGTGAGCCAGGAACTTTGCCATTCTGTGGAGAATGGCATTTCCTCTGAGAACTACTCACTCTTGAGTGGCTGTGGTTCTCTTGCTCTGAGCTCCATGAGGCAAGACTCCAGTGCACACACCCTTGTTGAGTAGATAAAAGGTTTCTGGGTAGATGGTGTACCGATCCTGTTCTTATCTCTAGAAGTTATCCCTGTGACTTTAGAGGCTGACTTCTGAGTGGGAATCAGGTGGGATTGGATTTGAGACAAGATTGTCACAGGAACTGAGGGAGGGAAAGGTTGTGCCAAGTGCAGAGTCAGGAAGGTGCTTGTCTTCCTGACAGATTTTGGGTCCTTTATGTTTAGAATGATGTGGAATCCAGCTTCCTAAAGGTTTCTGGACTGTCCCAACTGTAATCCAAACGTGATGGGGTATGTATGTGTGCCATCTCTCAATAGGATGCCTTTTATCACAAAATCTGTGGAGCAGAGAAGCTTTATAGCTTTGATTGGGAGGCAAAACTCCTAAGACCTGTTCTGGGAGAATCTCTTTGCAACCCCTTATGGTAGTGAGGGACATGCAGAGGAGGAAAGTAAAATAGGCAAATTAGCCCAGGTTAGGGTGTCTCCTGGATGTCCTCGTTCCTCTTGTTATATAGTACCCCTCTTCTGAGTACTTTGGGGAGAAGAAAGGTGTTGAGTGGCAAAGCAATGTAGGAAGTAAGGTGGGTATTGTGGACACAGCGACACACAGGTGTATATCTTCATGAGGGCCCTCTTCTTGGTCTAATATCCACGATGGTGATATGCCTTTGTCTTAGCATCTTCCTAGCCCTTTTCACCAACTACCCATGTTCTTTGCTGGCCTGGGAGTAACTACAAACCTCTCCACATGTGGCTGGACACTGCAGAAGTCCCTGTTCATGTTTGGGTGGAGGTCAGTTGGCAAGATAACCTGGGTATGGACATTAAGCAGTCTCTCAGGCTGGCTAGGGCTGTGAACCAGGTGCAGGGACTCTGGTTTTCTCTGCTGGGCAGGTTTTTGGGTTTAAAGCTGATAAGATCAGAGCAAAACCTGCACCTCAGGGAGAATTTGTGCCATGGACAAATCTAATGTCAGCCCCACTCTGGTGGCAAGCCAGGAAACTTGGAAGTCTGTATCATATGGTACCACAGTTCTCATGTCTTTCTCAGGAGCAATGGTGGTCTACCTGCCTCTGTTTCCCTATGTTCTTTGGTAGGAACTGAGGCAGGCCCCTTGTATTTAGGGTTCTGTGCAAGGCATGCTGCCCATAGGAGGCAGTGAGCAGGGATGGGCAGGGGTGTCCTAAAAATTTGCCTGCCTCACAGGTTTAAACCAGAGCCTCACCAGCTCCTTCCCTAGACTGATGTGCATGTTTTCTTTGCCAGGCTACAGTAAACACAGGTGTGCAGGAACAATTTACCATGGACACCAAGGAGCTGGGGAACCCCACGCCTACCTACCATCTCATCCCTGAGGCAAGCCGGCCTAGAGTGGAAGAAGATGTTAGCATGCCACAGCAAAGGTCTTCGGAAACTATGCAGCTGAAGAAGGAGATCTCCCTACTGAATGGGGTCAGCCTGGTGGTGGGCAACATGATTGGCTCAGGGATCTTTGTTTCGCCCAAGGGCGTACTGGTATACACTGCCTCCTATGGGTTGTCGCTGGTGGTGTGGGCCATCGGTGGGCTTTTCTCCGTTGTGGGTGCCCTTTGCTATGCGGAGCTGGGGACCACCATCACCAAGTCAGGAGCCAGTTACGCGTATATTCTGGAGGCCTTTGGGGGCTTCATTGCCTTCATCCGCCTGTGGGCTTCACTGCTCATTGTCGAGCCTACCAGTCAGGCCATCATTGCCATCACCTTTGCGAACTACATCATTCAACCCTCCTTCCCCACCTGTGATCCCCCATACCTGGCCTGCCGTCTCCTCGCTGCTGCTTGCATATGTAAGTCTGGGGGCTGAGGTTGGGGAGTGTGTGTGGGGGGGATGGGGTTACTATAATAATGGTTCCTTGTATTTGAAAAGCATGTTTTCCCCTTTTGGGGGGAAGGGGGCATTTTACCTTTTGAAGAAGTAATTTCACCAGTCTTGATCCTGAGAGAGAAGCAAGGGTAAGAGATAGGGATGGAAGAAGGTTAAATCTGTTAATGGATTTTGGTGCCTCACATTCCTCACATTCTTGGCTGTCCCTGAGTTCTGCCTGCTTCTATGAGACAAGTCAGTGCATGTTTTATATTTGTCTTGTCAGGTGTTTTAATCAGAGTCAGCATCACTAGGGTTACTTAACCTAGAAACAAACAAACATACATCAGAGCTGAGGCCTTTATTCTGCTGCTAAAATTTTTTTTAAAGTTGTCTTTGCTTTCCACCTTCTCATCTTAAACCAGTTTCAAGGCATTGGTAAGGAAATAGGCTTCTCTGGACAAGACATTATCCCTCAGGTCTATAGAACCCCTCCTTCCTGCCACTGCCACTCTCTGTAGCCCATTCTAAGCAGCAGGTACTGCACCAATATAGCTTTTTCCTACTGGTGTTTCAGATTTCTTTACACTGACATTGTAAACAAGCTCTGCCTACAGCCAGTGAGAGGAAGGAGGCTTTTAACCCATATTTGGGATACTGAGGACAGAACCTGTGATATCCCAGTAGATCCCTCTTTCTTTATTTTACTTTTTCCTTTATGAGGTAGTAAGGAGAGATTCTGTGTGAAATCACTGAAAGGTACAGAATATTGCTGTGAATCTACCTAACCTTGTAGAGCTAGTGAGAAGAGTGGCCCAGAATTCATTGTGCTTCTAGACACTGTGCTGCCAGAGGCACTTAATTTTACTCTGTTCTTTCTATATCTCTGATTGCAAAAGTTTTGGCAGTAATGTAGTTTATCCACAGAGTTAAAAATAGCCTAAGAGTAACTTGGAGTTAGCAAGAAAGGATTGTAAAGTACACAGTGACTCCTAACTTTAAGGAACTTGTTAAAGATAATGTTAAATTGAACTCCTCCATACTCTTTGGGATGGTGAAGGGAAAGCATATCCCTGGGAGGAGGGAATGTGGGTGCTCAGGTATATGTCTGACTGGGTTTTCCAGGGGATCTCTGGCCTGACTGAGCTCTCTAAAAAAGGAGGTAGTTTCCTGATTATAAAAGTAACACATGTTCATTAAAGAGCAAATTAGGGAAGCGGCTGTGGCTCAATCAGTAGGGCTCCCGTTTACCATATGGGTTCGGTTCCAGGGGCCTCCTGGTGAAGGCAAGCCCGCCCGCACGGCGTGGTTAGCTGACCCAGAGAGCACAAGCAGCAAGGGGGGGATAAATGAATAAATAAATAAAATCTTTAAAAAAAGAAAAAAAAAAAAAAGAGCAAATTAAATCACTCTCAATTTGTGCCACCAAGAGTTGAGCACATTTTAATAGTTAAATATTGCCTTGACTTCTTTCTTCTATAATATTTGGACCATAATTTATATATATTTTCCCCCATTTCATGAACTGTTCTCTAAAAACATTTTTTTAAAGTAATTTTTTAAGTTAAAAAAGCAATACATGTATTACATACACAATTAAAACCATGTAAAGATATATAAGTGTATGGAAAAAAGACTAAAAGGATATTAAAAGCCTTAGATGGTGTATTAGTCAGGGTTCTCTCGGGAAACAGAATCAGCAGGAGATATCTGTGAATAATATGGAACTCTAAAAGAGTCTCTCACGCGACCATGGGGACGTTCAAGTCCAGGTTCCTCAGGCAAGCTGCAAACCAGGGGCTCCGATGAAAGGTTGTTGATGAGTCTCTGGGAGAAGTTGCCTGTCCAATGACAAGCTGGGAAATTCTCTCTGAATGTTGAAATCACTTCCACTTTTAAGTCATTCAACTGATTGGATAAAAGCACCACCCATTGATAATGTAATCTCCCTGATTGATGCAGATGTAATCAGCCATCCACGCAGTAAACTCACTGGTGATTGAAGTCCATAAATGCTCTTGTATTACAATTAGCCCACTGCTTGCTGGAACAAACACCTGGACACAACTCCTTGGCCGAGTTGACACATTAGCTTAACCATCACAGATGGGTTGAGTGTTTTTGTTTTTTTTTTTCTATTTTTCAAACTTTTTATTATTTTCATAATAAAAAGACAAAATTTGGAAAACAGTAATATGTGAATCTATAGACAATTTGAAAATGCAGAACAATAGATGAAGAAAATTAAAATCACTTGACTTTACCTCCCAGAGAACTATTGTTACTATTTGGGTGAAATATCTTCCAGTATTTTTTTCTGTGATTATCCATCCTTTTTCCAAAGTTTCCTTGAGATCATATTCTTTGTGGTTTTTAACCTGCTTCTTTATAATAAGTGTTCCCTTTCATCAACTAGTCTTAGAAGACATGCTTTGGGGACACTTAAGTAGTTTCCAGGAAGTGTGGTGTAGTGGTTAAGATCATGAACTTTTATGACAGACTCAATTTGATTCTCAGCTTCATCATTTACTTGCTGTTGACTTTGGGGGAGTTAGTTTACCGCTGCCTTGGTTTTCTCATTTGTAAAATGAGAATATTGATAGTACCTATCTGAAAAGATTATTGTGAGAAATAAATGAGGGGAGAGAGACTGAGAGGTGAAGGGTTTTCTTGTTTGTCTGTTTTTTTTTAAATTATTATTATTGAAATAATGAAAACGCTGTAATAATAAATGAGTTCAGCAAAGTGACAGGATACAAGATCAACACGCAAAAATCAGTAATGTTTTTGTACACTAGTACTGAACAATCTGAGGAGGAAATCAGGAGGAAAATTCCATTTTCGTAGCAACAAAAAGACTCAAATACCTGGGAGTTAATTTAACCAAAGAAGTACAGACCTATATGCAGAAAACTACAAAACAATGCTAAAAGAAATTTAAAAAGACCTAAACAAATGGAAAGACATTCCGTGTTCATGGATTGGAAGAATAAATACCGTGAAGATTTCAATCTTGCACAAACTGATTTATAGATTCAATGCAATACCAATCAAAATCCCAACAGCTTACTTCACAGAATTAGAGAAGGCAATTGCCAAATTCATCTGGAAGGGTAAGTGCACTCTAATAGCTAAAAGTATTCTAAAAAGAAGAGCAATGTGGGAGGAATTTCGCTGCCTGACCTTGAAACATATTACAAAGCTATAGTGGTCAAAACAGCATGGTACTGGCATAAAGATAGACACATTGATCAGTGGAATAGAATTGAGAATCCAGAAATATACCCTCACCTATACAGTCAACTGGTTTTGACAAACCTACCAGGCCCACGCTAATGGGAAAAAACAGTCTCTTCAACAAATGGTGTTGGGAGAACTGGATATCTATAATCAAAAGAATGAAAGAGGGCCCCTATCTCACCCCCTATACAAGAATCAACTCCTTGAGCTGTGGCTCAATCGGTGGGGCTCCCGTTTGCCATATGGGAGGCCAGGGGTTCGGTTCCTGGGGCCTCCTGGTGGAATTTTCCTTTTATTCCTATCTTTTGAAGTTTTTTTTATCAAAAAAGGATGTTGGATTTTGTCGAATGCCTTTTCTGCATCTATTGAGATGATCATGTTGTTTTTTTCCTTCAATTGTTAATGTGGTGTATTACTTTGATTGATTTTCTTATGTTGAACCAGCCTTGCATACCAGGAATAAATCCCACTTGGTCGTGATTTATAAGTCTTTTGATACGCTGTTGGATTTGATTTGCAAGTATTTTGTTGAGAATTTTTGCATCTATGTTCATTAGAGAGATTGGTCTGTAATTTTCTTTTCTTGTGGAATCTTTATCTGGCTTTGGTATTAGGGTGATGTTGGCTTCATAAAATGTGTTGGGTAATTTTCTGTCCTCTTCAATTTTTTGGAAGAGCTTAAACAGGATTGGTGTTAATGCTTTTAGAAATGCTTGGTAGAATTCACCTGTGAAGCCATCTGGTCCTGGACTTTGCTGGGAGATTTTTGATGATGGATTCAATCTCCTTAATTGTGATTGGTTTGTTAAGTTCTTGTATTTCTTGTTGTGTCAGTGTAGGTTGGTTATGACTTTCTAGAAATTTGTCCATGCCATCCAGGTTGTCTAGTTTGTTGGCATATAGTTTCTCATAATATCCTCTTATGATTCATTTTATTTCTGTGAGGTCATTTGTAATTTCCCCCTTTCATTTCTGATTGTATTTATTTGCATCTTCTCTCTTTTTTTCTTTGTTAGTCTAGCGAGGGGTTTATCAATTTTATTGATCTTCTCAAAGAACCAGCTTTTGGTTTTGTTGATTTTCTCTATTGTTTTTCTGTTCTCATTTTCATTTATTTCTGCTCTAATCTTTATTATTTCTTTCCTTCTTTTTGCTTTGGGATTGGTTTGCTATTCTTTTTCTAGTTTCTCAAGTTGTTCAGTTACATCTTTGAGTTTAGTTCTTCCTTGTTTTTTAATATAGGCATTTAGGACTATAAATTTCCTTCTCAAGACTGCCTTCGCTGTATCCCATAAGTTTTGATACGTTGTGTTCTCATTTTCATTTGTCTCAATATATTTACTGATTTCACTTGCAATTTCTTCTTTGACCCACCGAATATTTAGGAGTGTGTTGTTCAGCCTCCACACATTTGCAAATTTACTTTTTTCTGGTCTGTTAGTGATTTCTAGTTTCATTCCATTATGATCTGAGAAGGTGCTTTGTATAATTTCAATCTTTTTATATTTATTGAGAGCTGTATTGTGACCTAACATGTGGTCTATCCTGGAGAAAGTTCCATGGGCACTTGAGAAGAATGTATAACCCGCTGAGTTTGGATGCAGTGTTCTGTATATGTCTGTTAGGTCTAACTTGTTTATCATATTGTTCAAGTTCTCTGTTTCCTTGTTGATCTTCTGTCTAGTTGTTCTATCTAATGATGTGAGAGGGGTGTTGAAGTCTCCGACGATTATTGTAGAAATGTCTATTTCTCCCTTCAGTTTTGCCAGAGTTTGTCTCATATACTTTTGGGCACCCTGGTTAGGTGCGTAGATATTTATGACTGTTATATCTTCCTGGTGGATCATCCCTTTTATTAATATATAATGGCCTTCTGTATCTCTTTTAACTTTTTTGCATTTAAAGTCTGTTTTGTCTGATATTAGTATAGCTACCCCTGCTATTTTCTATTTACTATTCATGTGGAGTATCTTTTTCCAACCTTTTGCTTTCAGCCGATTTGTATCCTTGGGTCTGAGGTGAGTTTCTTGTAAGCAGCATATGGCTGGCTCATGTTTTTTTATCCATTCTGTCAGCCTGTATCTTTTGATTGGGGAATTTAATCCATTCACATTCAATGATATTACTGAAAATGCACTATTTATTTCCTCCATTTTATTCTTTGGTTTTCATATGTCATCTTATTTTTGTCTCTCTTTTTACTCTTTTGGTTATCCTTTCTGCTTTTCTTTCTTCTAAACTCTCCTCCAAGCCTCTCTCTCCTGTCTTTTTCTTTCAGGTTTGTGGCAGTTTGATGTAATTATGAATTCCAAAAATATAATTGAATCATGCTTTTAAACTGATCTGTTAATCTGGGCATGATTAGGTTAGGATTAGGGCGTTGAGCCCCAACCCTTGGTGGGTGGGGAATTGAATATAAAAGGCAAGGCAAAGGACAGTTGAAGCAGTCTTTTGAGAAGCAGTTTTGATGTTGGGAAGATGGCCCCAGGAGAAGAGAAGCAAGCCATTTGCCTGATCGTCTATAGCTGACCTTGCGGAGGAACCAGGAGCTAAGCCTGGAGAGAAACGCAGCCCAGGGAAGAGAGGAACCCCAGAAGCCTGAACCCTGGCAAACGCCAGCAGCTGTCTTGCTCTAACACGTGGCAATAGACTGTGGTAAGAGAAGAAACTCAATGCTTTATGGCCTGGTATTTGTGGACTTCTACCCCAAATAAATACCCTTTATAAAAACCAACCCATTTTTGATATTTCACATTAGCAGCCCTTTGGCTGACTAATACAAGGTTCTAAGGCTTCCTTTAATATTTCCTGCAAAGGTGGATTCTTTTTTGCAAACTCTCTTAGTTTCTGTTTGTTTGTGAATACTTTATATTTACCTTCATATTTGAAGGACAGTTTTGCTGGATAAAGAATTCTCGGCTGGCAGTTTTTGTCTTTCAGTTTCCTAATTGTATCATACCACTTTCTTCTTGCCTCCATGGTTTCTGAAGAGAAATCTGCACTAAGTCTTATTGGACGTCCTTTGTACGTGATTGTTTGCTTCTCTCTTGCTGCTCTGAGAATTTTCTCTTTATCTTTTACATTTGACATTCTGAATAATATGTGTCTTGGCGTAGGTCTATTTGGATTTATTCTCATTGGGGTACGGTGTGCTTCTTGGACATGTAAGTTCATTTCTTTCGTGAGAGTTGGGAAATTTTCGGCTATTATTTCCTGACATACTCTTTCGGCCCCTTTTCCTTTCTCTTCCCCTTCTGGAACTCCCATGACACATATGTTCTTGCATTTTGTGTTGTCATTCAACTCTCTGAGCCCCTGCTCAATTTTTTCCATTCTTTTCTCTTTCTGTTCTTTTCTCTCTTCAATTTTAGCTGCTCTGTCTTCGGTATCACTTATTCTTTCTTCTATCATTTCGAGTCTGCTGTTGTATGCCTCAAATGTATTTTTGACTTCACCTATTGTGTCTTTCATTCCCATGAACTCCGTTACTTTTCTGTTCAGTGTTTCAAATTCTTCTTTGCGTTCGCTCAATGACTTCTTGATGTCATTGATCTCTTTACCTATATTGCCTTTCATCTCATTAATTTGATTTTGGAAATTTGTGCTCATCTCACTGATTAGTTCTCTCAAATTCTGCATCTCTTCTGGGACTTTGCTGTATTCCTTTTCTCGGGCCATGTCTTCTATTTTCTTAGTATGGCTCGTAATTTTTTGCTGGTGCTTAGGCATCTGGTTAGTTTGTATTTTACTTAGATGCTCTATCTCTTTCTCTTTTATGGGGTTTTAGTGGCAGGAGGCTGTGAGTTACCACAGCTCTTTGATTTTTGGCTCAACCTTGATTGTTAGGATTGTTCTGCTGGTTGCTCAAAACTGGGCACTGGGCCCAGTAATTGGTTGTAGAGTTGTTTCCTAGGGCCTTGGGCAGGGAGGCTATAGAGGCCAGGAAAAGCCTCTCATTAATTTTCTTATGTGCACTGCCTTGGTCTGCCAGGAGGTGGCGCTTGTTGGCAGCTCTCAATTCAGTGCCTGGTCGGAGCGTATTTGTTGTGACACAGGCCAGATCAATGTGATAGAGCTTCCTGTCTGGGGGCTAAGAGCCCTGTGATTCAAACTTTCTGAGACAGTTCTCCAGACTTCTCTCGTAGCGCCCCCCTTTTCCCAGCTAGGAAATATTTCCACTCCCTTCTGAATCCTCAACAATCAGTCCCTGTTAGTAGAGGAGGAGATTGGGAGGTTTGTATATCTTTAGCCCCTTGCAGGCTCCAAGGCAAACAGTGGCGCAGCCCCGCCCGGCCTGGAAGGGGTCTCGGGACCGGGCAGACCAAACCTGAGAGTCCAAAGCAGGGTCAGCCCCAGGCTCTCTCTCCCCTCTCCCGTGGAGTCCTCAACAATTAGTCCAGGCTAGAAGAGAGGGAGGTTGCGAGGGTCAGATTTCTGCAGTCCTTCCTAGGCTCCCAGGGCAAACCGCCGTGTGGAAGGGTCTGTGGGGCTCTGCAGCCCAAATTTACAGGTCAGAACCTGAGTCAGCCTAAGGCTGTGTCCCTCTCTCTCCCCTTTCTGGGAGTGGTAGATCCCTGGAGCCCCCTTTGTCTGTGGTCGCAGGCCCAGAGGCCAGAGAATTCTGAAGAGTGTGGGGGAGGGTGCCGGCAGCAGCAGAAGCTGCTACTTGCAACTCACAGTTCTGTAGTCGCGATTTCCCTCTTCTGTCCCTCTCTCCTCTGGGTGGTGTGCAGCCTTCACCTGCTGTCCTAAACCCTAGAAGATCTTTTTCGGGGCTGTTTCAGCTTGTCCTCTAGCTATTTTTCTGGAGAAGAGATTCCCGTGTCTTACTAGTCCGCCATCTTCCCAAAAGTGGTATATAATTTTTGATATACAGAATGTTTTTTTAAAAAATTGAAGTGAAATTCATATAATAAAGAAGTTTTTTATTTTGATTTGTTGAATCTTTTGTTTTTCATTTGATTTTCCCCATTGTTTTTATGCTTAGGAAGCCCATCGCCATACCAGAAACTGATCTTTTGATTGGAGAGAGGCCTGACTTATTAGAAATGTAAATTCATGGTATCTCATGGCTTCTTCATTCAACATGTGCCTTTACATAGATGACTAAAGATAGGAATTTCTGCAAGCCTTCTGTCCCAGAAGCCCAGACTTTTCAAGAAGCCAGACCTGAGGGCAGGAACACTTGTCAGAGGACCAGGTCATAAAACTATGTCCAGTCCTAAGCAACTGGGCTTTAGGTTCAGTTCACCTCTCTTGTTGTACCTTAGGTTGTAGAATCAGGCTGATGGATCATCCTGCAGAGCTGGGACATGCTGAGAGTGAGTCTCCTTGGGTAGGGGTGGCAGTGGAAGCAGCCTGCTCTCAAGAGACATAAATTAGAAGAAACCAACTCATTTGTAATTTAGTTTTTTAAAAAAAAAAAAGCATGAAAAAACAAAGATCTGTACTGAATACAGGGTGAGGATTGGGTAGGCTAGGTGAATTAAGGACATGAGAGGAGTCATGCTTGTTGGTTGGGAGACTGCATAAAGAAGTTTTAGCCATGCTTGCTAGACAATTAAAGTTCCATCTAAGAAGGAAAAGCCTGAGAAGTCTCTATATAACCACCTCTAGGGCAGAGGCTGCAAGCTGGTGGCCCATGGGCCAGACTTGACCTCAGATATTTTGGGTTTGGTTTGCACAGTGTTCTAAATAATTTTGAGTTAGTTGCTGACAATTGGAAATCAGGACTTGCCCTTTCTCTTGAAAACTCAAAAGTTTTGGCAACCCTGGACCCAAATTCCTGCCTGACACAATCAGGAATGGTAGATGCTCCCTATAAAATGGAGTATGTCCTCTCCAGCCCACTACAGTCCTTCCATTCCCTCTTATTTCATACTCAGATTTTCTTGCTTTTGCTCATTTGTATTACCTTCTTGGCCCCTGGAGGCATTGGGGTTTCAGATCCTGGCTTTCAGGCTGCCCTCCATTCCAGATTCAGGTTAGTGGCAGGGAGATCCAAGCAACTATTTTGGACTTTCAAGTTTTAGCTCCTCATTATCTTAGAGCAGTGGTTCCTAACCAGAGATGAGTTTGCCCCCTTTGGGACATTTGGCAATGTTTGGAGACATTTTTGGTGTCTCAGTTGGGGGGCAACGTTGCTACTGGCAACTAGTGAGTAGAAAACAGGGATGCTGCTAAACATCCTACAGTACACAGAACAGTTCCCCATAACAAAACCTCATCTGGCCCCAAATGTCAGTAGTGCTGAGGTTGAGAAACTCTGTCATAAGAAATGCTCTGCTCTTATGTGTTCAGGGATCTTGAAATCACTGTGGTTGGATAGAACCTTGAGTTATTTAGGGTTTATTACTAATTTATGGGCCTGTAGGGCGAAACGGAAGTCTTTGAGGTACATGGCTTCTCCACCTGGCCAGGTTTTCTCTGTATCCCAGGTGTCCAGCATTGTCAGAGTACTTGATTTGACTGAAGAAGGGGTGTTGTTTCTGGCTTGGTGTTTTAGTCTATTTGTCTTTCTGGGCTTTGACTTAGGGATCCTGCCTGTGGTGTAGGCTTGTACACATCATTTGCCTTGAGTACTAGCCTTGAGGGTTCAGCGTTTATGCACTGTCTCCAAAGCCCTAGGCCTGCTCAAAGCTGAGATTCTGTTCTTCCCGAGGGTCTTTTGGTTAGGCTGACAGTGAGCAGGAGGAGGAGGACAAAATGGGGGAAGACTGCCAAGTCTGAGAGTGGAGATGACTGCATAAAGAAACACTGTGCGGTAATGGTCTCTACATATCTTTCTATTGTCTCCTACTTCTTGGACACAGGCCTGGTCAGGGTTCTGAGTAGGAAGGATAATTTCCCCTACTTTGGTCTTTTGTTGATTTAATGTTACATAGGCCTAGGGCGAATGGAGTCTTGATCTTAGTAGCTCAAAGAACTTTGGCTCTAACCTTATATATAGTTTCAATGTTTTGATAATAAGACTAAAGATATATATTTGTGTAATTAAAAACTAAAACGAGGGTTTTTAAAAAGGCATGTACATTGCATGCTAATATACATTCCAGAAAGTAGCTACTGATTCCAGGATCTCCATTTGCAAGGGTTTACCTCCTCTGGATTGTTGTAGAGCGTTTTCCTCCTAATAGACATGTAAGTTGTTTTGTATTTTTTTTCCTTTTTCTACTTCCCTCCCCACCCCACCCCGCCCCTTTTTTTTGTTATTGTTTAACATTGCACTCCTCCGTCCTTGAATGCTCCTTGGTAATACCCAGCCTATTTGTGGGAGGAATTGAAAGGTTTCTTTCCCCTCTCTGTTGCCTGTGGGGAGAGGGAGCTATGACTATCAGCATAGCTGGGACTACAACTTCAGTTTGCCAGCCCATCTCTTAATCAGGAAAAGATTATGAGAGGTAGAGGTTCAGTTCTGTCAGAGGACATCCTAACCCAGGATTAGTTTGGGTTGCAAACAACGGAAACCCCAAAGCAGCATGGCTCAAACATGTTGGCATTTATTTCTCTCATATGTTAAAGGTAGGCAGTGTGGTGCTGAAAGGACAACTTCATAAATTCTTTGGGGAGCCAGATTCCTTTCTTCTGCTATCATCAGCATGTGGCTTCTTCCTGGTGGTCCAGGATGGCTATTCAAACTCCAGCCATCATGTCTGCATTGTAGCTGGCAGGAAGAACAAAGAAGGGCACACCCCTCCCTTCAAAGATATTTCCAGTCTCGTATGAAACATTTGCTTACTTCCCTGGGCCAGAATCTAGTTAGACAGCCATACCTAGCTGCAAGAGGGGCTGGGAAATATCACCTTTATTTTGGGCAGCTAAAGTTCTATTACTAAGGAAAAAGGGAAGAACAGATATGGGAAGATAACTAGCAGTCTCCACCACAGAGGACTCTGGGGATTTGTTTCTGCTTTGGGCTTGGAGCTGGATCTGCTATTTTCCCAATAACACGTCCCCAAAGAGCCTTGAACACTCTCATATGGGTCTCACACTCATTGGTATAGACATATCCAACAAGGAAATGAGATCAGGAGAAAAGGGAAGGGCTGGATGCTTTAATAAAGCACCTGGCCCCAAAACCCAGATTTGTTGTCTTGGTTTGAGCCCTCATAGAGCCTGTGAAGAGGTAGGTGGGGCTGGGAGGTTCTGGGAAGCACAGAGGGGCCGGGAACAGAATATGAGGTTTTGTTTCTTAATTAGAATCAGGAAAACAGGGGACCTGGCTTCTTCTTGGTAGATTTTTGGTAGGTTCTCAGAGCTCTCTGCTCTCTGGTAGGACTGAAACTAGGTTGAGGCAAGCCAGAAGCCTGGAGTGTGACATTTAAGGAGGCTCTCACTATCAGGTTCATGTAAGTGGTCCTTCGAGAGTGAGTGCCTCCTTAAATGTTGTGCCCTAGGCACCTCAATTGCCTCATCAGAGTCTTGGCCATGCTCTCTAGCTACAAATTGTGGTTAACTATTTTATTTTTTATAGAGAAACACATGCATATGGTAAATTAGCCAGAGTATAAAAAATATATATGATGGAAAAAGTCTCCTTGCCTCCCGAGAACTTTAGTTTTCCTCCCCAGAGGCAACCACTATGACTAGGTGCTTTTGTATCTTTGCAGCTGGTCTTTTGGAAGGAGCTCTCCAGAGACTTCCAGGAGGAGGTATCTTCATTCATTTATTCATTTAGCACATATCCATTGAATTTCCCCTGTGCGTAACATTTACTTATGCTCAGAGAGGACCAAGCCATGGGGGGAATCTGTAGCAGGGGAAGGGAAGGAGAAGGGAAGGAGAAGGAGCAGAGGTGAGGAGTTCCTCTCAATGTGGGGATGTGAGGATTAGCGTCTCTTCCCCATATTGCAGCCACATCTTGGTCTTACAAACATGCAGTGCAGTGAGCACAGCCAGAAAGTTGCATCTCTCTCTCCACATATATGTTCATCTTGTTGTCTTTCTCTCTTTTCACCTCCTTCTTTCTATATGTCTCCTTGTCTCTGTCTCTATGTCTCCTGTCTCTCTCTCTTTGTCCTCTTCTCTGTCTCTGTCTCTTTGTCTTTGTCTCTCTGTTTTGTCTTCCTTTGTATTTCTGGGTCTTCCTTTGTCAATCTGTTTCTCATGGGGTGCAAACCCTCTCACTTCTGCTGCTTTTTGTAGTCCTGCTTCCTTCCTCTGCTTACTTGTGGTTGCTGTTCCCCTATAGTTTGTGCTTGTGTGTGGCTTTGACTTGATGTGACTCTCAACTCTGTTGAATGCTACTGTTAGATAGATTCAGTCTCTTAGTACTCTGATTCCATGTTCCTGGGAGAGGCAATATAATATGTTCAACTTGGGTGCAGTGTTTGTCACTAGAGGAGGAAGCAATTTGGTTTGATCTTTTTTTATTTCCTTTACTCTGATCACTTTGGGTATAATTTACAGTGAATATTTAAAATTTATTGACTGTAGGGGAGGAGGAAGCAATTTGAAAGAGGCGACTGGGCAGGCATCTCAAAATATGCTTACTCTATTGCACAGGTGTCTGTGGTTACTAGTGGCGATTAATTAGGTAACTTAGCTAATTTAGGATTAGCCCCACAGAGTGAATTTTTTTTCCATTAAAAAATTTATTTATTTATTTATTTATTTATTTATTTATTTATTTATTTTTAAAGATTTTATTTATTTATTCATTTATCCCCCCCTTGCTGCTTGTGCTCGCTGGGTCAGCTAACCACGCCGTGCGGGCGGGCTTGCCTTCACCAGGAGGCCCCGGGAACCGAACCCAGGGCCTCCCATATGGTAAACGGGAGCCCTACTTATTGAGCCACAGCCGCTTCCCTAAAAAATTTATTGAAGTATATTGCTCATACATAAACACACATAAACAATAAGTGTATAGTAAAAGTTGTGAACTTACAAAACAAACATGCATAATATCATACAGGGCTCACCCTACCACCCATACCTTGCATTGTTGTGAAACATTTTTAACAAATGATGAAAGAGCATCCTCAAAATATTACTGCTGACCAAAGTATCTTACATTTGGTGTATTTTTCCCCAAACCCACCCTTTTTTAAAAAAATATATATTTTTATTACAGAAGTTGTGAACTTACAATCATGCACTTGTGTAGAATTGCCATACAACACCCCTTCATCAACACACCATACCATGGGACATTTGTTACAGATTAGGAGATAATATCATCAGACTATTACCACCAACCATGGTCCATAGTGTACATCTGGCACACTTTCCCCATTATCAACACAGTACATCTTTGGCATAGATGCGTGAATATTACAGTATTGTTGTTGACCACAGTCCATAGGTCACTCCAGTTGTATTTTCCTCATGCTTCTCCACATTCCCACCACCCTGAAATAGTGATGTACATCTGCTTTAGCTCACAGAAGGACACTCTTACATCAACCACAATTCTCATCCATCTCTGGGTTCACTATGTTATTCGGTCCCTAGATTATTCTCTAGCTTTCTTTAAATTGACATTTACATCCCTAGACTATCTTTTCTAGCCACATTCCCATTTATAGACCAGCTGTTACTCACTACAATGAGTTACCATCAACTCTATACATTTCCACACTTTTACAGTAAAACTAATTAAAACTTCTACATACATTAAATATCAGTAGTCCATCTCAGTCCTCCTCTTATCTCCTTTAAGAATCCACTACCTACCACAAGGTCTTGAAGATGTTTTCCTACACTTCTAGAAGTTTTATGGTTCTTGCTTTTATATTTAGGTCTTTGATCCATTTTGAATTAATTTTTGTATAAAGTGTGAGATAGGAATCCTCTTTCTTTTGACTATAGATATCCAGTTTTCCCAGCACCATTTTTTGAATGGACCGTTCTGCCCTAGCTGGGTGAGTTTGACAGGCTTGTCAAAAATCACTTGACCGTAGATGTGAGGGTTTGTTTCTGAACCATCAATTCAGTTCCATTGGTCTATGTGTCTATCTTTATGCCACATGCTGTTTTTACCACTGTAGCTAGGTAATATGATTTAAAGTCTGGAAGTGAAAGTCCTCCAACTTCACTTTTCCTTTTTAAGATGTTTCTGGCTATTTGGGGCCCCTTACCCTTCCAAATAAATTTGCTAATTGTGTTTGTTTCAAAAATGCTGGTGGGATTTTTATTGGGATTGCATTGAATCTGTATATCAATTTGGGCAGAATTGACATCTTAATGATATTTAGTCTTCCAGTCCATGAGCATGGAATGTTCTTCCAATTATTTAGGCTTTTTAAAAAATTTCTTTTAACAGTGCATTGTAGTTTTCTGAATACAAGTGCTTTACATCCTTGGTTAAGTTTATTCCTAAATATTTGATTCTTTTAGTCGTTATTGTAAATGGAATTTTTTCCCTGACTTCCTCCTCAGATTGTGTATAACTAGTGTCTTTTAAAGCCTATTTCATCTGATATAAGTATAGCTACTCCAGCTTTTTTTTTTTCTTTCTTTCTTTTTGGTTACTGAATGCGTGGAATATCTTCCTCCAGCCTTTCACTTTCAGTCTATTGGTATTCTTAGGTCTAAGGTGAGTCTCTTGCAGACAGCATATAGATGGCTCATATTTTCTTTCTTTTTCTCTTATTATTTTTCATATTTTCTTATCCGTCTCACCATTCTGTGTCTTTTGATTGGGGAGTTTAATCCATTAACATTCAATGTTATTACTGTAAAGGCAGTTCTTACTTCATCCATTTTGACCTTTGGGTTTTATCTGTCATATTTTATTTTCACCAATCTTTTGAGACTTTTAGTTACTTTTATCAATATAATCTTCATTTCTAGACTCTCGTCCAAGCCTCTCACTCTTGTCTTTTCTTTTCAGACTGTAGCACACCCTTTAGTATTTCCTGCAAGTCTGGTTGCTTTGTTATAAACTCTCAGTTTCTGTTTATCTCTGACTATTCTGAACTCACCCTCATTTTTGAAAGATAATCTTGCCGGATGTAAGATTCTTGGCTGGAGGTTTTTCTCTTGCAGTATCCTAGATATATCATACCACTCACTGCCTTCTTGCTTCCATGGTTTCTGATGAGAAATTGGCACTTAATCTTATTGGGTATCCCTTATATGTGATGCATTACTTTTCACTTGCTGCTCTCAGAATTCTCTCTGTCTTTGGCATTTGACATTCTGATTAGTATGTGTCTCAGAGTTGGTCTCTTCAGATTTATTTGGATGGGAGTACGTTGTGCTTCTTGGACACGGATATCTATATCCTTCAATAGGGCTGGGAAATTTTCTACCATTATTTCTTCAAATATTCCTTCTGCCCCTTTTCCCTTCTCTTCTCCTTCTAGGACACTCATGACACGTATGTTTGCACATCCCTTGCTGTTGTTTGGTTCCCTGAGAACTTGTTCAATTTTTTCCATTCTTTTCTTTATCTGTTCCTTTGTATGTCCACTTTCAGAGGCCATTTCTTCAAGCTCACCAATCTTTTTTTCTGTCTCCTCAAATCTACTTTTATATGCCTCCAGTGTATTCCCCAGCCCCACCCCCCATGGCTCCCTCATCTATTTTGGTCATTGTGTTTTTTTGTCTCTTTGTTTGTGTTCGTTGTCTGCTTTTTTTTCACCCTTCTTAAGGAGGCACTGGGAACTGAACCCGGGACCTCCCATATGGGAGGTGAGCCCTCAACTGCTTGAGCCACATCTGCTTCCCAATAGTGTCATCTTGAGTCACTTTCCATCTTATCTATTTGTATAGAACTTGAGCACATGGCGTGGAGTGCTCTACTCACGAATCCTCTCTGCAGATGTGCAGTCTCCTTCCATTCTTTCAAAGATATTGCAGGGTACTCTTCTGGTCTCCTGGAGCCCCCAAACAGGTGCTTTAGATAGCTCTGGGTGATTACTAACTGCCCTGTAGCACTAGCTGACTTTTGGAGCTCCTTGCTCTGCCACCATCTTGCTGATTGTCCCACATAGTGAATTTTGATCTATAGGGCAGCTCCCTGGGAAGATCTGCCTGCAGCATGCATTCCTGTGGGCTGCTTCTCCCCTCCTCTGTGACCATGGCCCCACCCCTAACCCCCACCTCATATGATTGGCTAATAAGCACCTACCTCATTTGCCAGCATATTGAGTGAAAGCTCCTGAAGCCCTGTAGAGGCTGTTCAGCCACTTGTGTTTATTTCTGCAAGATGGCCCTGAGCATTCCTTTCCATTTTAGTGGAAGAAGGGAAAGTTAAGTGAAAGTCATCACCATCTTGATTCATCAGTTCTTGGCTTGGCTTGGCAGTGGAGCTTAAGAAAACAATATACTTTTGTTGCCTTCTGAGAATTTGTGACCTCCCTGGGGAGCCATTGTACCTGAGGGAGAGTCCTACTTGAGACAGGTATCCTCAAGACCACAGAATTTAGGGGAGAAAGAGCTCAGTGAGGGACTGGCTGGTGTATTTGGGGCAGATTTTTTTTTGGGGGGGATGCAGGTTTTACAGAGGAGGTGGGGACTGAACTACACTTTGAAAGTAAGAATTGGTATTGTCTATGGCAGGAGGAGGAGGGGAGGACATTTCTTTTATGTATGTATCTGGCACCAGTAAGGAGTCTGACTGAGGGAGAGGGTGCAAAGTCAGTAGGAATTGGGGGACGAATGTGGCTCAAATGGCTGGGCATCCGTCTCCCATATGGAGGGACCTGGGTTCGATCCTCAGGACCTCCTGGTAAAAAAAACAAACAAACAAAAAAAAAACGGCTACCAGTAGGAATAGATGGAGATGGCCTGGAGGATGGGCCTGAAAGAATAAAGATATATATAGCACATAAAAATTCTATTTTTGGAGACTAGAGGCAGTGCTTACAGGTATCACTGTGTCCCCTTTTGCTATCCTTGAATACCATTCTATGTCTTCCCCATGGATCAGAGCAGTCATGGGGCCCAAATATCACTGAGGTATGTGAGGAACTGGACTTAAAGCCAGCAGTGCGGACACAAGCCTAGGGAACTCTCAAGTGAACCCAATTCTCCATGGACTTTACTGGAATTGGGATAAAAATGGGGGTGGGAGAAGAGTCAGAAGGGTCTACGTGAGCTTGGGCATAGCATTTAGCCTCTCTAGGCCAATCTCAGTTTCCAGTTTCCTCATCTATAAAATGGGAATAGGATTATCGATATTTTGGGATTATGGGGAATTAAATAAGAGAAAATATATGAAGATATCAGGCACATTGCAAGCTTTTTTTTTTTTTTTTTTTTTTTTTAATTTAACACTTAACATGCAAAACATTGTCCCTTTGATTGCTATGTGTCCTGACACCTGCATTTATTTGTTGATTGGCCTCTCTTGTTCCCACCCTCTAACCTGGCCTTGGAAAGGTCTTATGCCTCTTGTGGTTTGGAACCTTGAGAGTCTGGGTGGGGAGGAGTAGGTAAAGTCAACCATTCCTCAGCCTGGGTTGAATTTCTAGAGTGGTTCTGGGTATCAGAATGTATGACTATGTGTTAATGCATGCCTTTGTATTTTTACTTGTCAGCAGTGACCAGATGCTCATGGGTGTTCTTAGCTGGGTTAGGTGGCGGTATCCTCCCATATGCCTGTTCTTGTTCTCATGGTACTTTGGCCCCTGTGCCTTATGCAGAAAGGGCAGAAATGATGCTCTTGCTGAAGAGAGGTCAGGCCTCAATGCCCTCAGCTCAATCCTGCCAGTGACCTTATGATCTCTCCCTTGTTTTCCTCCTAGGTCTGCTGACATTTGTGAACTGTGCCTATGTCAAGTGGGGCACGCGTGTGCAGGATACGTTTACTTATGCCAAGGTCCTAGCGCTCATTGCCATCATTGTCATGGGCCTTGTTAAACTGTGCCAGGGTAAGAGGGGCCTGTGGTGGGAAGGAGGGTGAATACCTCCAGGAGCTCCCCTGGATTCCCTGAGGAGGAAGGAGTTAGCTCTACTGCTCAGCTCTTTATGTACATGCTAGAGTGTGTCAGGGAGTGTGAAAGATTGATTCTTGGGCTTATTGGGCCAGGCTGGTCAACTGGCCATGAGTCAGCCCCTTCCTCAGGGTTGCTCTCACTTTATGGAGACTGGGAACATTTCAGGAAACCAGCCCAGGGCCTAGAAACATTTGAAGTTTCGGTCGTAAAAGTAATTGGTGGGGATAGAGTGAGCCCTGCCCTAGCTCCTGTTTTGTAGTCTCTAGAAAGACTTGGGCCTCCTCACGTGGGAGGGGGTGGTGGGGTGTGGAAATGGGTAGTTATTTTGCATCCTTTACTTTTCACCTGGAGTTGTTCTTATTAAGCACTCCCTCCCAAAGCCAGCTGTCAGCAAAATATTAAAATATTGTGAAAAAAAAATATTGTGAGGTTAGTGCTGTCTTTCTTGCATGTTGGCTTTAGAAAGCTCTTCATTCCTGAGTCAGAGCAGGCTGACAGTGAGGGTAACAGGCCTACCAAGATCTCCTGAGCCCTTAGAGAAGCCCTGAGGTATCTTTGGCAAAGGATTTCATAACCATTTAACAACCCAGGTGCCTAGGTCATCAGTTCCCAAAGGTGGCTGTGTTTACAATCTAAAGTCTAAAAGCTGAGTTTTTAAGAAGTACCCTGGGTGATTCTTAAGCAACTGGTCCAGGACCTTTGTGCCCATGCCCCCAGGGCTAGTACAGCCAGCCACCAGGATGTTCCTGGAGTCTTAGGAACATTTTGGGGTCAACTGTGTAGTTGTATAATCCTCCCCTCAAGATCTCTGCCTTAGGAAACCACTGCTGGGTGTGGTGATGACTCCCGTGGGGGATATGGTCTCTGTTTTCCTTTTTCTTAGCTGCACACCCATCCCTTTTTTGTCACACTGAGAGATCTATGCTTTCTGGAGGGGGTGACATCAGGCTTTCTTGGAAGCCTGGGTCTTGTTAAAAACCCGTGTACCCAAAAAACTCTCAGGTGTGTGATTCTGGGAGGCCTCCAAGGAGAATGGCAGGTGCCTGGGCCTGGGCTGCCTGGGGAGCAGAGCCTCCTGAACCCCAGGCTCTGTGGGGTAGAGGTGGCCAAGGTCTTGCTCAGGCCCAGTGAGGATAGGAAGACCCAGTTCCTTATTCAGCTTGGGATTTCCTGCCCGAGCAACCATAGCCTCTGCAAGTAGAGCAACAGAGTTCTCTCCATGAGACTGATGACCTTATTTGCAGAAATTGTGCAGTGCTCTGAGCCAAGAAAGAGCTCCACAGGAAGGTCTGATTGTTAATTAAAAATGACTACTTTATGAGAAAAAAATGTTCTTTCTAAAAATGATAAAGGCTGTGGCCTGCTGTGATGTTGATTGTAGGAAATGGAAATTCATTAGGGCTTTGGAAGAGGTGTTGTCACATCAAAGGCAACCAGGAATGCCTTTGTTTTTCTGAGGTTCCCTAGTTTTACTAAAGGAATATGAACTTTCCTGAGGGGGATAGTGGGGTAGTAAAGTGCTGGGAACTGGTGGTGGTGGTTCTTCTGCTGTTAAATTGTTTTTGTTTTTTTTTTTTTTTCTCTTTCCCTTGCCCTCTTGTTTTGCCCTTCTTTCCTTCTTTCTCCCTGTCTTCCTTTCCCTATTCCCCTTTGATCCATCTTCCCTTCCTCTTTCTTCCTTAACCCCATCCTTCCCCTTCCTCTTCTCCTTATACTCTTCATCTCTTCTTCCCCCTTCTCCTTCTAACCTCCTCATTCTCCCTGAACCACCCCTCCACCTTTGCCCTCACAGGACACTCTGAGCACTTTCAGGATGCCTTTGAGGGTTCCTCCTGGGATTTGGGAAACCTCTCTCTTGCCCTCTACTCTGCCCTCTTCTCTTACTCAGGTTGGGACACCCTTAATTTTGTAACAGAAGAAATCAAAAATCCAGAAAGGTAAAGGTGGGATCACACTTGCATTCCCCAACTTGGCTGGAACTCCTGCTGATAGTGGGTACACTTGCCCTATCCCCTCCTCTATCCTTCTCCCTCTGTCTCTCATCCCCACTCCTCCCTACTCCCCTTCCTCCAGCTAGGAGGCATTGGGGGCTCAGATGGGAGTGAGTGAAGTTGGGGAAAGCCCTTGGCTCCTGCCCTCATGTTGACATTGGAGGATCCTGGGGGTCCTTCCAAGTGGGTAGATCCTTTGGTGGTCAGCAGCAGACCCAACTGGGTCTAAGGTGTTAGTACCTTGCACCTTGCAGCTGAAGCTGCAGCCTGGGGAGCCAGAAGCTTGTTCTGGTCAACCAGGTCCCCAGTCTGGCCTCCAGTCCCTAGGGAATACTGCTCCTGTTGGTCCCACTGTGGTGAGGATTGAATGTTGATCATGAGCTATCTTCACAGAGAAGGGTCATATTCTCTCTCTCTTTCTCTCTCTCTTTCTTTCTCTGCCTCTCTCTGTCTCTTTCTGTCTCTCTCAGTAGAAAGAGCCCTGGGGCAAAGGATGCATACCCACCCTAGGCTACATGAGTAAGAGGAGTCAGTCTCAAAGACACAGGCCACTGACCTGTAAAATGTCACAGAAATCTCAGTGGAGAATGGGTAAAGTTTGACCCCAAGGAGAGGTTGGTTTTAGGCAGTCGTTTCTCACTTGTCCTGACAGAAATTTGCCCCTGGCCATTGGGATTTCTATGCCAATTGTGACGCTCATCTACACCCTGACCAATGTGGCCTATTACACAGTGCTGAGCATTTCAGATGTCCTTGGCAGTGATGCTGTGGCTGTGGTGAGTCTCTTGGGATCCCTGTTTGCCTTATCATCTCATGATATTCAGCCCCTGAATGGCCTGACCTCTCTGCAGCCACTCTAGCTCTGCAGGGTGAGGTGATAGGCTTAGGCCAGAGGGGTGGGCTGCCCAGCAGAGACTGCATTTGTCCTGAAAGCATAGATTCAGGAGGCTTATGAGACCATGCTCTGCATTGAGTGCCCCTTCTGTGCTCTGCCCCCAGACATTTGCTGACCAAACATTTGGCATGTTCAGCTGGACCATCCCTATTGCTGTTGCCCTGTCCTGCTTTGGAGGTCTCAACGCATCTATCTTTGCTTCATCAAGGTACCGTGTCTCTGCTTCACTGATAGCAGACTGCAATATTTAATACTCTGGGGCTCTAGGTGAGCCCATAAGAGCCCCTCTTCTCCCTTCTCCCTCTCTTAAGCATAAAGAATGTGTGTGTGCACGTGCATGTATGTGCTTGCCTTTGTGCTCCTCTTTCCATCTGGGGTGAGGGCAGGTTGGTAAGGAGTGCAGGAGAGGAAGGCAGTAGCTTAGAGTTATGCTGCAGCTCCCCACTGCCCCAGGATTCATTCCTTTAATATGAATGATTATTGAGTACTTGCTGTATACCAAATACTGGTGCTATGTACAGGATGACTCTACCACTCACATCACAGATAACACTGAGGCCATCAGGTAGGCTGCTCCTCTCTGTGCAGACTTATCAATAAAAGCATTTGTCCTTCCAGTTGTTTCAGAGAAAGGGCCAGCTCCTCCTTTCCAGACTGACTCTGCTACTAGGCTCAGGGTTCCAGCACTTCCCTGCTTCTTCAGCACTTTCTTCCTCAGTTGGCCCTTCTCTTTGATGGATGTTCAATTAGAGCCAGCTCTCAACTTCTCTTACAAAAGTCACAAAACAGCTTTTCCCAACTTCCCTCTTCCCCTCATGGGACACACTTCTTGAGGGAGTAGTCTACATTTCAGCTTTCATTCATTCTTTCACTTGTTATAATTTGGCTTTTACTAGCTGGAAAATGCTCTTATTAAGGCTACCAATGACCTCCTGTATAGACTTCTTTCAATCCTTGTCCTACGGAACCTCTGAATCAAGTGACACTGACAACCTCCTACTTCTGAAACTATTTCTATGGCTTCTGTGACACTCTGATACCTGAGAAGAAGCTTCTTCCCTCCCCATGCCCTATAAATGTTGGTGTTTTCAGGACCAGGAGTGTTATAGGCATTCAGTAAATATTTACCACATGAACAGATTGAAGGTGAATAAAATAAATAGTTTTGTCCTATTCATTCTTCTTACTGGTTTTGATATACCATTCCATGTACTTGGTGTCCCCCTGGGTCTACCAAAGTAATTGAGTTCAAGACCTTGTATAAGAATATGGGGCTCAATAAAATTGACAAACCCCTCGCTAGACTAACAAAGAAAAAAAGAGAGAAGATGCAAATAAATACAATCAGAAATGAAAGGGGGGAAATTAAAAATGACCTCACAGAAATAAAATGAATCATAAGAGGATATTATGAGAAACTATATGCCAACAAACTAGACAACCTGGATGGCATGGACAAATTTCTAGAAACTCATAACCAACCTACACTGACACAAGAAAGACAAGAACTTAACAAACCAATCACAATTAAGGAGATTGAATCTGTCATCAAAAATCTCCCAGCAAAGAGAAGTCCAGGACCAGATGGCTTCCCAGGTGAATTCTACCAAGCATTTCTAAAAGCATTAACACCAATCCTGTTTAAACTCTTCCAAAAAATTGAAGAGGACAGAAAATTACCCAACACATTTTATGAAGCCAACATCACCCTAATACCCAAAGTCAGGTAAAGATTCCACAAGAAAAGAAAATTACACACCAATCTCTCTAATGAACATAGATGCAAAAATTCTCAACAAAATACTTGCAAATTGAATCCAACAGCATATCAAAAGACTTATAAATCACGACCAAGTGGGATTTATCCTGGTATGCAAGGCTGGTTCAACATAAGAAAAATCAATCAATGTAATATACCACATTAACCAATTGAAGGAAAAAACGACATGATCATCTCAAGAGATGCAGAAAAGGCATTCGACAAAATCCAAATCCTTTTTTTTTTTTTTTTTTTTTAAAGATTTTATTTATTTATTCATTCATCCCCCCCCCGCTGCCTGCGCTCGCTGGGTCAGCCAACCACGCCGTGCGGGCGGGCCTGCCTTCACCAGGAGGCCCCGGGAACCGAACCCGGGGCCTCCCATATGGTAAACGGGAGCCCCACTGATTGAGCCACAGCCGCTTCCCTCCAAATCCTTTTTTGATAAAAATACTTCAAAAGATAGGAATAAAAGGAAAATTCCTCAATATGATAAAAGACATATATGAAAAACCCACAGCCAACATCATACGCAATGGGGAAAGGTTGAAAGCTTTCTCCCTAAGATCAGGAACAAGACAAGGATGCCCACTGTCACCATTGTTATTCAACATTGTACTAGAAGTTCTAGCTAGGGCAATTAGACAAGACAGAAAAATTAAAGGTGTCCAAATAGGAAAAGAGGAAACAAAACTCACTGTTTGTGGATGACATGATCCTGTATTTAGAAAATCCTAAATATTGTGAATCCTAAGTATACACAACAAAGCTACTTGAACTAATAAATGAGTTCAGCAAAGTGGCAGGATACAAGATCAACACACAAAAATCAGTAATGTTTTTGTACACTAGTACTGAACAATCTGAGGAGGAAATCAGGAGGAAAATTCCATTTTCAATAGCAACAAAAAGACTCAAATACCTAGGAGTTAATTAACCAAAGAAGTACAGGACCTATAGGCAGAAAACTACAAAACAATGCTAAAAGAAATTTTAAAAGACCTAAACAAATGGAAAGACATTCCGTGTTCATGGATTAGAAGAATAAATATCGTGAAGATGTCAATCTTCCCCAAACTGATTTATAGATTCAATGCAATACCAATCAAAATCCCAACAGCTTACTTTACAGAATTAGAGAAGGCAATTGCCAAATTCATCTGGAAGAGTAAGTGCACCCGAATAGCCAAAAGTATTCTAAAAAAGAAGAGCAATGTGGGAGGAATTTCACTGCCTGACCTTAAAACATATTACAAAGCTACAGTGGTCAAAACAGCATGATACTGGCATAAAGACAGACACATCGATCAGTGGAATAGAATTGAGAATCCAGAAATATACCCTCACCTATACAGTCAACTGGTTTTGACAAACCTACCAAGCTCACGCTGATGGGAAAAAACAGTCTCTTCAAGAAATGGTGTTGGGAGAACTGGATATCTATAACCAAAAGAATGAAAGAGGACCCCTATCTCACCCCCTATACAAGAATCAACTCAAAATGGATCAAAGATCTAAATATAAAAGCCAGGACCATCAAACTACTAGAAGAAAATGTTGGGAAACATCTTCAAGACCTTGTAGTAGGTGGTGGTTTCTTGGACCTTACACCCAAAGCACATGCAACAAAAGAAAAAGTAGATAAATGAGACCTCCTCAAAATTAAACACTTTTGCACCTCACAAACTTTGTCAGAAGGGTGAAAAGGCAGCCAACTCAATGGGAAAAAATATTTGGAAATCACATATCTGATAAGGGTTTAATATCCAGGATATATAAAGAGATGTTACAACTCAACCATAAAAAGACAAACGACCCAATTAAAAAATGGGCGAAAAGACTTGAATAGACATTTCTCCAAAGAAGAAATACAAATGGCAAAAAAAACACATGAAGAAATGCTCAACCTCACTCATGATTAGGGAAATGCAAATGAAAACTACAAGGAGATATCATTTCACACCTATCAGAATGGCCACTAGTAAAAAGACAGAGAACTACAAGTGTTGGAGAGGATGTGGAGAGATAGGAACACTTCTTCACTGTTGGTGGGAATGCAGGATGGTACAACCACTATGGAGGACTGTTTGGCAGTTCCTAAAGAAGTTGAATATAGACTTGCCACATGACCCTGCAATACCACTACTGGGTATATACCCCGAAGAACTGAGAGCAGTGACACGAACAGACATCTGCACACCGATGTTCATAGCCACATTATTCACCACTGCCAAATGTTGGAAACAACCCAGTTGTCCATCAACAGATGAATGGATAAACAAACTGTGGTCTATTCACACGATGGAATATTATGCAGCTGTAAGAAGAAATGAAGTCATAAAGCATATGGCAACATGGATGAACCTGGAGGACATTATGTTGAGTGAAGCATGTCAGACACAAAAGGACAAATGCTGTATGAATGCGTTACTATGAACCAAATATATTGTGTAATATATTGTTTGATTAAAAAAAAAAATTTATGTGTATCCATTACATTTAATTGAGAAATGTATATATTTATTCATCTGTGTTTACTTTTTAGTTTTTTTTTTTTCTGTGCTATGAAATTATTTTTATTTTTTATTTATTTATTTATTTTTTTATTATGGGTAAAAATCAAAATTCTCACAATACATACAAACATTTGCAAAATGATATATAAATATATATGCATATATGTGTATTTGCTTACAAAAATGTTGTTTATATATATATATACACATATATTTTAAGAGGTGCTTAGATTACCCAAAATATTACACGGAACCCACTGGGATTCCCTACTTTTTAGTTTTTAATTGTTTATATTTTCAATTATTAAATGTACAAAATAAAGTTAAAAAATGTTAAAAAAAAAAAAAAAAAAGAATATGGGTTCATCTTCTTTCACCTCAGCCTGGTGTGATCAAGATTGCCCCCAATGTGGCTTTTCACAGTATGACCCCCCATTCCCCAAAACATGATGTTTCCCATAGCCTCATCCTTGCTGAAGCCTCCGGATATCCCAGTTATTGCTACCAGTTGTCCTGAAATAACTCCTTAGGTAGTAGGTGTCTTCTAACCTTAATCAGCTATCTCATGGCATTGACAGGATGGGGAGTGGGGCGGGAGAGGGGAAGATTAGGAGAGTAAGAATTTGGATCTGCATATGAAGGGGACTGCCTGTGTTACCTTCTTCACTTTTTCCTTATTATCCATCCAACTATCTTTGGCTTTGTACTTGACATTTCTACCTCACCTATCCATTATCCCCGTCCAACATCCACTCTACCATATTTCTCGTTCTATCTAGCACAAATTATTGGCCTCTTAAGCAAACTCCAACATCTTTTCCTATAACACCTTCCCTGGTGATGTTATTAAATAACTTCAGTGGCTCCACTTGGCTAATCCACAAGTACCTCAAACTTAATATGCACATCACATGTGCTTTGTCTCCAGTTGTGGCATTGTGGCTTCCTTGCTTGACCAATATCCCTTGGTTTTTCCCTTGGTGCCCAGCCTTTTTCCCTAGCTCAAACACACACATGCACGTGCACACACACACACACACACTCAGGATAACCAAATTCATTGAGGTTATCATACTGTCTTGTTCTCTTCTCTGCCAGGGTGCCCAATCTCACTCAGGCCTTCTCTCATGGGACAGTTGTGGGTGAACTTCCTGTTGACTTCCCCCCACCCCATATCCTAACTTCTCTCCTGCTCTAATGTGGTCTCCAAGATGCTACCAGAGTCTCAGGCATCAAATCTTGTCATGGCTTTACTTCAAAGCCACAGCTGGCACTCAGTATTTGTTTAGACTCACAACATGGCCTTGTATGCAGGTTCTTCCCAACACTGTCTTTGCACACACCTTATCCTGGATCTACAGGTGTTCTAGCACCAACCTTCAAAGAGGCCACACTCTTTCATATCTCCAAGCCTCTTTTTCCTTTGTACATGCTTATTCCCTACCCACCCACTCACCTTCTGGCAAACTCCAACTCTTCTTCCCAGTTCAGATGTGATAACCTCTTACGAAGCTTTTTTGTGCCCCATACTTAGAAAATACTGCATACTCCATGATGATGCTGACTACCCTGAGCAGCGTTTCATTTCTCCACTGGTCTATTTCCCAGTTGGTAGAGATCTTTAGGTGCAGAGCAGAAGCCTGCATTGTCTCTTTGACCCCAGGCTTGCCCTGGCCTATCACCCATAAGTAACTCAGGGAAGATAGATGGAGGGCACAAGCAGAAGTCTGACTGCCCTTCTTTAAAAAGCCCTTGTGTTAGGTTTGAAATTTGTGGGGTGACAGAGGAAGGGAGTTCCTGATGGAATGGATTGGGGTGCCAGTGGGTGATGGTACGGTGAGGCATCTATTGGATGATGAAGTATCTATGGTTGAGAGAAGTGGGAGTGTCCTTGGGTGATGTTGGGTTCCATTGCTGTGGAGAGTTCCATTGCTGAGAAGAGTAGGGTTGTCAGTGGGTGACAGTGGGGTATAAGGCATTCATGGATGATGGTGAGATGTCCGTGGCTGAGGAGGATGGAGACATCTGTGGGTAATGGGGGGATAGATGGGCCTGAGTATCCATAAAGGACATGGGATGCTTCTGAGAGACTGCCCCTGCTTTTTTTCTGGGACTCTGAACAGTTTGTCTGAGTGAGGAGTGTGGCTGCATGGCTGTGTAAAAAGATCCTGCTGGGCAACGGATGTGGCTCAAATGGTTGGGTGTCCATCTCCCATATGGAGGGACCTGGGTTCGATCCCTGGGACCTCCTGGTAAAAAAAAAAAAAAAAATCCTGCTGACATATTCTTGTCCTTCCAGGTTGTTCTTCGTGGGCTCCCGTGAGGGCCACCTCCCGGACCTTTTGTCCATGATCCACATTAAGCGTTTTACACCCATCCCTGCTTTACTGTTCAATGTAAGCTCTGCTTGAGGGAGGGTGGGGATTGGGTATGTCTGTACAGTGCTCCTGCTGGTGAGAACTGCTGGGCAGGAGCTATATCAGCTTCTTGAGATGTTTCCTGGGCTACTTATTGTCTTCTTTTTTCTTAAACATTTAAAAAAATTATAACAGTTAAACATATTCATATAGAGAAGGCAAACTCTGCAAAATAATATTAAGAGGAATTTGTAAGATTTATCTTTCTTTTCTTTTATGGTGGCAGCTTCTTTTCCTTCTCTTTCTTCCTATTATTCCTAGCTTCATTTTAAATAATTATGTTTAGAAAAGCTAGGCCAATTGTACACAACTAGCCTCGGGGCCTCCATTCATATCATAGATAGCAAAGATTTATATGTTTATCATCATAATAATTATGCAAATTTCCTGGTAGATGGCAGTAAAGTGTCTTATTCCAACAAAATCAGTAAAGTATGAAAGTATTCTGGCAGATGGAAGGAATCTTGAAGAAGGACCACCTTTTTCTAATTTGCACAAAGATATTAATGGATTAACAGGGACCCTGAGAAAAGGCCTCCTTCCATGCTATGAAAAACAGTTCATTTTTAATGTCTTCTAGTTCTTTTATGGGTTCCTTGCTTATGTTTCAATTTTGGATTCATCTGGAATTTATATTTTGGTGTATGAAGTAAGGTGGGGATCAGCTTAATTTTTTCTCAGATAGCTAGCCAGTTATACCAATATCAATATCTTTTTTTTTTTTTTAAGATTTTATTTATTTATTCATTTATCCCCCCCTTGCTGTTTGTGCTCGCTGGGTCAGCTAACCACGCTGTGCGGGCGGGCTTGCCTTCACCAGGAGGCCCCGGGAACCGAACCCGGGGCCTCCCATATGGTAAACGGGAGCCCTACTGATTGAGCCACAGCCGCTTCCCTCAATATCTTGAACAATCCATTTTTCCCAGTTCTCACACTTTCATCAGATAAAAATAATAGCTAATTTTTAAGGTGCTTAATATGTGCCAAATACGATTTTATGTCTTTTAAATGTATCATCTCAACTAATTCTCACCATCAGTACCAAGTTTCATTTTTTAGCTTTATACTGAATATCTCAAAACTGAAGGGTGACTGAAGGTGCTTCCTCTTTAAATTCCCTGCCCCACCCCCTGGAATTTTCCTGGCAATTCACATGTTTATTTGTCCTTATGTACTTTGTTAGCATTTTGTCAAAATTACAGAAAAACCCTCTCAATATTTTGATCAGGACAGCATTGAATTTATACATTTAGAGGAGATCTAACATTTTATCTCTTGAGTCTTCAACCCCATTTTTTCCCCTCTCAGTTGAGGCTCCTCCCTTCTCTCCCCAGAATGGGCTATTTTTTGTTTTAAATCATTTACTGATAGTCTGAGGTGAAAGGATAGATAGGAAGAATTCTACGTTCTTGAAGTTTAGCAAATCTGAAATTGTGCCTGGACTCTAATCCCTGGACACATGTCCTCTAGAATTCTTTTCTTTCAGAGGGCAAATTCTGTCACATCTCTCTTCTGAGGGAGTATTGATCCAGTTTCCTAATCTGCATTTCTAAGGTCCCAGGACAGTGAGATGGTCTTCTGGAGGCATTTTCCATTTGTGTGCCAGGTGGTTGGAACCCACCTCTAAGGGCCTCCTCCCTAAGGCACAGTGTGCTTCAAGTTGAGGTTGGTGCACTGCAGTAAGGAGGGCCTCACTGTCTGCCATCAGAAGGGGAAAGGAGTCTGGCTTGTTTCTGAAATGCTTGCAACAAGAAGGGAGGTGTTGAGTATAGCAAAGGCCCCACAGAAGAACTTGGAGAGATGTGCCACCTTGAAGGTTAATGTGGAGAATGGACCTGTCTGATGTCACAGGGTCACTGAAAAGAAATGGAGGTAATTCTGTAAAGCTAATGCAATCAGCAGATCTGGTGCTGACTGCTGGATGGTGAAGTCTCTTGGGGTACGCTGGTAGTGAGGATGCTCACTCTCTACTCCCTATCCCCTGCCTGCCTCCCAGTGCACCATGACCCTCATCTACCTCATCGTGGAGGATGTTTTCCTGCTTATCAACTACTTCAGCTTCAGCTACTGGTTCTTCGTGGGCCTATCTGTTGCTGGACAGCTTTACCTTCGCTGGAAGGAGCCTGAGCGGCCCCGACCTCTCAAGGTCAGTGACTCTGAGCAAATTAGGAGGGATGGGCCATTACACCAGGTACCTTCTTGCCCATACCCATTCTCCTATTCCACCCTGCCCTAATATATCACCTCCTCCATTTCAGCTGAGCCTGTTTTTTCCCATTGTATTCTGCCTATGCTCCGTGTTTCTGGTGATTGTGCCCCTCTTCAATGACACCATCAATTCCCTCATTGGCATTGGGATTGCTCTCTCCGGAGTTCCTATCTACTTCGTGGGTGTTTACCTGCCAGAGTCCCAGAGACCACTCTTTATTCAGAATGTCCTAGGTGAGTTTCTCTTTGCCCCATCACTCTCTGGCTGTGTGTGTGTGCATGTGTGTGTGTGTACATATGTGTACAGAAGTGGGGGTGGTAGCTAACAGCTTCCCTCCATATTAGTGATTTGCATAACGCCATGAGACCTGGCTGTCCCACATGACCTCTTCCCTTTTGATTTTCACATGGTCACTTTAGTACTAACCTTAGAGTCCTATTTTGGGGTTAAAGCACTACCTCCTGAAAAGTGTAATCCACCTGGAAAGATGAGGAGTCATACATTAGACTTTGTGCAGGGGATGGAGGACAGTGAGGCTTGTTGGGGGTGATGGGCAGAACTTAGCACAGAGTAACCAATGGACAGGTGAGGAAAGAGCCAAAGAAGTGCTTTAAATCAGCCTTGTGGTGTTGGGTTGGGGCTGTAGCTAAATGTCAATTTGCTAAATCCTGTGCTTCTCTATTTTCATTTAGCTGCTATCACCAAAGTCACCCAGCATCTTTGCTTTTGCGTCCTCACTGAGCTGGATGTAGCTGAAGAGAGAAGTGTTGAGAGGAAAACTAATTAGAGACCAGACAGGACTTCCCCTGAGGCCTGGAAGCCTGGCCATCTGTGGGTCATTTGCCGAAGTCCAGATGACAAGACTGTAGGGCCTGTGGGGTGAAGGGAGTCACCTCCACACCAGAGCCCAACCCTCCTGAACTAAAGGAGCCTGTTTGCCCATATTATAAAGGGGACACAGGGCCAGTGGCCTGCTCAGGTGGTCACTATCATTGGTAAGCTAAAGGAGATTCAGGCCAGCCTGAAGGTGGGGACTTCAGAGGTAGAGAGGTGGCAAGCAGGGGAATGGTTTTTCAAAACTCACTTGGTGAGTTGCGCTGGGGGAAGAGGGAATCCGAGGTTTATAGCTGTAGCTCGTTGTTTCTGAATTTGATATTTGAGGTTTGAGCCAGGAGCCTCTATAGAGGGGCTGCTTTATGGAAAGATATCCTCTGACCAGGTCCAAGCACCTGAATTTAGAGGCCTGAAATGCTACCATTTCTTCCTCTGGCTCAAAACCCTTCTCTGGGGAGAGGGTTGAATTCCATTATTTGTTGATATTATCTAATCATTCATCCCCAGGATGCAATAGGCTGATTGTAGTTAACTCCCAAATACCCAAGCTGAGTCCCTCTGCTCTCAGAGGTGTCTCTGTGAAGTGGTGGGTCAGACTCTGGTCTCAGATTTTATGCTCAGTTTAGCACAATCTTGTTGTTGAATCTTTTTTTTTTAGCTCTATTTTTAAAGAAGTTTTATTGTTGAGTTTTAACTGCAAAGGTGAACTTCAATGAAATTATACTCAGGTCATGTTACAAGCACCTGGTTCAAGTCCAATAAGGACAAATGAACAAATTCATGAGTCAGAAGTCTGGTAATATTGCTACTTTGAAGTATAATCCTTTTTTTACTTGAGATTTAGGTCTTTGTTCTAGTTGATAACAAGTAAATCTCTGGGTTACTAGTATGAACTGTAAGACGGCAGAAACTGTTCTGGAATTCAGGTGGTCTACCTGAATTCTTTCGACCACCAATGGCTTGAACATCTCATGGACCCAGGCTACCAACTAGCTTGTTCCTCTCTGCAAGGACTGGTATGAGGGACTGCTGTGCAGACCGAAGCAAGCCCACCCTGGTGCTAGAAATCTTGCTGATAACCTCATACCAGGCTACATCCTCCTCTTCTGTCCCTGGCACCAGGCTTTGTTTACACTTTGAGCCGCCTTGGAGTGGGTCATCAAGATAGCGCAAACCTCTCCTGCTTGCCTCTTCATGCCCAAAGTCTGGTGGGGCAGCAGTCTCAGGAAGAGCCTGGATACTTATGGGGACTGTCTTCTCCCTGTGAAGATGAGTGAAGACTCTGGGGAAAACAGCTGCTTCAACCTCATGGCTTGTTAGTAAACCGCATGAACTAATTCTGGGGCTCAGGCTAGGTTTTGCCACCCAGGTCAGGCCAGAGTAGGGTTTGGCCTGAGAGATATTCCTGCATAGGCAGCATGTTGTACCAGATTGTACAACTTTCCTATCATGTACCCCAGGCACTGTCATCTTTGGCCCAGAAGAGCCGGCTGGCTTGGCATGCCCCATGGTTTCTTGTCCTTAGGTTCTGGAATTGGTCAGCAGTAAAGACAAGAACTATAAAACAATCTCTCTTTCTGGCCATTCTTCACCAAACCGGCCCCAGTCACAGATAATGGAGTAACGCTGGTCATACACTTGTTCAGTAAAGAAAACTTTGGGGAGCATGATCACAATTGCCTGTATTTCAGGGTGGGCAACTGTAGAAACAGGGACGAAGTTCCTAATGTCATGATTTGTATAGACTCCTGCCTGACAAGGGAGTCTTGTGCAAAGGCTGACTTGCCTAAACTATGTAGACATGGTTCTGGTCTGAGCCAAGCTGGCACCCATCCCAGGGCTCCTGTGGAGTTAATCCTTTAGGCACAGAGTTCCCCTGTCTTGAGGATCCCTGACCTAGCTTTCCCTATCTCTGCCTAAGTAAATAACCACTTAGTCCCAGGAACTTGCCCCCAAGTGACTTCGGGGGGTGGGGAGGCACCACACCCCAGGTGCCCTAGCACGTGCTTAATGAGGCATGTCGTCCTCCTCTCTTTACTGGATGGTGATAGCATCCCTCCCCTTTGTGCTGGATAGACTTCTCCCTGAAACCCTCCTGTGGGAGGGAAGCCAGACTTCCTATAGCACTTAAGTTTCATGTGAAAATTAATTTCTGCTAGGTCTTTGTTTTTTGTCTCCTGAAATCCTTCTCCTGGGGTGCTAATTCCTTTTGCACTGGGTACAGTTTTTTATGTTGTTAGTCCTTTAATGTTGGCAAAACTTAATGAGTACATAAACAGCAGTGAGCACATTAGAATGGCACAAAGTGGTTTTTAATCCTTGGTTTCTATGCCTACAGAATGAGACTAAGAAGATGACTGGTATTAGACATGTAAGTTGCTGCCTGCTACTAGCAGCACTGAACTGTACCTTTGTGGACATTCAGGATGAGAAACAAATGATCTGTTTGTTGGTTTAACTAGTTGCACATAGGGCCTGAGTACAGATAGTACTGTACAACTTAAACAGCTCCATGTAGATAGGAACTAATGCAGCTAAAGACTTACAAAATGGACATAAAGTTAAAGAATGGGTGGAGGTAAGATGGAAGAGGTGAGGTGCTTATGAACTTATGAAGGCATCTTGTTGTGATAGTGAGCCTGAGACAAACTGTACCCCAGGAGAAGGGAATACAATGAATCAAAGGTTCTGTGTATTATTTCCCTAGACCTACCCTGTCCAGTACAGTAGCCATAGCTACATGTACCCAGTTAAATTTAAATAAAAAATTCAATTCAGTTGCACTAATCACATTTACAGAACATTTTCATCAGTGCTGAAAGTTTTATTGGATAATATTATGCTATAAGAATAAATGCCAAGTCAGTCAGAGTTAAGGCAGCTGTGGTTTGGAAAGGAGTGGGACAGAGAATTTGCTTACAGGAGAAACAAGTTGTGGTAACAAAATTGGCCCTGTTTTTTTTTTTGTTTTTTTTTTTTTTTTTAATTATTTTATTTATTTTTTTACCAGGAGGTCCCAGGGATCGAACTCGGGTCCTTCCATATGGGAGACAGATGCCCAACCCTTTGAGCCACATCCGTCCCCCTGCCCTGTTTTTTTTTGAGTGCTGTGAATAGTAAGCATTTCTCAGTTCAGGATGTGTTTTCCTTTTCCTCACTTGCCTTCACTCCTTAGTGCCTAAGGTCAATTCTGAAATTTCTATCTTACACACACCCCCCTTTTTTGGGAGTGCGGGACAGTGGTAAAACACTCAAGATTTTCATATTTAATAGGTTTTAAAGGTTTAAGAGAAATTACTTGCTCTCTCATGTTCAAAATTCATCTTTACTAAACATAGAATATTACATTCACACATACTGTATTCCCTGGCACCACTGCCAAAGACAGACAGCAATCTTTACAACCATTATCAGAGTCAGGAAGCAGAAAGGTAAAGACAGTTGTTTCCTATCCTTATGGTCATTACTATTCAGTCTGTGCTGCTATGAGGGACCCACTGTAGTCCTTTTAGATTCCTTCTATGGGAAAACAGAGCCTTACTGTTGATGCCCCTCCCCCACTTGCTGGCTTCAGGGTAGGAGAATGGGAAAGTATCTAGTCACCAGGAAAAACACCTGAGCCATTCAAAGCTAAAAGAAGCTTCATTTTTATGCCCCCTGCATTGCAGTGCTACTTCCAGATTGAGGCAGAGGCCCTTTGCTAGTAATATCTCCCTTGCTTAACACAAGTCTTCACTGTGGTGAAATAGTACTGTTGGATATGTTTTCCCTTCCACATGTTAAGTGGATGTCACGTCACCAGTACAGCTGATGCTGAAGTCACAATGGTAGAACCTCATGGATATCACAGGGCCATCAGTCTGAATCCAGGTCATGGGGGCTGTCATAACCAAACTCCTTCTGCACATTCAAAGGGTATCTGCTCCACACCTGTGGTCTGCTGATGCCTCTTTCCTCCTCACTGAGGCTGTTGTACTCATCAGAGCCTAGAATGAGAAACCAGGAGTGGATTCTAATGGTTATGATTTTCTAGATTATAATGAGGGCCCTTCCCTTCTCAAAAATGTCTGTTTTTTGTTCCCCATTATAAAATACTTGCTCAATACAGAAAATTTTAAAAATAATTTTTAAAAAACACAAAACAAAACCATATTTCTACATCTAAACCAATACATGGGAATATTTTATCATTTTCCTTCCCCAAGTGTAGTATTTTGTTGTTATCTAACAGTTGTAGTCATAATTATTATTTTGTATCTTGCCTCCTTTCAATATATAGTCACTTCCCCAATAAAACATTTCATTGTTTGATCAACTATTCCTTTTTCTGTTGGCACTTCCAACTGTGGAAGGAACTGGGTTGCCAGTGTATCCCTTCCTTCCTCTCCCCCCAGGTACCATGTCTGTGTTGCTTTTTTCAAAACAATCATAAATGCAGCAGTTTCTTGAGAGGTTAGATAGCTGACTCTTGAAGACCCCGGGCCTACTCCTATACCTGGTTCAGCATGTACCTGTGATTACAAATTGACCAACTAAGCTTCTCTCTTCAAGTCTTAATATCTTCTTTTTTTAAAGATTTATTTTATTTAGTTATTTCTCCCCCCACCTCAATGTTTTGCACTTGCTGTTTGCTCTTTGTGTCTGTTTGTTGTGTGCTCATCTTTTTTTTCCTTCTAAGGAGGCACGGGAAACTGAACCCGGGACCACCCACATTATAGGCGGGCCCAACTGCTTGAGCCTCATCTGCTTCCCAATACCTTATTGACTGAAGCAGGAAAAGTGACACTGAGCTAGATATTTCACTTAATCCTAGCCACTAATGTTGGTGCAATAGTGTCATTTTCTGGATGAAACTAAGGATTTGAACTAAGGCCAGACTGACATCACACCCTCAGAAGTCCCCCTGGAAACACTGGTCCTTGGGTCTCCTAAAACTCCAGTGGTTTGCAGTAGAGCTGTTAGGAGTCAATCAAGATGTGCCTATTGTGGTCTCCATGTGTGCAGTGTTACAATGTGCTTCACATTTGAGGATATTCCACTTTGGGAATTTTAGCATTTGTATATAGAAAATGGGTTTAATTCACCATAATTCTGATTTGTCTTTGTCTTATATTCATTCTTTCTTAAAACTTTTGTATGTGTTTTTTATAATAAGAAAACGTGAAAAAAAAAAAAACCAGAAAAAAAAACCCAGAAAAAAAGATGTGCCTGTTGTGGAGCAGGTACAGCTCAGTGGTTGAGCTTGTGCTTTGCATGTAAGAGGTTCCAGGTTCAATCCTAGGTACCTCCTTTTGGGGAAAAAAAAAAAAAAAAGGATGTGCCTATTAACTGTGCTCACAGCTTTGTCTCGGATCTTGCCAGTCCCGCCCCATCCCAGGCTGTTCTCCACACCTCTGGAATCTTCATCTTCATCACAGCTCTGCTCTTCATCTGGGTACTCATTGCGCCAATTATTCTCACTGTTCTCATCATCTTCATCTTCATAAATTTCCTCTGGTTGGTGATCTTCATTCACCTGCACATCTCAACACAAACATGAGTCTAAGGTTATGTTCTTTTAGGGAAGCTAGTAGCAGACTAGCTTGGGAGTTGTCATTTAAGAATGCTATATAAATGGGAGCCTCTGTGGCTCAGTGGTTTAGTGCTGGCTTCCCACATACGAGGTCCAGGGTTCAATCCCTGGCCCTGGTATCTAAACAAACAAACAAAGAATGCTATATAAAAAAGAGGCAGACTAGGACATAGTTTGATAAGAGAAACAGACTAGGGGTTAGTTTGATTCTGATGTACAAAAGGCTGTAGCATCTTAGGCTATGAGAGGGAGGTAGTAGCCCCACTCGACTCAGAATTCAGCTCTAGGCACCACATTCCTGGTAAGATAGACTAAACTCTGCCAGAAGGGGAATGCACCATAGTGGAGAGTAGCAAGGTTCTGAGCAGATAATGACAACTATTTTCAAACTCATCAAGGGCAGCCAGGTGGGAAAGAGATTACATGGATTACGGGTGATGTCAAAGGTCAGAACCAAAACCCAAGGGTAAGGATTACAGGAAGGCAAGAGGAGAGGCTATGCAGCAGTCCAAGGTGGGTACCTGACTACAAGACTATGGTTCTAGTGCAGGCAAAGGATAAAGTGCTTCTCTCATAATTTGAGTATGACAAATGCTTTTAAAATCTTTTCTCATTAATCATTTTAGAATTTGTTTTAAAAATAATGTCAGGATGATAGCTTTCTTTATCCAAGGTGTTCCTCCTTTTAAGATAAAAAAATTTTTTTAAGCTTTTGTTCTTAAAAAGTGTTTCTGGTTTTATATTGTCTTTGTTTTAGCCCCCACATATTTTTCCCCCTGAAAGTAGGTAGGTATAAACAGTAAAGATGATATTGCAAAGCTTGTAAAAGATTCTTTAGAAACAGAAATTAGCATATAGACTGTTTTTCCTAAATTTCCTAAATTCCTTGCACTAAAACCCAGGTTCCAAAAAGGCATTTAGAGTGGTACATACATACAATGGAATATTACTCAGCTGTAAGAGGGAATAAAGTGCTAACACACGGAATAACGTGGATGAAACTTAAAGACCTTATGTTGAGTGAAGCAAGCCAGGCATTGAAGGATGAACAGTATATGACCTCACTGATTTGAATTGAGGAAAGTGAGCAGTCTCTGAGAACCATTGTCTGAAAGACAGGTAATCAAGGGAGAGAAGGCTTGTTGGGGGTGATGGGCAGAACTTAGCACAGAGTAACCAATGGACAGGTGAGGAAAGAGCCAAAGAAGTGCTTTAAATCAGCCTTGTGGTGTTGGGTTGGGGCTGTAGCTAAATGTCAATTTGCTAAATCCTGTGCTGCTCTATTTTCATTTAGCTGCTATCACCAAAGTCACCCAGCATCTTTGCTTTTGCGTCCTCACTGAGCTGGATGTAGCTGAAGAGAGAAGTGTTGAGAGGAAAACTAATTAGAGACCAGACAGTATAGTTGCATATTGAAGGACAGGACAAGTGGGTAGTGATATTACTGGGTTTGGTGGTGCAGGGTTGACAGGTGCGTAGATTAGGAAGGGCGGGTTAGAATACCCAGGAAGTACTGGGGGGAGACATGGGAGGGGGACTAGGTAAACATGGGATTTGTGGGTATGATGTTGACTCTTATGGAAGTATGACAAGGTAGTGTCACCGGTTTAGGGTGTAGGTTGGGGGAGGCATTCAGGAAGGGGTGCATCTGGAGTAGGCTTCTGGGGGGAGTGTGAGTGTTCATCCTGTCATAATGTGTTGTGTCGGGGAGTGAAGACCCACACGGTGAGTGGGAAGATGGACCCCCATCTTTGGGAGGATTGATTCGCCCAGAAACAGACAGGTAGCTGTCTCTTAGGAGCAAGGGTGGATCCTAATAGGGGAGGACAATCAGCATGTCAAGACCTCTTGTTGCATGTAACTATGAATCTTGTCATCCAATGAGTCAAGACAGGGGGGTGTCATGTGCCCCAGGGAGATGGGGAGGAAGGAACAGAAAAGATCAAACAGGGGGTAGTTAGTGGTCAGGGGAAATGTTTTTCATTACCTTACAGTGATGGACACAGGACATGGTAAATATCATCAAAAATTATTAAACCGTACCATCTAAATTGTAAACTATACTGTAAACCATTGACAATGTTTAGTAGCTAAGCTTCACTATCTGTATAACAGTTATAACAATGCTACCATCCACATAAAAAAGGTTTTAATACAGGGTGAGGAAAGGGGAAGGAAGTTGGGTATATGGGAGTCTCTAGTATTCTGTGTGTGACTTTGCTGTGACCTAAAACTTCTTTGAAAATTAAATATAAATTCGGGAGACACTGGGGAGTGAGAGGGGGCAGGTGCCACAGTACAGACTGGACACCCAATAATGCAGTGATAAAAGGAAAAATGTTAAAAATTAAAAAAAAAAAATTTGTGTTTTCCCATTTTTTGAACATCCCAATCCTTTAATTTTATTTCTAGTGTTTATTTTAAAGTTCCATGTATTTTATCTCTTATATTTAAACTTTATTATTTTATTTTCCTATTAATTGTATTTGGCTATTATATGGGCTTCATCTTCAAGGAAGGTTTGGACCACAGAAGGGTTACAGAGTGGGCAGGAGAGGATAATTGGTGGGGGGTGTCTGGGATGGGGGTTTCATGGGAGGAAGTTCACCTGAATATACACGAAAAATATATAAAATTGTTCAAATGATCAAGGGGTGGGGCATGGTCACAGTGGGTAGACAATCACTCAATAAATGAGGGAATACTGAATTCCCAGCCTGGAGAGCTCTGCCACATTCTCCAAGGGAGCACTACAGTGCACGGGTAGTGTCTGGCAAAAGAGGAGAGTCCACTGATGGGTTCTTGTTATTGATGACTAGCCTTATGAGTCTTTGCTCTTGTAATTGAAACTTTGCCTACTGTTATGGGGTGCCTAAGGGTTGCCTCCTGAGAGCCTCTTTGTTGCTCAAATGTGGCCTCTCTCTAGGCCAAACTCAGCATATGAATGCATTACCTTTCCCCCAGTGTGGGAAATGACTCCCAGGGATGAGCCTCTGGCAATGGGGGATTACTACAAAGTGCCAAGTGCCAACTGGCAATACCACTGGAAAAAGACCTTGAATAAAAGTGGGAAAATGTAAAGACAAATGAGGTCATATGGCTAAGAGACTTCAAAGAGAATCAGGAGAGCATCCCAGAGGTAACGCTTATGCACACCTCAGTAGGATCTCATAGAACACCAAAGCGGCTATCACCCCACACAGAGGGGCTCCTTAGGGCTCTGGAGACACCCAGGTCCTATATAAGGGGGGATAGCCAGAGATTGATGTTGTATCAGTGGGCTCTGCTTTGGAATTTGTGCTCCTGAGAGTGACAGAGTTGGACTCAAATGAGTCCTCCCTGCACATGGTCCATCAGTCCCTTCTATTCAAACCTATATGTGATGCTGGAGTTTGTAGGTGTACTTCCAAAGATTGGAGCCTCTGGCCTGCCCATGTGCCAGCTGTGCCTCGAATCTCGGTGGAGCTGCAACTCCTACTCTACAGCTCAATGAACTCACCCAAGTCACCTGGTGGGTAGACGATGATGGACAACGGCCATCCCAGGGAATGGAGACAGCCTGCAGCTGCAGGCAGGATAATCCCATCCATCGTATCCATGGGATATAAGTCCCCTCTCACTTGGATGTGGAGTGGACATCACCATCCCAAACTCCTCAGGATTGGGGGAAGAGCTATGGACTAGAGTGGACTTAATGGTATTCTGTTGTAGACATAACGTGATTCAAGCAATGGAAGAAATTACAACAGTGAGAGTGAGCCAGTAGCCACTGGACACTTTTGGAGCAGGGACGGGAAAAGCAGTTGTAATACAGGTGCTTTTTCAGGACTTGGGAATTATCCTGAGTGACATTACAACGACAGATATAGGCCATTTTACATTAGCATATAACATGCAGACCTGTGTGGGAGAGAGTGTGGTCTATAATGTGAACTATGGTCCATGCTTAGTGGCAAAGCCCCAGGATGTATATATCCATTGCAGGTGATGTGCCACACTAATGAAAGATGTTTATATGGTATGTTATGGGAGGTGTGGGAGGTGGGGAACACGGATATCCCTGTAATTTTTGTGTAACATTTATGTAATCTAAGCAACCTTTAAAAAAACAACAACAAAAAACCCCCAAAAAAACCATATATATATATAAATAAATAAAATAAAGGTTACATGTCACAGGAAAAAAAAGGTTAAAAAGAAAAAAAGGCATTTAGAGTAATTTTTCTTTTTAAGCAAGGATAAGAAGAACTAAGAGGACTTGATCAGGGGTGAAAACCAGGGAGGCAAAGGCACCCTGACTAGATAATCAGCTTAGGCTGCCTCATGTACCATCCTCATGGGCCTCCTTACCAGCTCCCACTCCTGGCTGTAGGGCTGAACAGAGAGGATGTTCTCAATCCATCCTGGAGTGCCCATCTCCAAGCAGTAAATGTCATATACATAGCCATCGTCCTTCTGTCCCTCCCGGTGCCTGATTCCTGGCCCATCCTCAGATAGGGTCAACCGCTCACGGATCAACTCTGTGGAATTGCAGAGGATCACATCTGGGTCAGATGTCTGTAAAGAAAACACAGCAGATGGTATGTGCAAGACCCCAAAAATGGATGTTCCAAGGGGAAAAAACCCAAGAGTTGGGTGAAGAAAGGTTCCCTGCAGTTCCCTGTGCTGGAATTAAGATTCTCATCCCCATATACTACTAGTCTCTTAATCAGCTCTAAAAAACAAACAAAAACAAGCAAAAAAAAAAAAAAACAAACAAAAAGCCTGGAAATCTCTGTAAAATTAATTTGTAGTTCTTCTGAGGTAGACACAAGATAGCTTCCTGTTCTTTTGTGCTTGGCTGACACAAAAGAGCATATGGGAAGACTGGCTTGAGGAGAGCGTTTTCTCCCAGGCTTGGAGTCACCACTTGTACAGACCTTTTCTGAGCTCCCTTGGTATGATGCTCTCTTCTTGGAGACTCCTCTGTATTTTATGTGGCCTCCTATATTTTATGTGACCATGGGTGATTCCTGGACGACTACCACCTGCCACTCGGCTTACCCTACATTGACATCCTGCTTTCACTCACAAACCAGGAGTGGACTCGAGTGGAAAGAACAGCTCGAGAAGGATTGCCCCAGACTAGAACTGACTTCAGTACCCTGGTAGCAGAGGTCAATTTAGAACTCGGGCACATGCTACAGATGACCCCTCAACAGGTTCATCCACAGGAGCTTGAACCAAACACCATCCAGAGTGAAGTGGGGGGTGTCCCATGGCCAAGGCAGACAAAGGGAGAATAATGCTCTCCCCATCACTTGGAGACTAAAAGGAATTCCTCCTTGCTTCAAAAGTCACAAGGAACCAGAGACGTCAGTTTTTGTGCATGCCCTTGACCAACCTCAAAACTGTTTAAGAGGAAAGTTATGGCTCCAACTCACAAGCCCCCAACCCAGCAAATTATGTAGCCACTAAAATATTTACAAAGATTAGCAGTATAGAAGAATGTCAGAGAATCATACTCGAAGGAAAAAGTTACCTTTGAGTTGTGCTAAAATGGTGGTTTTTTTTTTTCCCTCCTTGACTTTACTTTCTACTTCACTATATATATATATATATATTTTTTTTTTTTTTTCTTCAAAGATTTATTTATTCCACTGCCCTGTTCTTTCTTGTGCTCGCTGTCTGCTCTGTGTCCATTCACTGTGTGTTCTTCTGTGTCTGCTTGTCTTCTCTTTAGGCGACACTGGGAACTGATCCTGGGAACTTCTGGAGTGGGAGAGAGGAGCTCAATCTCTTGTGCCACCTCAGCTCCCTGGTCTGCTAGGTCTCTTATAGTCTCTCCTCTGTGTCTCTTTATGTTGTGTCATCTTGCTGCGCCAGCTCTCCACTTGGGCCAGCTCACCACACGGGCCAGCTTGCCTTCACTAGGAGGCCCTGGGAATCAAACCCTGGACCTCCTATATGGTAGACGGGAGCCCAATCACTTGAGCCACATCCACTTCCCTATTTTTTCTAATTTCCTGTAATGAATGCATTGCTTTCATTAAAAATTATTTCAAAATCTATGTCCAAGCGCAAAGTGGCTTGGTCGATTTTTAGAGGAGCTTTGCTAGGTGGCTGTCGGCTCTTTCTTGGGATAGCAGAAGCAGCACATGGGTCAGAGAAGCGGCCTGAGACTTCAGCTTTGGGTAAAAAAAAAAAAATGGCCTGAACCAAGGAGACTGCTGGCAAATCCACTGGTGGGAAATTCCCTGCAAAGAGCTGATCACTAAGGCTGCCTGGCTGCCCAGCTGCCCAGAAAAGTAACCCCTGTGCCGGTGGGGTCAAAAAAAAAAAAACCCATCATTACAGGCCCGGAACCAATGCACTTTGACAGATTCGTCATTACCAGAAATTGACCAAGCTTCTGATCTGGAAGCTGCCTTTCCAAAGGTTGGTAAGGGAGGTTGCCCAGGACTTCAAAACTGACTTGAGGTTTCAGAGTGCAGCCACTGCTGTGCTTCAGGAGGCTACTGAAGTATACTTGGTGGGTTTATTTGAAGATACTTATCTGTGTGCCACCCATACTAAGAGAGTCACCATCATAACCAAAGACATCCAGTTGGCTTGCCAGATACAGGGAGAGAGGGCTTAAGAGAAAGCAGTTTTTATGGTGTTTTGCAGTAAATTCTGTCAAATACCTTGATTCAATCTGTGACTTTTTGTAAGAAATTTTTTATAATATGTTGCATTTGTACTTGTCATTCCATATTTTACTCAGGATGAATATGAAGTGACTGTCCACAGACCTCAGTGAGCGAGTGCTGTTGCTCAGGAGTTGCTAATAGGCAGAAGGGATGGGTGATATTTCTTGCTTCTCATGATGCATGTTTCTGTATATTAATGACTTGTTGGGTAGTTATTAAAATACAAGAATTGATAAATGTGTATGGGTCCTTCTGCAATAAAGCTGGTTATGACTTGATCCAAGTATTTAACAACTGAGGTGTTAAGTTTGACTGTGATAGAATGTGGGTTTTTTCAAGGGTGAAGATACAAGTCTTAGCCACAGTATATCTTACAGTTTCCTTAAAAAAAAAAAAAAAAAGTAACCCGGCAACTATAGAATATAGAATACACTATGTGCATTTATAATAGCTATTTTATATATTGTATTGTCAACATTTTAAAATTAAATGTTTTACATTCATCTGTGGTGGGGAGTCTTGTCATTAAGGTCTGTGTAATTTTAGAGTCCAGCTGGTTTTCTCCTAACTAGGCTGCGCTTGATTTCATAGTAGTAAATGCTATGCCGCATTATACCTAGCATAAGTCCTCATTCTACCACATGTTAACTAACCCTCTAGCTGATAATGTAGATGCTAATGGGGGATTTTATTTATAAGGCCTCTACAATATACAAGTTATTCACACCAGCATTTTCTGTTACTAATAACCTAAACTAGTTAGTGCAGCTTTTCATTGTGTTGTGGTTGGTCTCATAACTAGGTTGAGTTTTTCTCCTATACCCAAGAAGAAACAATAACGAAGTTCTTTTCCTTGTGGAGTCTATATTATAATAAACTTTATTTTTTTTTTTTTAAAGATTTTATTTATTTATTCATTTATCCCCCCCTTGCTGCTTGTGCTCGCTGGGTCAGCTAACCACGCCATGTGGGCAGGCTTGCCTTCACTAGGAGGCCCCGGGAACCGAACCCGGGGCCTCCCATATGGTAAACGGGAGCCCTACTGATTGAGCCACAGCCGCTTCCCTATAATAACCTTTAGAGTAAACTTGCTGTCGGAGAAAGGCACCTGTCTCTAGGTATGAATTAGTGCAAACGTTTTTTGATGTGTTTACAGTTTGCACTTTCGTTGGGAAAATCTCTGTTCATATCCTTCATTAGTTTTTCTTGTAAAATTAAATGAGCTATTTGATTGGATTCGACAAAACATTAGTTTACTTTAAAAAATTATAACTCATAAATTAGTCTGAAATGGTTTTGATGAAAGATGTGGCTGTGGACATAATGCCCAAATTGAGATTCAGTTGTACTAGCACCATGAGTAAATACTTCTTGCTTGCTTTTATTTTGAATTAAAATTTCATTTTTTCAATTTTAAAAACTACTAAAAGTTTCTAAATGTTTATTAATAGGAGGCGTATCTTAAATTGAGATTTTTCTATTTCTGTAATCGTATTGGGTATCATAAGTAAACACTGTTTTTTTGGAGTAGATTAAATAATGTCTCCCACAAAGACATGTTCAAATCTTAACCACTGGTCCTATGGGTGTGGACTCATTTGTAAACAGGATCTTTGAAGATTCCAGAGGCCAAATTGAATCAGGGTGGACCTTAATCTGGAATGACTGGAGTCTTTATAAGCATAAAGAAATTTGGACATGGAAATACAAGCCATAGATCACCATGTGACGGAGACAGAGACTGACTGCCAGCAAGCCACCACCAGAATGCTAAGACTTCAGAGAAGGCATAGCCTGCTGATATCCTGTTGTTTAAGTCAATCAGTTTGTGGTATTTTGTTAAAGCAGCCCTGGCAAACTAAGACAGTGAGGTACAGAGCAAACTTAGTATATATTCAAATGTAATGTAGTAGAAAGAGCACTGGATTAAATGTGAGGTTTGCATTCTACACCTAAGCCTGCCTCAAACTTGATATGTTACACAGGAGCAGTCCCTTAACCTCCCTTTGATCAGTTTTCCCATTTGCTTTATCTTTCTTTGCTCAAAACTGTCCAGTGACTCCCCATCTCAAAGTGAAAGGCATTGTCCTTACAAGTACCTACAGGATCTAGCCAGCATTCTCCCCACAACTCCCATACCACTCTCTCCCAGCTCACTAGGCTTCAGCCTCATTGATCTCCTTGCACACACCAGGCAAACTTGGCTTCAGAGCCTTTGCACTTGCAGGTCGGTCCTCTGCCTGGAATGCTTCTCCCCTAGATATCCACTAGGCTCTGCCATTCACTTCCTTCAAGAGACTTGCCCTGATTATACTATTTCAAATGGCATCAATTTTTTTTCCTTCCTCAGCTTTTTTTTTTTTTTTTAAAGATTTTATTTATTTATTCATTTATCCCCCCCTTGCTGCTTGTGCTCGCTGGGTCAGCTAACCACGCCGTGCGGGCGGGCTTGCCTTCACCAGGAAGCCCCGGGAACCGAGCCCGGGGCCTCCCATATGGTAAACGGGAGCCCTACTGATTGAGCCATAGCCGCTTCCCCCTTCCTCAGCTTTTATCACTATCAGAGACTGAATTCACTTGTGTACTGTTACTTTCTTCTCCTCTTCGCTGTTACATCCAAAGAATCTAAGAACAATGCCTGGCATATTGTGAGCGCTCAGTAAGTAGTTGCTGAATGAACAACCAAATCTATAAAATGAGGCCATCAGGCCATATGGATCATCCATCCCTAAGGTGAGGTTGTATGCCGCCTCTTGACCACGCGCTGCTCTCAGGCCCAAACTCCTGGTATCATCTGCCCTGAGAAGCCCAACGTCAGTCTCCTGGCGTGTACTCACTCTGTAGGAGTCAGCGGCGGCCTCTGGGTCTCCCTCCTCGTGGACCAGGTCGAAGAGCTGGAAGCCTGCGTCCCCAGCGGCTTCTATGTTCCCTTGCACATCCTGGGTGTCCAGGTCACCCGAAGGGGTGCCCGAGGATCGGCGGTTGGAGACCACTCGGTAGCGGCCCTCCTGCCGGATCTGCCGAGCCGATGTGCGGAGGCTGTGACGGATGCGTCGCTGGATGCCCTGGGACGGGCGCAGGGCGGCCCGCACGAGGGGCTGGACAGGTTCCTCCTGGATGGAAGCAAGGGAGCGGGGCCAGCGTAAGTTGGGGTTCGTAAAGGGTTCGGAGACCCGGTTTCACTCAGGCAGAGCAGAGAGTCCCTCCCCACGGGCTCCATCTCCCTTCCAATACCTGGGAGCGCACGGTGGCCACCAGCTGGAAGATATTATTCTCCGCTGCGCTCGACAGACCTTCAGGGGGCGTTCTCTGGGCCGCCGACTCGACCCCGCCGCCCCGGAGCCGTTTGCAGGCGAGGACAAGAGCCTCAGCAGGCTCCGCGCTGCGCTTCCTCTTCACGCGTAGAACGGCTGTCCCGCCGGGCTCCATAGCAGCTGCCGCCGAGCACTGTGGGAGAGCGCGGGGTGCGATGGGAAAGCCTCAAGTTCCGCTCCCGGGCTCCGCCCCCGGCACGCGCCAACTGCTCCCGGAGGCCTCGCCCTGCACACCGGCTGCGGCAAGATGGCGGCGGCGGCTCTGATGTAAGGAGTGGATCCCGCGGCGGGTGAGGCGCTGAGCGTAGGATAGGTGGGGTCGCGGTTGGCTTACTAGGAGCAGCTAGCTCCCTGTCCGCACCCACAGGGCGCTGGCGGAGGGACCTGGCGTGGGCGTATTCGGACGCCGGGCACGCGTCTCCTCAGGGTCCTTTAGGATTATCCCAAAGTTCGCGTGGGGCGACTCGGCGTGCCCTGGTCGGCTGGAGTGAAGGGTCACAATATTGGCGCTTGGCGTCTCCCCTTTGCACCAGATACCGGGGTCGCAACGTAGGGAGCTCCACTCGCACCCTGATTCTGGGAATCGCTGATGAGCACGCGTTTCCTAGTCGCGGTGTTCTGAATAGTTGGAAACCAGTCTGTTCACCACACACCATGCACCGACGTAGACATGCTGTTCTTTAAAACCCTTGGGTGGCCCCCTGCATTAAAGAACAAAATCCAAACACTTTCGAAGCCGACAAAGCCCTGCGTGATTTGCAGAAGCCTACTCCTAGTCTCTCATTTCTTCTGCTCAGAGTGCTTCAACCACTCAGACGTTTGTCAGTTTTGATATATGATACTAGGTCTTTACCTGGAAAAGTGGGGTAAGGATTCCTGAAGTAAGTACCACTCTTTCCCAACTCTTGACCTGGCTCATTTTGCAGGTCTTTAAAATGCCGCGTTTCTCCATAAACCTTGTTACTTTCTTTCATAGCATCCTGTATATTTCCTTTCTTGCACTCATAGCCTGTAATTGTTTATGTTTACGCTTTCTCCCTCATTAGAGTCTAAATTTAAAGGGCAGGGACCTACTCTATCTTGTTATGGTGGTTTCCCCATTGCCTAACACAGTGCCTGGCATATAGAAGGTACTAAGTAAATTTTCAGTGAGTGAACCAAACATCTGCTCTAAAATCTGACTAGTAATGCAATCAGGACTCAGCATGGTTGTTTCCATTCCCTCCATATAAATGACTATGTGAGTGCACAGCTCTTGGAGAATGAGGAGGTGGGCCAGAGAATATCCTCTGAACCTGGAGTTTGGGCTCCTTTTGGGAGTGGACAAGGCACAATAATAGATTATAGGATTTATTCATAGAAGGTGTATGGTGTTCACCCAGAAGAGCTTCATTCATTCATAAGATTAACACAGGGCATAGTTTCCATCCTCAAGTGTTTGTTTAAATTTATCCTAAACCAGTGGCTTTAACTGTGAAATGAGTTCATAATCTTTCCATTGATTCCACATGGACCACGTGGTAAGGGTTTCAGGACTCCACAATATGGGCCCCACTAACATGTTTGACTCCTTGTCCAGTTTCACTTCAGCCAAACTGATTTATTCACAGTTTAAACCTTTCAATCTGGTTAAGGGTCTTCTCCCTCCCCACACTCTCTAAGTCCTGTGCACCTCTTAAGCCTGCCCTGAACATTCAGCCAGATGTGGTCTTTTATTTTTCTACTACAGCATTTGTTGGACACAGTTTTCTAAGCATGTTACAGATTCTGGTGGTGTCTAGGTACTCTGTAGTTTTTTGTAAATATTACTATATAAGATACACCGAGGGGGGCGGCTGTGCCTCAGTCAGTGGGGCTCCCGTTTGCCATGTGGGGGGCCCCGGGTTCGGTTCCCGGGGCCTCCTGGTGGGGGCGGGCCTGCCCGCATGGTGTGGTTAGCTGACCCAGCGAGCACGGGCAGTAGGGGGGGGGGGGGATGAATGAATGAATGGATGAAGGTCTTTAAAAAAAAAAAAAAAGATACACCGAACTGATTATAGAAATGCTTTTCAAACGGTAGGTTGCAACCAATTGGTGAATTATGAAATCAATTGACTGGGTCTGCAATTATAAAAATAAAATAGAAAATTTCAGAGGGTCTTGCCCATAGGAAGACTAAATATTGTTTTGTAAAACCTTTAAGATATGTGCATGTTGAGTCTCAATGTAAAGTATATTTCTTACTAGAGTTATTAAAAAATTTGAGAGCTACTAGAGGATAGATAGGCTGGAAGTTTTGAAGTGAAATTTTACCAAAGGACAAATTGACTTCTTTGAACTGGACCAGTGACTGCCTGAGTCTTTTCAGAAAATCTTGTTTTTCATCCTTTTTGTATGAGAATTTAATGTTTACTTAGTCTTTGTTTTTTTGTGACTAGGTAACTTCAAAAGAAAGCCAAATTCTGGGTAATAAAATGCCTTAGGAAAAAAAAAAAAAAAAAATGCCTTAGGAATGTTTAGGGACCTATGGAGCAGCACTTTTTTCCAAACTTTCCTGAAGCTGAACTGTGTTTAATATGCTGTGAAGGGGAATGTGGAGCACCTGCTGTTTTCTGAATAAGGTGGGAAGGGCATTGTGAGAACCGAACCCCGTGCCTAGAAGTGCCCTTGCACTTTGAGCTGGGCTGTTTCTCTACTGTCCCAAAACAGATTTTTGGGGGAAGCAGGTGCCACAAGATTTATTTGAAGCAAATGTTTTCTTTAGATGAAGAGTTTTTTTAAGTGCTTTTTAAGTTAAATATTGAAGAGATAAAAACTAATAATTATAAAAAAGGACAATATAAAGAATGACGGGGAACAGATATGGCTCAAGTGGTTGAGTGCCTGCTTCTCACGTGGGAGGTCCTGGGTTCAGTCCCCAGTGCCTCCTAAAAACAAAAACAAATAACAAGCAAACAAACTGAAACACCAACTCATGGGAGCTGATGTGGCTCAGTAGTTGAGCACCGACTTCCCATGTACAAGGTCCCGGGTTCAGTCCCCAGCCCCGGTACCTCAAAAAAAAAAAAAAAAAGACAATATCATGAATGCCTGTGGTGTTCCCACCACCCAGACTAACAAAAAGAACATTACTATTACTTTTTTTTTTTTCTTGGAGGTACTGGAGATTGAACCCAGGGTCTTGTCACATGGGAAGCAGGCACTCAACCACTAAGCTACATCTACTCCCCAATAATACTTTTTTTTTTTTAAAGATTTTATTTATTTATTCATTTATCCCCCCCTTGCTGCTTGTGCTCGTTGGGTCAGCTAACCACGCCGTGCAGGCGGGCTTGCCTTCACCAGGAGGCCCTGGGAACCGAACCCAGGGCCTCCCATATGGTAAACGGGAGCCCTACTGATTGAGCCACAGCCGCTTCCCCCAATAATACTTTTTTAAAAAGAATTATTTCTTTTTAATTGTGGTAAAATTTACTATTACTTTTGAAGTCTCCTGTGTGGCTTTCTTGATCCCATCCCCTTCACTTTTCTCCTAGAGGTGACCACTGTGCTCATTCTCTTGCTAGAATTTTTAGTGTGATCCCTGAAGCCTATACTGTCTGTTCTGTTCTGTTCTGCATATTTTTACATTTTATAGCAATGGAATCTTACAGATTCGGTGGTTTGCTTCTTTTACACAACATTCCTGGGATTATCCATGCTCGTGTGTTCCTGTGATTTATTCATTTACTTGAAGATTTTCCTGGTTAGTTTGAATTGCTCCATCTTTGTATTTTTCCCTAAACTAAGTGCGTAATAAACTGAGGCAATATATTACCACCATCCTTTATCTCTTTTTGTTTTCCTTTCCTACTGACCCTTTCCTCTACCTTACTTTTCCTTCTCTCCTGTCTTTTCCTAGGGTGCTGTACCCAGATGCACCAGTGAGGCTCACTTGACCCTTTTGGAATCACTGAGCACCACTGAAGTTCCCAGACAATCTTACAAATGTGTGTATTGTAGTTTTTGACGTTACATGCTGAATTTAAAACCAAATAACTCTTACTGAAAAGACTAAACTACCCATCAACCCATTTTTCCCTCAGTGGCTTTAACATTCCTGTCAATTTCTTAGTTTTTTTTTTCCCTACATTTTTGAATGTTGGAATGTGAATAGATTCCTGATAATCGGACCTGTTCACAGAAGTGAACTGGCAAAGCTACTTTTCTCTGCAGTTTTAAACTGAGGAGCTAATTGGCACCATGAAAGTCTTCTGTGGGCGGGCCAATCCAACAACGGGATCCATGGAGTGGCTGGAGGAGGATGAGCACTACGATTACCACCAGGAGATTGCAAGGTAACCAGGGTTTGTTCACTTCCTGCTGCATCTGAATGGGGTGCTTGGTCTCAAACCCTATGCCTTGGAGTCTAATTGGGGTGAGGAATAGGCTGTCACACAATGCTTCTGATCAGAGTAGGTGTTTGTCGTGAGCAGGTCTGCTCAGCCAGCTTGATTAGTGTGGTAGTTAGGCAAAGTCATGTCTGCTGGAGAGTCAGACAGGATCTGCTTAGTGGAGCAAAGAGGATCCAAGGTTAAATAGTGATAGTAAAGCTTATGAAATGTAAATATTTACTTGTGCCATTGAAATGGTGACACCTTCATCAGATGATTAAATTCTCCTGAATGGAAAAAGTGAAAAATGCTTTTTTTTTTTTTTGTTCCTGTGAAAGGATGTGAATTATCATTGTTTATTTATTTTTTATTTATTTTTTTCTTTTTCCTTTTTTTAATTTTTCTTGATATATTTTTTCTCAAACCTTGTGTCCAGGGCTGACTTTCAATAGATCGCAGCGAGGGAGCTGCTCTGCTACGTACGAAACCCCAACCCAGAAGCAGGTCGTCTGCGGGTGGTTTAGCACCAGGTTCCCCACGAACATGCACTGCGTGATGGGAGAGGATTATCATTGTTTAGCAATCATTAAGAGCATACTGCATGCCTGCACTGTGCTTGGGCTGTGAATACCTAGGTGAAGAAGATACAGTTACCTTCCTCAAGGAATTTATAGTTTTGTGAAAGAGACAGACATATAAAAAATCATGGACAATGAGGAAAAGGCCCATGGAAATGGGCAGAAAGGGTCATGGAAACAGCAAGAACTAACTGGGCTGGAGAGTGGTGATGTTTGCATGATTTTCCAAATCTAAAGGGAGGGAAATTGCATTCTGAGCAACAGGAATAACGCATTAACGCATGTAAACTGCCAGATGAATTGGTTTGGGGAGTGGCTCTCAGTTTGTGTGGCTGGAGTATGGTGCAGATGTCGGGCTGTGGTGAGAGAGGATGTGGAAAGGGTAGACAGGCATCCTGTTATGCAGGATGGCAGCACATGCCGGCAGAGGGACAGTTTGTGTCCTGGCTCTGCCACTTCTTAACTCTGTGACCTGGGGCTACTTCTCTGTGCCTTAGTATAATATATATCTCAATATAAGAATGTGCAGCTCATTATATCATACCTTTATCATAGGATTGTTTGAGGAGTGAAAGAAATAGCTTCTCCTATAGTACCTGATTTAGAATAAAGGCTTGGAAATATTACTCTTGTTTCTAAAGATTTTAAACAGGAGAGAAGGAAGATTAGATTTCATTTTGAGATGCTCACTGAAAGCAGTATGGAATGTGGTTTGAGGGAAAGAAGACCATTTGGGTGGATATTGCAACCCCAAAGCAGGGGCAGTATAGGAAGGCAGAGGAGAGGAGACAGCTTTGAGAGAGCTTAAGTTTGTGATTCATTGGATGCAGTGATGGGGGAGAAGAAATTCAAGAAGCTCCCAAGATTTCTGGTTAGAGTGACTAGATGGATGGAGCTGTCATTCCCTGAGAGGGAAAACACAGGCAAAATGGTGGTTGTTGGGGAGGGGAAGGTGATGGAGATTAGGTGTTTGGGTTTGGACACATCTAGGTGAAGATGCCACTGGACAGATGTGGGTCCAGAGACAGAGAATTTGCAGTCATTAGTGAGAATTTAACCTAGGAGAGGTTGCAGTCTCTCAAGGAGGGTGTGTATTTCCGAGCCTTTAAAGAATCCTGGAATAGGTGAGGAGGCAGAAGGGAAACCAGGAGGGAATAGCCAAAGAGTGGGAAGGAGGAGGGAGTTTCAGTAAAGAGGGAGTATCCAACAGGGTCAGAGGCTGCTGAGAAGTCCTGGATGCTGATGGCCCACATTAGCAAATAGGGGTAGCTGGTGGTGGTAGGGAGAGCGATGTCACCTGAGTGATGTGGAGTGCGTGGGTAATGACGCAGGGAAGATGGTAAGTGAACATGCCTCTTCTTTAGTAGAAAAAGGACGAAGGGACCAGATTTTAACTAAGCATTGATAGTTGGGTTTAGATGTAAAAGTCTTGGTGTACCTTAGCAGAAAAGCACCGCATTCTTTTCGTGCAGTGCTCTTCCGAGTGTAGAGTATGAAGCACATATGTCAAAACTGCCTGGAACACCAGGGAAAGTGCAGATTCCCAGGCACCAGCCTAGACTTTCTGGATCAGATTCTCTTTGGGTGTAGCCTGGGAATCTGCACTTACAATAAGCTGTCAAACAAATCTGATGTTGACCCAAAGCTGGAGGTCCTCTGTTCCAGTGAGGGTGCCTTGGCTTACACCTGGAACTGCTAAAAGCATTTTTGGGCTGGGCCTGCAGAGTCCTGGGGACTCATCCTGACCCTACCAGATGTTTTTCAAATTTATGAATTACTGTGTTAGGAAATATGGATATGCAACTCTCCCTCCCCACTTTGAAAATAGTTTGGTAAACTCATAATTTCCCCTGATGACATAAATGAAAGTGCTGGACAAGATGCCTTTCAAATGTACAGCAGGTATATACTCTCTGTTCCTCTAATTCCTCTCCTGTAGTGTTCATCTCAATGTGAAAAATGAATGCAAGATGATATAAAGTATTAGGCAAATTGAGTCTTTTTGTGTACTAGATGTGTAGTATATAATATGATCAGTATGGTATTGGCTATGGAATTACTGCCAGAACATTTTCAGGTCTGGGTTTCTTTTTTGAAAATGAACATCTGTATATTTTCTCTGTGGTACCAGAAAATGACAGCTTATAAATCTATTGAAATAGTCTAAACATGGGCTTGGCTGTTAGGAATATATTGATATATATGAATATTCTCATGTGTAAATGTATATCAAGAGAGGTTACTAACCTGTATTTTTGTTTTTCTAGATCAGCCTATGCAGATATGCTGCATGACAAAGACAGAGTAAGTGTAGGAGGAAGCCGTTATCTTCTTTTTTTTTTTAATTAGCAATCAAGTTTATTTCTTGATAATATAATTTTTTTCACTTTATTTTGTACATTTAATAATTGAAAATATAAACAATTAAAAACTAAAAAGTAAACACAGATGAATAAATATATACATTTCTCAAATGTAATGGATACATGTAAATTTTTTTTTTTTTTTGAATCAAACAATATATTACACAATATATTTGGTTCATAGTAACACATTCATACAGTATTTGTCCTTTTGTGTCTGGCTTGCTTCACTCAACATGATGTCCTCCAGGTTCATCCATGTTGCCATATGCTTTATGACTTCATTTCTTCTTACAGCTGCATAATATTCCATCGTGTGAATAGACCACAGTTTGTTTATCCATTCATCTGTTGATGGACACCTGGGTTGTTTCCAACTTTTGGCAATGGTGAATAATGTGGCTATGAACATCGGTGTGCAGGTGTCTGTTCGTGTCACTGCTCTCAGTTCTTCTGGATATATACCCAGTAGTGGTATTGCAGGGTCACGTGGCAAGTCTATATTCAACTTCTTTAGAAACTGCCAAACAGTCCTCCATAGTGGTTGTACCATCCTGCATTCCCACCAACAGAGAGAGTGTGGATTTCCACATCCTCTCCAACACTTGTAGTTCTGTGTCTTTTTCAAGTGGCCATTCTGATAGCTGTGAAATGATATCTCCTTGTAGTTTTGATTTGCATTTCCCTAATCGTGAGTGATGTTGAGCATTTCTTCATGTGCTTTTTTTGCCATTTGTATTTCTTCTTTGGAGAAATGTCTATTCAAGTCTTTTCGCCAATTTTTTAATTGGGTCATTTGTCTTTTTATTGTTGAGTTGTAACATCTCTTTATATATCCTGGATATTAAACCCTTATCAGATATTGTGATTTCCAAATATTTTTTCCCATTGAGTTGGCTGCCTTTTCACCCTTCTGACAAAGTTTGTGAGGTGCAAAAGTGTTTAATTTTGAGGAGGTCCCATTTATCTACTTTTTCTTTTGTTGCATGTGCTTTGGGTGTAAGGTCCAAGAAACCACCACCTACTACAAGGTCTTGAAGATGTTTCCCTACATTTTCCTCTAGTAATTTTATGGTCCTGGCTTTTATATTTAGATCTTGGATCCATTTTGAGTTGATTCTTGTATAGGGGGTGAGATAGGGGCCCTCTTTCATTCTTTTGGTTATAGATATCCAGTTCTCCCAACACCATTTGTTGAAGAGACTTTTTTTTTCCATCAGCGTGGGCTTGGTAGGTTTGTCAAAAACCAGTTGACTGTATAGGTGAGGGTATGTTTCTGGATTCTCAATTCTATTCCACTGATCGATATGTCTATCTTTATGCCAGTACCATGGTGTTTTGACCACTGTAGCTTTGTAATATGTTTCAAGGTCAGGTAGCGAAATTCCTCCCACATTGCTCTTCTTTTTAGAATACTTTTAGCTATTAGAGTGCACTTACCCTTCCAGATGAATTTGGCAATTGCCTTCTCTAATTCTGTGAAGTAAGCTGTTGGGATTTTGATTGGTATTGCATTGAATCTATAAATCAATTTGGGGAAGATTGACATCTTCACGATATTTATTCTTCCAATCCATGAACACGGAATGTCTTTCCATTTGTTTAAGTCTTTTTTAATTTCTTTTAGCATTGTTTTGTAGTTTTCCGCATATATGTCCTGTACTTCTTTTGTTAAATTAACTCCTAGGTATTTGAGTCTTTTTGTTGCTATTGAAAATGGAATTTTCCTCTTGATTTCCTCCTCACATTGTTCAGTACTAGTGTATAAAAACATTACTGATTTTTTTTTTTTTTTTTTTTTTTTTTTTTTACCGGGAGGTACCGGGGATCGAACCCCGGTCTCTCCATATGGTAGACGGACGCCGAACCTCTTCAGCCACATCCGTTTCCCCAAAACATTACTGATTTTTGCGTGTTGATCTGTATCCTGCCACTTTGTTGAACTCATTTATTAGTTCAAGTAGCTTTGTTGTGGATACTTCAGGACTTCTAAATACAGGATCATGTCATCCGCAAACAGTGAGAGTTTTACTTCCTCTTTCCTATTTGGACGCCTTTAATTTTTCTGTCTTGTCTAATTGCCCTAGCTAGAACTTCTAGTACAATGTTGAATAACAATGGTGACAGTGGGCATCCTTGTCTTGTTCCTGATCTTAGGGGGAAAGCTTTCAACCTTTCTCCATTGAGTATGATGTTGGCTGTGGGTTTTTCATATATGCCTTTTATCATATTGAGGAATTTTCCTTTTATTCCTATCTTTTGAAGTTTTTTTTATCAAAAAAGGATGTTGGATTTTGTCAAATACCTTTTCTGCATCTATTGAGATGATCATGTGTTTTTTTCCTTCAATTTGTTAATGTGGTGTATTACATTGATTTTCTTTTTTTTTTTTTTTTTTAAAGATTTTATTTATTTATTCATTTATCCCTCCCTTGCTGCTTGTGCACACTGGGTCAGCTAACCACACCGTGCGGGCGGGCTTGCCTTCACCAGGAGGCCCCGGGAACCGAACACGGGGCCTCCCATATGGTAAACGGGAGCCCTACTGATTGAGCCACAGCCGCTTCCCTCAAATGTATTTTTGACTTCACCTATTGTGTCTTTCATTCCCATGAACTCCGTTACTTTTCTGTTCAGTGTTTCAAATTCTTCTTTGCGTTCGCTCAATGACTTCTTGATGTCATTGATCTCTTTACCTATATTGCCTTTCATCTCATTAATTTGATTTTGGAAATTTGTGCTCATCTCACTGATTAGTTCTCTCAAATTCTGCATCTCTTCTGGGACTTTGCTGTATTCCTTTTCTCGGGCCATGTCTTCTATTTTCTTAGTATGGCTCGTAATTTTTTGCTGGTGCTTAGGCATCTGGTTAGTTTGTATTTTACTTAGATGCTCTATCTCTTTCTCTTTTATGGGGTTTTAGTGGCAGGAGGCTGTGAGTTACCACAGCTCTTTGATTTTTGGCTCAACCTTGATTGTTAGGATTGTTCTGCTGGTTGCTCAAAACTGGGCACTGGGCCCAGTAATTGGTTGTAGAGTTGTTTCCTAGGGCCTTGGGCAGGGAGGCTATAGAGGCCAGGAAAAGCCTCTCATTAATTTTCTTATGTGCACTGCCTTGGTCTGCCAGGAGGTGGCGCTTGTTGGCAGCTCTCAATTCAGTGCCTGGTCGGAGCGTATTTGTTGTGACACAGGCCAGATCAATGTGATAGAGCTTCCTGTCTGGGGGCTAAGAGCCCTGTGATTCAAACTTTCTGAGACAGTTCTCCAGACTTCTCTCGTAGCGCCCCCCTTTTCCCAGCTAGGAAATATTTCCACTCCCTTCTGAATCCTCAACAATCAGTCCCTGTTAGTAGAGGAGGAGATTGGGAGGTTTGTATATCTTTAGCCCCTTGCAGGCTCCAAGGCAAACAGTGGCGCAGCCCCGCCCGGCCTGGAAGGGGTCTCGGGACCGGGCAGACCAAACCTGAGAGTCCAAAGCAGGGGCAGCCCCAGGCTCTCTCTCCCCTCTCCCGTGGAGTCCTCAACAATTAGTCCAGGCTAGAAGAGAGGGAGGTTGCGAGGGTCAGATTTCTGCAGTCCTTCCTAGGCTCCCAGGGCAAACCGCCGTGTGGAAGGGTCCGTGGGGCTCTGCAGCCCAAATTTACTGGTCAGAACCTGAGTCAGCCTAAGGCTGTGTCCCTCTCTCTCCCCTTTCCAGGAGTGGTAGATCCCTGGAGCCCCCTTTGTCTGTGGTCACAGGCCCAGAGGCCAGAGAATTCTGAGGAGTGTGGGGGAGGGTGCTGGCAGCAGTAGCTGCTGCTGGTTCCAACCCTCGGGTGATTTCCCTCTTCTGTCCCTCTCTCCTCTGGGTGGTGTGCAGCCTTCACCTGCTGTCCTAAACCCTAGAAGATCTTTTTCGGGGCTGTTTCAGCTTGTCCTCTAGCTATTTTTCTATAGAAGAGAGTCCCGTGTCTTACTAGTCCGCCATCTTCCCGGAAGCCCTAGGAAGCCATTATCTTGATGGTATTTTGACGTCTTTGATTACAAGAATGTTAAAAATTCCCCTGGGAGGGAGGCATGATGTGAGAATGATACTGAGATGCAGTATGGTGCAGTTGTCTGGAAATCAGTCAAGTGGCTGGGTTTTACTTCCAGCTCTGCCACTGACGTGAGTATGACCTTGGAGAAAATATGGATCCTCTTTGGACCTTGTTTATGCAGGTTTAAAATGAGTGGGGTAGGGAAACGGATGTGGCTCAAGAGGTTCGGCGTCCATCTACCATATGGAGAGACCGTGGTTCGATCCCCGGTACCTCCCGGTAAAAAAAAATAAATAAATAAAAATAAAATAAAATAAAATAAAACGAGTGGGGTATAGTAGCTGATCTCCAAGATCTCCAGATAAATATTCTGTAATTACATCATGTTTTACCTTGTACAGTCAGTTTGTAATTTTTAAAATCAAATCTCTAGAGGTCACTGCAGACTATTTTTTTGTAAAGCACATTGGCTTTCATTGTAGAAATACATTTCCACTTTTCTCTTTCACCTTTCTGTTTGATCTGAGTGTTCTTTCTCTAGTTAAGGAACAGAGTAGTTGTAATCTTATGATGATTAGGAACCCATAGTTTCCTGGTCCTCCAGAGTGCTTATCTAGTCTGCCCCATCCAGATGGTTCAGAGGCTGGGAAGCTTAAAAGAGAAGGATGCAGGGTCATATTTAAAAAGTGAGGAATAGTACATGCAATAGGGAAAGTAGAGTCTCTTCAACAAATGGTGTTGAGAAAACTGGATATTCATATGCACAAGAATGAAAGTGGACCTCTACCTCATACCATATATAAAAATTAACTCAAAATAGGTGAAGGACCTAAATATAAGTGCTATAACTATCAAACTCTTAGGAGATAATGTAGGGACAAGTCTTCATGACCTGGGATTTGGCAGCATATTCTTAGACTTTACACCAAAAGCTCAAGCATCAAAAGAAACAATAGATAAATTGGACTTCACCAAAATTTAAAACTTTTGGTGCATCAAAGGATATTATCGAATAGTGAAAAGACAACCAACAAAATGGGAGAAAATAGTTGCACATCATATATCGGATAAGGGCTTAACATCCAGAATATATAAAGAACTTTTACAGTGCAACAATAAAAAGACAACCCAATTAAAAAATGGGCAAAAGGACATTTTTTCCAAAGAAAAAATGGCTTATAAGCTCTTGAAAAATTGTTCAATATCATTAGCCATTAGAGAAATGCAAATCCAAACCACAATGAGATATCACTTCACACCCACAAGGATGACTGTTTAAAAAATGGAAATTAACAAGTGTTGGAGAAGATGCAGAGATATTGGAACTCTAGTGCATCATTGGTGTGAATGTAAAATGGTGCAGCCACTGTGGAAAGCAATAAGGTGGTTCCTCAAAAAGTTAAATATAGAATTACCATATGACCTGGTAATTCCACGTCTAGGTATATATCCTGTATTAGTTTCCTTGTTGCTAAAACAAATACCATACAACAGGTTGACTTAAAACAAATTTATCAGCTCACGGTTTTAGCTTCCTCCTGGTGTGGGTATCTTCTGGCTGGCCAGCAATCTTTGGGGCTTCTTGGCTTTTCCATCACATGGCAGTATCTTCTTTCTCTTCCAGAAAGGACTGAATTCTGAGACCTTGAAAGCATGCTTAGTGAAATAATCAAGATACATAAGGACAAATATTGTATGATGTCATTTATAAGATAGAGATATCTAGAAATAGCAAATTCAGAGAGAAGTGAATTAAAGATTACCAGGGGATGCGGGAATATGGATGGAGGAGTGTGTTTGGCGGATATGGAGTGTTCGTAAATAATAGTAAAGAAAAACAAAACAACAACAACAACAAAATACAAGTAGTGAAAGACAGAAGAGGGCCCATAGCATGTCGAGGATTGATCTTGTTACTGTGTTAATAGTGTTTCTTTCACCTCGCCTTGGTTAACTCTGTTCAGCCTACCCACTTGGTGGAAACACCTTGACAGAGGACCTTATTAAGCATCATCATTGTGTCAGCTATACCAAAGGGGCTGGGTGCCTCCCTAATTTTCATGAACTGCCTGAGTGCCTTTGCTGAGCTATCGGGAATTATAGAATGGGAACAAATATTGTACTTGGCTTTTGACTTAATCCTCTCTTGCTTGATCATCTTGGCTTGATTCGGAGCTGTGAGGCCCTCTGATTTTAGTATATTCTGCAAAGAGTCCTTTTTGCCCAGCCTCCAGGGGATTTGGACAAATGGCATTACCATCCGTCTAGTCAGCCAAGCCAGAAGTATGACTCTTTTTCCTCAGCTGAGCCTGCAATCAGTTATTAAAATCTATAGATCTTCCAGCCCCCTGCTTTAGGCACCCCTCATTTACTGGCCTTGACTCCTCTTTTTCTTCCTCTACATAGCTGACTGAGGGTTCTTTCTGTCACTTTTCGTTGTAGGCTTTCAAATTTTTCTTTATGCTCACCCAGTGTCATCTTCATATCCTTTTTTTCTTTAGTCATATTTTCTTTAAATTCTTTGAAGTGATTTGGGAGAGTTGTGTGATTATCACTGATTGTCTTAAATCTTGTATCTCTTCAAGATACTTGGTTTGTTCTTTTGGCTGGGCCATCTCTTCCTGTTTCCTAGTATAGGTTGTAATTTTTTGCTGACATCTAGGCATCTAAATATGTTGGTGAATTTACTCTGATGGCCAATTTCTCTCTCTTGTATATTGTTTTTTGTTTTTTTTTCTCACAGTTCTTCTTTGATGTTTGGTTCAACTTATTCTAAGTCTTTAAAATTGCCTGAGGGGGAGCGGACATGGCTCAAATGGTTGGGTGTCTGTTTCCCATGTGGAGGGGCCTGGGTTTGATCCCCGGGGCCTCTTGGTGGAGGTGGAGAGAAGTATGGAGGGCACACGGGTCACTAGGCCCTGTGAGTAGGTGTGTCACCAGGCCCGTAAGCGGGTGAGGCCCCCAGGCCTCACGCGTGGGTGCGCTGCCAGGCCCTGCTGAGGCAAGATGATGACGTAACAGGAGAGTGACACGGGAGAGCCAAGACTAGACGTGCTGAAAAAACCAGGAACCAGGAGCCCTTCCCAGCCACCACAGGGGCTTGGTAACTCGTGTTTGTTGTTTTGGCCTCTTTGTGTCTCTGTCCCTCCCCCTCCTGGGAGTTGTGTAGCACTGTCCTGATCTGCTGACCCCCAAAGCAGGTCCTTTGGGCAGCTTTTGGCTCTTTCTCCACTGTTTTTGTGAGAGCTCTGCCTGTTAGTCCTATGCCATCTTCCCACAATTCCCTTTGAGGGTTTTTTCTGAAATGCCAATCTGACCATGTTACTCCTCTGCTTAAAACACTGCAGTGACATCTCACTGCTTTAAAGGTAAAATCCAAACCCATTGGCAGGACATTCATGACACTTCATGATTTAACCCTTAAACCTCTTGAACCTCTGCTCTCCCCTCCCAGATTCTACATATGGGTCAGAACTTGCTGGTTAATGACAGAGCCAAGATAAACATATTCCTCTATATATTTTACCCAATGCCTTACATTTTATCGTTGTTTTAGAATACTTCTGTTATCCCATGAGATTTCTCTTGTGCTTGTTTGCATTCAATCTCCAGGTAACCACTGATCTGTTTTCTGTCTCTGCAGTTTAGCCTTTTCTATAAGTTCATATAAATGAAGGCATACAATATGTATTTTCACGTGTTTGTTTTCTTCACGTCCTTTTCATATTTTTGAGGGTCATCCATGTTGAGCATGTATCTGTATTCATTTCCGTTTTATGGATAATACCACATTTTGTTTATCCATTCACTAGTTGATGGGTATTGGATTTTTTCCCGTTTGGGGCTTTTTGAGTAGTCCTGTTGTAAACATTCATGGTCTTTGTGTGGACAAAAGTTTTCATTTCTCTTGGATACATACCTAACAGTAGAATTGCTGAGTCATATGGTAAGTGTATGTTTAACTTTTTAGGAAACTACCAAACTCTTTTCCAAATTGAATGGACCATTTTCCATTCATACCAGCAATGTATGAGGGTTCCAGTTTTTCCATATCCTTGGCAACATTTGGTATTGTCACTTTTTTTCATCTTTATAAATTGATTTATATTTACATCTTATATAAATGGAATCATACAATATGTTACACAATATATTTAGTTTATAGTAATGCAGTCATACGGTATTTGTCCTTTTGTGTTGTCACTCTTATTTTAGTGAGTATGTAGTAGTATCTTGTAATTTTTAATATATAAAACATAAAATTTGCCATTTAGCCATTTTTAAGTGTATAATTTGGTGGCATTAATTACATTTACACATTGTAGGTCCTTTTAAAATTAATTTTATTTAAAAATTTCCAAAACTTACTAACATTCTATACTCAACAAGCAACAACTCCCCTGTCTATTGGGAGAGTCAAATTGCCATATAGGCACAGGTAACTGTAAGTTGGAATTTGCACAGCTGCTTGGATATCACTGTGGTTTTTTGTTCCTTGTCATTCAGGTTGCTTTATGAAGCAGAGGAAGTGTGGATATCTGTTTGATGATCTTGGTGTCTAAGTAGTTACCATACCAATGTTATTTATTCATATGACTCTGAGTTACTGTCTGGTGTCCTTTTAGTTCAGCTTGAAGAACTCTTTTTAGTATTTCTTGGAGGGCAGGTGTTCTGGTAATGTAGTCTTTCAGCTTTTGTTTATCTGTAACTGTCTTAATTTCTTTCATTTTTGAAAGATAATTTTGCCATACTTGGTTGAGAGTTTGTTGGTTTTTTGTTGTTGTTTGTTTGTTTGTTTCCTTAAGCACTTTATATATGCTATCCCACTATCTTCTGGTTTCTATGGTTTCTGATGAGAAATCCACCATTAATCTTATTGGGGCTTTGTTGTTGTATGTGACAAATAGCTTATCTCATGCTGCTTTCAAAACTCTCTTTGTCTTTGGGTTTTGACAGTTTCACTGTAATGTGTTTTAGAGTCTATCCTACTTAGAGTTCATTGATCTTCTGGGGTGGGTATTCATGTCTTCATCAGATTGGAGAAGTTTTCAGCCATTATTTCTTCAAATACTCCCCCCCCCTCATCTTTCTGGGACTCCAAAGATGCATACGTTAGTGTGCTTGGTGGTGTCTCACAGGTCCCTCAGACTGTTCATTTTTCTTCATTGTTTTTTTCTTTTTGCTCCTCACCCTGGATAATTTCAATTCTCTTGTCGTCAGGTTTGCTGATCTTTCTTCTGCCTATTCAAATCTGTTGTTGACTCCCTCTTCTGAGTTTTTTATTTCATTTCAATTGCTGTACTTTGCAGCCCCAAAATTTGTTTGGTTCCTTTTTATAGTTTCCATATCTTTATTTTGTTCAGACTTTGTTTTCCTAATTTCTTTATTTCTTGCATATGGATTCCTTTACCTCATTGAACATATTTAGCGTGGTGATTGATTTAAAGTCATAAATTCACCACTCAGCCTAAGAAATAGAATATTATCATTTCTCAGAATCTCTCTGTTTGCTGCTTCTTGATTGCATTCCTCTCCCCCTGGAAGTTTCCATTCTCTTGAGTTCTGTATTAATTGCTTCCTTGCTCTTCTTTATAGTTTACCACCTAATATGTATCCTTAAAAATTTAATTTTTTAGTTATGCATGTTTTTCACTTTATATAATGGAATCATATCATGTTCATTCTTTGTTATTTGCCTTTTTGGTCAGCACTGTTTTTGAAATTCATCCATGTGGTATATATATGCAGCTATAGTTCATTTTCACAGCTGTGTGGATTCCATTGTGTGACTGTATTTTTACTTATCATTCCTTTGTTGATAGATTTTGGGGTTGTTTCCAGTTTCTTGAAATTTTAAGTAGTGCTGGTGGAACATTCCTGAACATGTATTCTAGTGCACCTGAACACTTTTCTGTAGATTGTATATACTAGAAGTACAATTGCTGGGCCATAGTGTGTATTCAGCTCTACTAGGTAATGCCAAATTATTTTCCAAAGAGGTCATGCAAGTTTATATTTCCACTACCTGTGTACTATGTAGTTCCTGTTGTTCCACACCTCACCAGTATTTGGTATTAACCGAATTTTAAATTTTAACAATCTGAAATCTCTCATTATAGTTTCAATTTGCATTTTCATGGTTGCTTCTGAATTTAAGAATCTTTTCATTTGTTTATTGGCCATTCATGTTTTGTCTATGACTTAGTAATTTACAAGGAGTTCTGTATATATATTTAGGTACTAATCATTTATAAGTTATATATATTATATGGAGGGGCCAGAAAGGCTGCAGGGTCATGACTTACCCTGCCGCTCTCAATCATAATCCCAGAACTTTAGAAAGTACTTTTTCACACATATCTCATTTATAATGACTGGTGAAGTGACAGCTATTTCTCCCTTTCCCTTAGAATATAAAATATTACCAGGGTATCCGGGCTGCTGTGAGCAGGGTGAAGGGCAGAGGGCAGAAGGCCTTGGTTCTCGACATTGGCACTGGCACGGGACTCTTGTCAATGATGGCGGTCACAGCAGGTGCCGACTTCTGCTATGCCATTGAGGTGAGCCACGATCATCAGGTGTGTGTCCTGCCCCTTGTACTTTCCCCATCCATTTGTTCTCAGATATTCATGGAGTGTTCATTGTGTACCAAATACAGAGCTAGTTTTGGGTGGTACAGGAATGAATCAGACACAATTAGCCTATTTTCTCCTCTGCAGTGATTCTTAACCTTGGCTGCACTGTTGAATCACCTGAAGAACTTTGAAAACTACTCATGTCTAGTCCCACCCATGGAGATTTTGATTATTTTTGGAGTATGGCCTGGTTATTGGGATTTTTGAATGTACAACCAAGGTTGAAAAGCTACTGCCTTAAATGTTCCTATAGAGCCTACATTTACCAATAGTTTTAACAATCTATCATTTCTTTCCATAAAACATTATACATATGTTGTTTTTCTGGTAATGTAAATAATACATCTCATTGTAGGAAACTTGGTAAACAAAATATAAAAATAATCTATGATGCCAAAGTTAGCTACTGTTAGAATTTCGTAAATATTCTTCCAAGCTTTTGGGGGGGGGGGCGGGGGGGGGGGGGGATATACTTAAATACTTTCCCCTAAAAAATTGGGTTAATGTGGTAATTGAGTTACAAACAGCAAAGTCCCAAAATAACAGTGGTTTAAACAAGGTAGAATGGGAAGCGGCTGTGGCTCAATCAGTAGGGCTCCCGTTTACCATATGGAAGGCCCCGGGTTCGGTTCCCGGGGCCTCCTGGTGAAGGCAATCCTGCCCGCACGGCGTGGTTACCTGACCCAGCGAGCGCAAGCAGCAAGGGGGGGATAAATGAATAAATAAAAAAAAATAAAAAAAAAAAAATAAACAAGGTAGAAGTGCTTTGTTTTCTCACAAAGTCTGGAGGTCAGCAATCCAGGGTGTTCTGTCCAGACTCCTTCCAGCTCCCTACTCTGCCAGCCCTTCACTATGGTCCTCATAGCCATGGTCCAAAAATGTGGGCATTTTATAGACAGAGGAACTACCACAGTATGCTTAAGGAGCTCTTGTCATCCAGAGTCTTAGCATAAGGTGTCAGGGTAGAAAAATCCAGAAAGTTAAATCGCAGCTAGATTGTGGCGGATGTGATGTAGGTGCCACAATAAAGAGTTTTAATTTTAACTTCAATATCTCAAGTCAGGTGTTCTTAACCTGAGATTAGTAATGAGCTTCAGGTATCCATGAAAGTCATAAAGTTTTATGTAAGTTTGTGTACGTATGCGATTCTCTACACTTTTCTCAGGATTTTATGAAAAGGATTAAGAGCCACTTCTCTAATTTTTGGTTGGGAAGCGGCTGTGGCTCAATCAGTAGGGCTCCTGTTGGTGAATTATCAAGGTTTTTGAACAGATTCAAAGAAATCTTTGTTTTAGGAGGATTGCCTTGATAGCCAAAAGTAGATTTTATTATCCTTATTTTATACATTGGTAAACTAAGACCTAGAGAAGTTCAAGACTTGCTTAAGTCCTATAGTTAATAAGGAGAAGAGCTGGGCCTGGAGCCCTCTTCTTTCAGTTCCTAATTAGGGTGCTCACTCCTGTGGTAGCTTTTAGTGGGAGGGGTGTGTGTGTGTGCACGCATGTGCTTATGTGTTAGTTGTCTAGCTTGGGTATTTGAGAGGGCAGTGGTATTGGGAAAGTTCTGGTAATTGATGGTGATGAGGTTAGCACAGCATTGTGAATGTGATTACCATTCAGTGCTTAGGAAAGTTTTAGGTGGAAAAGTTTATGTTGTGTATATGTTTCCACAGTTAAAAGAAAGAGAGACTAAAGAGACAATTAGAATTTAATGCAACATATGATCCTGGATGGGATCTAACAATGGAGGAGAGAAGGCCCTAAAGGATAGTATTGGGATATATGAAAAAGTTGAAATATAGATTGTAAACTTTCTATCACTGTTAACTGTACTCGTGGTATATAAGTGAATATCCCTGATCTTAGGAAGAAATGTATGTGGATATATTAAGTGTTCAAGAAGCATTATGTATACAACCTGCTCTCAAATGTTTAGAAAATAGATGGAATGATTTGGCAAGTGTGGCAAAATGTTACAGATTGGTGTTCTAGGTATCTGGGTATGTTGGAATTTTCAGTATGAGTTTTTATTATTTTTGCAACTTTCTTGTAAGCTTGAAATTGTTTCAAAATAAAATGTAAAAAAAAAAAAGCCACCGGGGCTGCTTATATGCTGAGAAAGCATGCTCCTATCTTCCTCTCTTTCTCCTTTTTAAGAACAAGAAGAATGTTCCTGGGAATCTCCAGCATACCTCTCCTTGGGTGTCATTGACCAGAACAGGGTTAAACCCCATTCCTTATCCTATTCCTGGCAAGTGGGGTTCAGTTATCCTTAGACCAGACAGATGCACCACTCAAAATTAGGTCAGCTTTCCAGAACCGCACCTTTGCCCCTGAGGGGAGGGGCAAGAAGCGTGGAAGTGGGAAGTCAGCTGCAGTGTCCATTCCAGATAGCATTTTGGGTGTGATCTTGAACTTCTTGGTCAGCTGAGGAAGAGGTTGTCCAAGGCTGGAGGATCAGGGGAAGAGATGAGTATTGTGTCAAGGGGCAGGAAGGATAAGGGGGTGGTACTGAGGCTATGATACTTTTAGGAGTGGAGGCAAAGTGATAGGTAAAGCTTGAGTGTTTGAGACCCTTTGTATTAGTCAGCCACAGGGGTGCTGATGCAAAGTACCAGAACTCTGTTGGCTTTTATAAAGGGTGTTTATTTGGGGTAGCAGCTTGCAGTTACCAGGCTCTAAAGAGTCCAACTCAAGGTACCATGAGAGCTACTTTGTCACCCACAGTCCGTTACAACGTGTTGACGCAAGATGGTGGGCGATATCTGCAAGGGTTCAGCCTTCCTCCTTCCTCTTTAGGCTCTGTGGGCCCAGCTTCTTCTGATCTCAGCTGTAGGGTGGCGTAGGGCTTGCCTCTCTTCCTGGGGCTCCTCTGTTTCCAGGCTCAGCTGCTCTGCTCGTTCCACAAGGCCAGCTGTAAACTATCAGGCCAATAGCTCAGCTCTCTTTCCAGGGCTCCAGCATCAAAATTCAGCTCTCTGTGTTCTCCTTCTCCGTGTATTTTCTTCCCTTTGACTGAGCATCCGTTTATATAGCCCATAGCTGTAGGCAGGACTCAAATCGAGATGCCCTAATGACTTGGTCAAATAAAACCCCTAATCTTGATTTAATAAAGTAAAAGTGAAACCTCTGAGGCTAATATACTCTAATAGGGAACAGACCAGTTTACAAACACAATCCAATATCTATTTTTGGAATGCATAAACAATACCAAACTGCCACACACTTCAAGCCAAATCCTAGAAATAATTTGAAACAAATTGTGAAGATAATGTTCTTTTTTTTTTTTTATTAAGATTTTATTTATTTATTCATTTATCCTCCCCTTGCTGCTTGTGCTCTCTGGGTCAGCTAACCACGCCGTGCGGGCGGGCTTGCCTTCACCAGGAGGCCCCGGGAACCGAACCCGGGGCCTCCCATAT